>CM076579.1:151807877-152256351 GCA_034641835.2 Pinus albicaulis | reverse complement strand
CCAATCACATGGAAATTATTACTGATGATCTGAAATGAAGCAGAGAAAAGATCAAATGAATCTTCACTCACTCTTAGGCTTTGAAAACTTTCATCATCAGTATTGTAAATAGTCTGCACTGGCTCATTACTTCTTTGAAGGAACTGATCTTCCTCGCATAAATCTGCTAATGATGATCTTGCAAAGTTAATCTTTGTTTGGGAAGCATCATCACTAGGTAGATCAAATTTAGGAGAATCACGAATATAAGTAATACTACCAATCAAACATACGTGGTTATCAGCAGGTCCTTCTTCATTCTGATCTACAAAAGAAATTTCTAAATCTGTACAACAAAGTTCTCTATGTAAATGGGCAAGAGTGTTTGTTTTGCAGAAAGTTTTACAGGCTGACTATTTATAAATAGTCTGATCTATCTCTTTTTCTGTCAAAGGGAAGGATGTTTCTACATTCCTTTGAACAGGAGTACAACAGTTCTCTGTCTCTTGCGAAGACTGATTTTGAGGCTGGATGTCTTCTTGAGCCTCGGCTATAAGAGATGATGAATCAATATTTGAGTTTTCAGGGATATCTTGAGGAATTTTCTTTACTTCTTGGATCATCTCTTCCTCAACTGATTCATCTATGTTCTTAAAATTTTTCAATATGATACTAAACTCATGAATGGCTGTTAAAAGATCTTTAGGATGCATCTCTTCCAAAGCTTCCTCATTATCTATAATGTGTTGGGTGATGTTTTGTGATGGATCATAATATATTGCACCCAATGAAAATGATGTAGTGTTTTTTTTATAGTTCTCATAGAACACATATTCAAGGTCTCTTAAAGAAAACAAACTACTAGATCTTAAGCATTCATACCAATCCCTAGCTTTTCCTTCTAATGTTAACATGAAAATTTTCATTAGGCAGTCTTCATGCCATTCAACTTTCAACCTCCATACATGTATATCAAATTTGATGAGATGTAATAGAGGGTCATCAAAATTTTCACCTTGAAAAGCAGGCAGGTTGTCATCCCAATTCACCTAGGGCATCTTATGTGGAAACCCAGGGATATGATCTCTACTCATTGGAGCATATCTTCGTTGTATTCTTGGAATCATTTTTGTAAATGAGGAAAGAGGTCACTGTGTCTGGTCAATCAGTTTAGAGTCTTCTACCAGTGGAGTCATTTGGTCTTCTGGGAGTTTCAGAGTGTGGAGTCGCCAGGTGGAAAATTTTTAGCTCGTAAGGAGGTAAAATGTTTTATGGTTCCACCACCATGTTTATTTGATTTCCAATTTGAAATATTTTTGTGTTTTCTGAGTTATTTTTCAGTTGTGTGGTTTCTAAGAATGTCGTAAGTATTTTTCAAAACTTAGCTACGGTTATGAGACAAAGACAGTCTATCCTTATGGCTAGGCCAGCTGATCTTTCAA
This sequence comes from Pinus albicaulis, assembly GCA_034641835.2. Taxonomy (NCBI): domain Eukaryota; kingdom Viridiplantae; phylum Streptophyta; class Pinopsida; order Pinales; family Pinaceae; genus Pinus; species Pinus albicaulis. Next base: position 152,254,930 of record CM076579.1, on the reverse strand, counting down.
GGTTAGATAAAGTCTTATGAGAATCCTAGGGTTTGCCTAGCTTGTCACTGATTCAAACAAGTTTCATCATTATTACCATTCCTTGGTAGTGTTGAAAATGCAACAAGATGATGGAGCTTAGTGAAATGAAGTCGCCTTCACTAAGTGGGCCCGCAGGCTATTATTGGCGCAAAGTCTATTTTTAGACTATGTCTATTTTTAGACATATGGAGCATGGTCTAGGAGTTGCATTATGCTATTCTTGGATGATTGGTCGAGTTGGTAAAAATATATGGACCTCTATTTTTAGACATATAGGTTTTAAGTCTATTTTTAGACGCCTCGTCTAAAATAGGTCACCAAATATTATTAGCCTCATTAATATTTGACTATAAACTTCGCTTTATTCTTCTTACAAAGACTTCGCTGGAGCTACAGTATGTGGTGCATGCATCTAACAAGGAATTATGCTATTCCTAGGGTTTGGTGGAGCTCATGCATGGTTGACTTCAGTTAGAACTCAAGTGGCAGAGTTTGGTGGAGTTGATGAGACAGTTGGTGGAGTTGTGTTCAAGTTAATTTAGTTGAACTAGTTGTGTTTAGTTTAACTGGCTAATACACTAGAGATGAGTGGAGTGAATTAAACATTATTTAATTCACTAATTATTAACTCATTATTCAACTAACGAACACATCAGTTGACTACAGTGCATGGACAGTTAAGTGAAGACCAGTGGAAGAGGTAGATGAAAGGGTGAGTTTGCTATTAGTTGCGACATTAGTTGTGCATGAGATTTGCACAAGCATTGGAGGAGATTGCCCATGAGGATTGCGCAGTTGAAGCCAAGGAGATTCAAACTTGGATCTCTCATTCAACCAACTTGGATTGCGCAATAGAGGCAGGCAATTAGTGGATGAGTTTTGAACCTGTGACTTGTTCAAAACTGAGCTAGTTTGTGTGTAACTTTTGGAGACAGTACTGAGTACTTGTGAGGAGTATTGTACTGAGATTGTTACATGTTCTCTTCTATTATAATATAAAAAATAGCTGGGGGTTTTCAGCTATAATATTTCTCCATTACATATTGTGTTTATGTGCGCATGCGACTGGTTCTATTTCCGCAAATTGATGATCAATTGTAGAAGAGGTTATGTGTTATGCATGAATTCGAATTAGTGTGTGACCAGGATAATCTCAGTGGATAAATCTTCATTATTTAGCCTGGTCTGACATAGTATCGAGCCAAATTTAGGCATTGTTCTATTACAAGATTACAATTTTATTTCTAAGTAGTAATGTATTCCGTAACGAGCCAGTAGCCTTCGGATCCATCCTTTCTCTCAAAGGTGATATATCCGGGTGAATGCCCTTATAGCCGACTGTACAGAAAAGCACAATGGTTCTCATAGATCCATGAAGTTGAGTTTTGAGCTTGGAATCTCTAATTTTGCAAAGAAGCTTGTTTTCTTAGTGCCTGAGTTGAAATGTCTTTCAACTGCCACACTCGAATATGCTCTGAAGGCAGCCTGCTCATGTCATGGAAAGATCGAATGAGGCGTAGATAGAAGATATTGGCTTGGTGGAGTTCAGACATGATGTGTCAAAGCCTGTGACTTAGTTTGGAGTTGAGGCTTTGGGTGAAGATGGCGAAATGTCGAAGGATTCTGTTGGAGGGCATACAGGATCACATTGTATCCAGCCTGCATGGAAAAGCTTCTTCATATTTGATGTGGAAAGCGTTGACAGATCTATTCCAGAGCAAGAGCGACCAAAGGAAGCTGGCGCTCAAGGATAAACTCAGAAACATTAAGATGGAGAAAGGCGACAGTATCGCCAAGTACCTCACGAAGTTCACTCAATGCAAAGATGAGCTGGGAAGTGTGGGGGTGACTGTCGATGAAGAGGACTTGGTGGACCTGGCTCTCCTTGGTATTTCGAAGAGTTGGCATTCCTATCAGGACTCTATCAATGGTCGGGAGAATTTGCCGGGATGGGAGCGACTTTGGGCAGATATCATGCAAGAGGAGATAAGGCGGACTACCAGGGACGGATCTTCATCAAAGGTATTTGATGAAGAAAATTGTGCTTTGGCTGCCAAAGCAAAGAAGGGGAAGAGCAAGAAAGCTTCTCAGTCTGGTGCGAAAGGCAAGAAGCAAGACATGTCCAAGGTGAAGTGTTTCCTTTGTCACCGGCACGGACACTATGCCACAAATTGTCGCCAGGAAGAAGAAAATAAGGAAGACAGCTGGGTCTGCGACGGGAGAGACTGATAGCCTCCCGGTTAAAGCTATTTTTCAGCGATCGCATGCTTGGTTTCAAGTGTGATGGGATCGGTATGGATTCTGTTGTACGGTACAACAACCCCCCATTTTTAACTCGTTCACATCAAATAATGGGGACCCTTTCTATAAAATTTTTGGCAAAATACCTTTTAGGATTTTTATTAAGTCAATTATCTTACGATTTTGTTAATTTTTCATTTTCTTTAGATTCTTGTTTTGATTGCTTGGTTGAAATCGATTTTTTATAAGCTTCCTATTGATGCTTGTTTCGTCTCATTTGGTCAACCGGTTTGTAAATAGCACTCCTTTGAATTCTAATCAATTATGTCCCCTGGGTTAAAAAATTGCGGAGTTTAATAATGCATTTAGTTTAGATATTAACCCCTAGATTTGTCATTACTAACAATTTTTATTTTTACTTATACAACTAAATCATAAAGCATCGGGATTTCGATAATTTACTTCAATTTTCAAATAAATCTGAACTCGAAAAATCCGAAAAATCATAAATGAAAATGTCGCTGTAATTTAGATAGGCAAATCATCATCTTAGACAAATTCATTTTTAACCTCACTCAAATAAAATAGAATAAAAAAACTAATTTTTAACATTAAATTTTGAATTAATTAAATTAATTATTATATTAAATATAATTAATTTAATTAAATTAAAAATTTTATATTAAAAACAAATACAAAAAACATAATAAAAATAAAATAAAATAAAAATTTCATCGCATCGGAGAAATGCATCGGGTGTATCTTTTAAAAGCTCCGATTGAGCCACATTTAATTCTTCCGATGCGATGAGCTCTTTTAATTATCCCCGACGCGACTAACCTCATGCGATTAAAATTCATTTGCTCCGTGCGATCTAATGAGTTTATTTCATGACAATGCGGTGATTAATTTAAAGGCTATGTTGTTAGTGGTAGGTTGATCTAAGTCTTATGTTAGTTTAGGGTAGTGTGTTGATTTATATGTAGTGTTAGTTCAATTCGAATAGGTGTAATGTTAGTTTGAAGTTAGATTAGTGCTAATTTAAGTTAGTTGTTAGTGTTAGTTTAGTTTTATATTATAATGTTAGAATTAAGTATTTGTTAGTATTAATTTAAGTGGTAGGTTAGTTGTTAGTTTAGTTTTTATATTAAAGTGTAGTGTTAGTATAGTATTAATGTAATATTAGTATAGTAGAGGTGTTAGCCTGTTAGTTTTAATATTATTTTTAATAGTATTTAGTTTAATTTAATAATAGATTTAATATTTAATATTATTTAATTAAGATATTAAATTAATTAATATTTAAAATATAATTAATTTAATCAAATTTATTATTATTTAAATTAATTTGTTTATAAATAGTTAATTATATTAATTAGTTAGATTAATATTTAATTAGTTTAATTTATAATTAGCAATTAAATTAGAATTAATTATTAGTTAATTATAGGCTAATTTAGCATTAGATTTTTAATTTAAATTCTGATTTTTTAGCCCAGCAACTGAATTTCCAGATTTATATCAGATTTGACTTGTCAACTTTGGAGGCTCATAGATTGAGTTTTACTTGGCCAAATGAGGCCCACGACGGCTCATTGGAAAGAGAAAATCAAGGAGAATATTTCTGAGGAGGTTTCACTAACAGATTTGGTCATTTATTGAGTCAAAAATCAGACAAAAGATCAAGCTCCGAATTTCTAAAATGAAATCAATTTTCTGAGCTTTGTTTTCTTCATTTTTATTTGTCCAGACTCTTCTAATTGCAGATTCATGCATCAATAATATCCTTGTTTAATTAAAATCATTATGAGTATCAATAAGAAGCTCAAATTTCCTTTTTATTTATTTAAATAGAATTTGATTGGATTTGTTTTAATGATAGAAATAATATTTGGATTTTATTTTTGCTTCTTAAATGATTTTTAATTTCTTTTTGCAGGAAAAACAATAGAAGAGATATTGAGGAAAAATATTTCAATCAATGAGAAGACTCCAGCAATTAAAGATTGGAATTTTTGAGCAATTAAAGTTGGATTGGGCAGATTTTTCTTCAACAAACTCTATTCTAAAAATACTTTTGGAAGGATTATAAATTGCAGATTGCAAAATGTAAAAAGGGCTGCTCTCCTCTGCAATTCCAGATTTCTAAAAGCATTTCTGTTATAGGAATTTAGAGTTGTAGATGGGGAGGAGAGAATGTTTCAGATCTGAACATTAATGAGAGTTTATTCTTTATATCTTGAATTATGCATGATGAGCAGAGTTTGCATTTCTGCAGCTCTAGTCTTGAAAGAAGAAATTCAAGTAATGTAAAGTACTGTTAGAGACCAGGATCAGAGAAGCAGATTCAATTAACTGGTATTTTTGGCATTTCTGTATCAAATACCAGTTTCATTTTTATTTTAATAAAATTGTTGTTTCATTTTATTCATGTTTTGGCATTTATGTTGATATGGATAATTTGTCTCAAATTGTTAAGTATCTCTACTCTTATGAATTAAACTCTGATTTTTGAGTAACCATTACTCAGAAATCTGTCTTATAATACTAATTTATTAAATAGTAATGTGTTGTGAATTTCTTCCACATGTTATTGTTTAATTATTAGTTTGACTGAAATAATAATCAATATCATTTTTGTGAATTTCTTCTCGAGTGTTGTTGATTTATTATTTTAGTCAAATGGTCTCAATAGAATATGTTTTGGTACTCACAAATGTGAGCTAATTGAATTTCTTCGTTAGCTTAACATTAATTTAAAACTAGACATATTTTAATTCTCATTATTTAATTATCTTGCTCTTAGTTGGGTTAGATTTATATCTACCTAATTGAGATAGGATTTAGATTAGTTTCTTTTGCTTGCATTATAGAATAAGTTGGCATTTAGATTAATTTCTAGATTTTTTTAAGTCCTCTCCTCAAAGAGGCAAAATTTTAGTTGTGGCTTGGCTGAACCCAAATCAGCTTAAGGGTCATTCTCTTGCCTGATCAGCAAGAAGAAGTGATCTGATATCCATGTCTATTGGTAGTTAAAGATACATTATAAACCAATAGCAATAGGGAGAAGGTAACTGGACCTAGTTAAACCAGTCGGAGCCACCACACCAAACGGAAAAGGAGCTGCTTTAAGGTCCGGACCGGGTGGTTATCCCCCAATGTTGTTGCAGCGATTTTCGAGGCCTCAACATTTTTGGCACTAGAAGGAGGGCCTGAGATTTGTTTTACTTTGGAGTCTTTGAATTCTAATATTTCATTTTTATTACAATGGCTCATTTAAAACTTCCAATTTGGAGTTGTATACATGGATGTGCATCTTCCAATACTCCACCCGAAGTGGTAAGACTCTTGTCTTAGGTAAAGTTTGATGGTAAAAAAAATTCTTCTGCTTTTAATCATGTCTTTCAATTTATTCAAAATGTTTCAAATTATGATTTTCAAGGGATTGATGAAGGCATTTTATGCAGAATTTTTACTCTCACATTTGCGGCAAAAGCCAGAAGCTGGTGTAGAACTCTTCCAGTTGCTTCAATCCACAGCTGGGATCAATTTGTTACAATTTTCATTTGTAAATTTGGCGGCTATGATTATGAACAGGTATGTGAAGAAATTGAATATTTACGAAGGTTTGAAAATGAGTCTGTTAATGATTTTAATATTCGATTTCATTTAAATTGCTTAAGATTTAAAGACGAAGATAAACCTACGGAAGAAGAATCATTAGATTGGTTTGAATATATTTGTTCTCTTCCACCCATTCCCAATCCATATGAAATTAATTCAAGCTTTGTTCCATCCCATTACAATATAAATGAGAATCTCAATTTGGATGTGCAAATAAATTGTGATGAAGTGGTTTCACAAAGCTTGGAAAATATTTCTAATCAAATGCAAGAAGACAACAACAGCAATTTTGGAGAAAGAACTGCTTTGGAATCTGAAAATTACTCTGCGGTCAATTCAGAAAATCAGATCGCAAATCAACAAGTACAAGCAGCAATCGAAGTAAATAATAAAATACAAACTGTTGTACAAATTTTTGAATTCCTCCATGATGAGAAAATGCCGAAATCACAGCAACAAAGTAGCCTTCTTCAAGAAAGCATGAGCATACAAAGGAATGATTTAGAATCTGAGATTTATAATGGGCATAATGCACAAGAGTTCTCAAACAGAGACAGTTTTAAATGCATTGTTTGAGGTTCACATTTTTCCCTTTATCCTGATATTTTTAATAATGGTAATTTTTCCCCTCTTGATATTAATGATATTTCAGAAAATACAGAGGCTGATCTAAATGAATTACTATTAAGTTTTTATCAAGATAGAGAAGCAATTAACGATCATTCTTTCGCCATTAATGAACATGAAATTCTTGTTCCTCCTTGTTTGGATATATTGGATGAGATTGAAGGAAATTCTAGAGAGTCTTGTGAGGTCATTTATGATGATTACTCTGATATTGAGGATGTTGATTTCAATTTTTCTCAAAAGAATCCTCATGATAAAATTCAAATAACATCTGAGAATGAAGAATGCTTCAATTTAGAAATTATCCCAACCAATCCTCATTTTAGAGCAGCAAATTATCTTCATGATTTCATTATTCGAGAAAACTTTCCAATTTATGATTCGTATCGTGATCAAGCTCTCATTCCTGCTCATAATCATAATTCATTTTCTAATTCACAAGTTGGAATTCAAAATTACTCAAATTCCATAATTTTGGCCAATCCTTGTGAAAATGAAATTATTTCAAAACGATCCCAATTGTGTTGTAACATTAGTTGTAAAAATAGTGATTTCATTTTAGTTTTTCTTTCACAGTTATTTTGTTTAAATTTAGATTTATTTTTTGATTTTATTTTGCAAAATTTTCACACTTTTAGCTGGCATATTGAACACCTTACTATCAAACACTCAATTGATGCATTGCCCGATTGGGAAATTGAAGTTTCATATTATAATCATGAGCATCAAAAGATATTAATATTTCAATTTCAATCAATGCTAATGTTTCATCAAAAGCTTCTATTTTTTCAAAGGCAATGTCGACAAGAGGATGTATTTTTGCAATCTGGCCAGCAATTCAATTCAATTAATAATTTTCCATTTCATTTGAAAGATTTCCATCCATTTTTCATTAATTCATTTGAAAAATATTTGGAAATTTTTCTCTCAAAGGAGATTGTTAATAATTTAACATTTGTACATAATACTAACAATTCTTTCCAGGCCTTTGAATTTAAAAGCTCATCTTCACAATTTGGCCTGTTATCTCTTCCTTTGAACATTTTCCAATTTTTAATAGAAATCCATCGAGATTTCTATGATCCAATTGGTATTCAATTAGAAAGGAAATTTCAAGAGAAAGAGATTTTAATTAAGTTGCTAACAATAACTGTACATTCTGATTTCAGATTTATTTTCCTCAGTTTAGTTAGATTTGTATTTTTATTACTAACATTTGAACTGTACATACATGCAACAATTAAAATGAGAAAATGGCTACACTGGAAATATGACTATACCTAGTCATTTTCATGTATATGGTTAGAATAGGAGTAGAATTAATTTAGTTTGTTTGTTTTGTATAGTTAATTTGTTTTAACGGTTTTGTAGATTAAAAAATAAAACAAAGCAATCAGCCTTCTCATGCATGTTCACTGAAACATTTTCTCCTTATCAGAAAGTTTTAATTCTTGCTTTCCTTTTTAAATTTCTTGCATTAATACCTCTACTCTGCTTATTTTGAATAATGTCTTGATTAAATTCAATTGAGGTTGCACTTGGAATCGATCGCCTCAAAGCCAATTTTCTTCATTTCGAGATTTCCTTCTAAGATTTTCTTTTGGAATTTATATGAAAAAGGTTGAAGATGTAAGAGCTTCATGATCTCATTATCCCATGAAATGTATGACTGTCTATGATAAGCTTAATTCCAACTCAATCATTAGTAGTCAGTCTAACCTTTCACGATAATCATATGAAGTTCATATTATCTTCCTCGGAATTTGCTAAAGCTGACCTTAAGGATGTCAATTTTGCTGAGTGCACACATTCAAATCTGTTTTGATATTTTTCTACAATTAGTGGCTTTATCCCATTCTAATCTTTAGTTTATTATTTGATGCTGCAATATGCATCATATTCATTCACTAAAGACATTATTGAACAGTCGCTATAACAATACAGATTTTTCTCAAGTTAATTCGGAATGTGCAGAGGTAATAAATTGTTGTTGCAATTCAAAAAGGAAGCATAGTTTCAGATTTATTTCTGGTAAATTTTATATTTCCTGAACATGAATAAACATATCTGATTTAGGTTGATTGCTCACTCCGATTTAGAATAAATAATGAGATGATTTTGAACAAATTCAGAATTTTGATAAATCGAAGGAAGAATTTGAAGATTCATGAGGTAAAATCTACAGACAATTTCCTTCCAGGTATGCATTTACAAGTTCATTTTCATCTATTATTAGTTTATCTTTTCTTTAGTTTATTTTTGATTCTTTTTCTGTTTTAATTGCAGGTTTTCATTTGTTTTCAAAACTTGAAGTAAGCAGCAAACCCATTTCAAATTTGCAACAGGTTCAGGAAAATTTTATTTATGATTCATTAGAATTTGAGCATTCTTTAACTTTGCTTTCATTCATTTAAAAAATCCAATTGAAATTAAAAACAGTATCGCAAGATTCATATCAGAAATGTTCCAACTTGATTTTCATATTTCCGATGCAAGATCTCTGATGTGTTACATCATTCAATTTTTCATAAAATATCAAATCACATATCGCATTGGAATAAATTGAAATGTTTGTTTTTCATTACAAAAGTTCTGATGCGATGAAATGGATAGAAAATGCGCATATCACATAAGGTTAATTCATTTCAAACGTTCCGATGTGATGAACCCAATCGGCAATTGCAAATCGGGGAAATTACATTCTAAATATATCTATTTGCAAAAAATCCGATGCAATAAAGTTCAAATCGCAATCGAGAATTGGTAAAATCATATCACAATTGGTTAAAAGGTCAAACTTTTAAAAATTTCCAATGCGATGAAGTCTATTCGCAATCGCATTTTGGCAGAATCCTATCACAGTTGATTCGTTCATTTCAAAAAATTCCGATGCGATCAACCCAATCGGCAATCGCAAATCGGAGAGACCTCATTTTGATATATCCATTTGCAAAAACTCCGATGCGATGAAGTTCAAATCGCAATCGCAAATTATTAAATTAGTCAAGGATTAATTTTGAAAGACCTCCGATGCAACAAGTCTAATCGCAAATCGCAAATCGGGAGGAAAATTGAATACATCCTTGTATGCTCATTTTAAAAATTGTGATACAATAATTCATCACCAATTGCTTATCGCTATCACTTTTTAATAATCGCCAAATGCTCATTGCTCATCGCTTTTCACTAATTGCCGATTGTTCATTGCTTATCATTCTTCGTTCATCACCGATTATTATAAAAATCGCATCGCTGCTATCACAATTGTTTTAATTTCAATTCCCTTGAACACAAAGCATTTCGTTTTTACATTTTACTGCTTGCTTTAAATTAAATAAAATAAATAATGATTTTGGGTTATAGGATTTTGGTTAGTTTGACTTCTTCATATTTTTAATGTCAAACTAAAAGAAGAAGTCAGCTAGTATTGGAGAAATTGATACCTTCAGGTAAGATCAAATGAAATCATCCAATGGTAAGATTCATGTACCCACTTTCATTAATTTCCATTTCATTACTTTAGTTTCAGTTTTGTTTTTCAAAATTATGTTGATATTTGAATCTGTTTTGCAGCTCCTCATAAAAGCTTTCAAACATCTGCCAAATCATATTTTGGAAGCTCTATGCTCTTTTCCTGGTTTTATTTTCAAGAAGCAACGATAGTCTTCATTGAAACAGCTACACTAGGAAGTTTCTGAACATTTAATCTATTTCTTTAAAGCATTTCTTTTATTAGAAAATGATTAAGATAATGCTTTGAAACAAGAATATTGACTTCAGACAGAAATTTTTCATTTGTCGCTGAATTTAATCATCTCTGCTATCTAAAGCCTAAAACATTTACAATCCTGCAAGGTATAATTTTTCTGGATCTCAACATAAGAAGGAATGATTACATGATTATTTTCTTTTACTTCAAGTGTTGAGACATTGGTATAAGCATTTTTGTTAGAGTTTGTATTTCAAAGCTTGGATTTTTTCTTTTCCACTTTTTGCTTCATTTTTATTTTGTTTGCTGATTTCTTTTCTCACCTTAGCTTAAGACTTCTTTTCCTTTGGTTTTCAGTTTTGATTTTGGTGATTTTGCCATGATTTATATGGAAGGTTTTTTTTGTTACCTAGCAATGATTGGCATACATGGGAAAATTGTTAATAGTCTCCTATTAGCTTTTTCTTAAAATCTCTTAGCAAAATTTGTTTTTCTTATTATAAAGGTAGGCATACTTAAGGAAGAGATTACAAAACAAGAAAAGTTGACAAAGTATCATGAAATCTAAGAAATTTCTTTTTCATCAAAATTGTAATTATTTTGAGATTTCAATACTTTATTAAGATCTTTCAAGATTCTATTATCAGTCAAGAAAAGTTATTTTTAACCAAGTAAAGACACTTTACAACAAAGCACTTTTAACTCTGAAATTGTCATTCTGAACTCTTAAGGAGTTAATGATTCTCCCTATTTAAAAAGAGTTTTATTTTTCTAGAGTGTAATCCAAAAAATATTTAAAACTTAAAAGATAAGAGGTCTCATCATGAGCCTTATTACCATGATCATAGGGGAAAAATAGGCTGACATTACCAACACTGCTAAACAAACCAGGGTAATGGCTTATAATTGCAAACAATTGTAAGACAAGGGGTCTCATCACGAGCCAGCTTGTTCAGTCCAATTATAACCAGTGAATGGCATTGTCAACTATCTGGCTACCAAACCAGGACAATGGCTTTTAAGAATTAAAAATAAAAAATAAGCATATATAAATGGATTTATCTCTAGGTCAATCATTCTTAAAATAGATAGGATTCTGAATCATTGATGATTAAAAGGTAACCCTGTCGAGACTATAGATGTTTGCTGGCAGCAGTGGCTCTACCTGTGACAAATGAGTACATTTTAAAAGCTCGACTGTAAAGTGACCTCTGCTTTATCTCTAGAACTAATTAAGGATTGATATAGAGTTATGAGATATTTTAATTTATGGGGAATTTCAAGAAAATTACAGTAAGATGATTGTTGCTTTTATTTAGATTAATGAACCTAGTCAAACATTCCAAAAATAATTTTCTCTTCTTTAATTATTTTTACTTTAAATTTTAGGAAAATTTCATTTTTATCAAACAGAGATAACTGTTTCTTCCAGTGAATCGCCAATTGTTGTACGGTACAACAACCTCCCATTTTTAGCTCGTTCACATCAAATAATGGGGACCCTTTCTATAAAAATTTTGGCAAAATACCTTTTAGGATTTTTATTAAGTCAATTATCTTACGATTTTGTTAATTTTTCATTTTCTTTAGATTTTTGTTTTGATTGTTTGGTTAAAATCGATTTTTTATAAGCTTCCTGTTGACGCTTGTTTCGTCTCATTTGGTCAACCGGTTTGTAAATAGCACTCCTTTGAAGTCTGATCAATTATGTCGCCTGGGTTAAAAATTGGAGAATTTAATAATGCATTTAGTTTAAATATTAACCCCTAGATTAGTTATTACTAACAATTTTTATTTTTACTTATACAGCCAAATCATAAAGCATCGGGATTTCGATAATTTACTCCAATTTTCAAATAAATCAAAACTCGAAAAAACTAAAAAATCCTAAATAACAAAGTGGCTGTAATTTAGATAGGCAAATCATCATCTTAGACAAATTCATAATCTAATTTAACATCACTCAAATAAAATTAAAAAACAATAAACTAGTTTTTAACATTAAATTTTGAATTAATTAAATTAATTATTATATTAAATATAATTAATTTAATTAAATTTAAAAATTTTTATATTAAAAACAAATATATAAAAAACAAAAAACATAGTAAAATAAAATAAATAAATAAAAATAAAAAAAAAATTTCATCGCATCGGAGAAATGCATCGGGTGTATCTTTTAAAAACTCCGATTGAGTCACATTCAATTCTCCCGATGCGATGAGCTCATATATTTTTTCCCGATGCGACTAACCTCATGCGATTAAAATTCATTTGCTCCGATGCGATCTAATGAGTTTATTTCATGACAATGCGGTGAGTTATTTAAAGGCTATGTTGTTAGTGGTAGGTTAGTCTAAGTCTTATGTTAGTTTAGGGTAGTGTGTTGATTTAATGTAGTGTTAGTTCAATTCGAATAGGTGTAATGTTAGTTTGAGTTAGGTTAGTGTAGTTTTAAGTTAGTTGTTAGTGTTAGTTTAGTTTTATATTATAATGTTAGAATTAAGTATTTGTTAGTATTAATTTAAGTGGTAGGTTAGTTGTTAGTTTAGTTTTATATTAAAGTGTAGTGTTAGTATAGTATTAATGTAATATTAGTATAGTAGAGTGTTAGTATATGTTAGTTTAATATTATTTTAATGGTAGTTTAGTTTTAATTTAATATTAGATTTAATATTTAATATCTAAAATAATTAATTTTAAATTAATTAAATTAATTAATATGTAGAATATAATTAATTTAATTAGATTTATTATTAATTAGATTAATTTGTTTATAAATAGTTAATTATATTAATTAGTTAGATTAATATTTAATTAGTTTAATTTATGATTAACAATTAAATTAGGATTAACTTTTAGATAATTAGAATCTAATTTAGATCTAGATTTTTAATTAAAAATCTGTTTTTTTTAGCCCAGCAACAAAATTTCCAGATTTATTTCAGATTTGACTTGTCAACTTTGGAGGCTAATAAATTGAGATTTACTTAGCCAAATGAGGCCCAGGACGGCTCATTGGAAAGAGAAAATCAAGGAGAACATTTCTGAGGAGGTTTCAATAACAGATTTGATCATTTATTGGGTCAAAAATCAGGCAGAAGATCAAGCTCCGAATTTCTAAAAATAAAATCGATTTTCTGAGTTTTATTTTCTTCATTTTCATTTGCCCAGCCTCTTCTAATTTCAGATTCATGCATCAATATTATCCTTGGTTAATTAAGATCGTTATGAGTATCAATAAGAAGCTTAAATTTCCTTTTTATTTATTTAAATAGAATTTGATTGGATTTCTTTTAATGTTAGAAATAATATTTGGATTTTATTTTTGCATCTTAATTCATTTTAATTTCTTTTTGCAGGAAAAAACAATAGAAGGGATATTGAAGAAAAATATTTCAATCAATGAGAAGACTCCAGCAATTAAAGATTGGAATTCTTGAGCAATTAAAGTTGGATTGGGCAGATTTTTCTTCAACAAACTCTATTCTAAAAATACTTTTGGAAGGATTATAAATTGCAGATTGCAAAATGTAAAAGTGGCTGCTCTCCTCTGCAATTCCAAACTTCTAAAAGCATTTATGTTATAGGAATTTAGAGTTGTAGATGGGGAGGAGAGAATGTTTCAGATCTGAACATTAATGAGGGTTTATTCTTTATGTCTTGAATTATGCATGATGAGCAGAGTTTGCATTCCTGCAGCTCTAGTCTTGAAAGCAGAAATTCAAGTAATGTAAAGTACTGTTAGAGACCAGGATCAGAGAAACATATTCAATTAACTGGTATTTTTGGCATTTCTGTATCAAATACCAGTTTCATTTTTATGTTAATAAAATTGTTGTTTCATTTTATTCGTGTTTTGGCATTTATGTTGATATGGATAATTTGTCTCAAATTGTTAAGTATCTCTGCTCTTATGAATTAAACTCTGATTTCTGAGTAACCATTACTCAGAAATTTGTCTTATAACACTGATTTATTAAATAGTAATATGTTGTGAATTTCTTCCACATGTTATTGTTTAATTATTAGTTTGACTGATATGATAATCGATATCATTTTTGTGAATTTCTTCCGGAGTGTTGTTGATTTATTATTTTAGTCAAATGGTCTCAATAGAATATGTTTTGGTACTCACAAATGTGAGCTAATTGAATTTCTTCGTTAGCTTAACATTAATTTAAAACTAGACATATTTTAATTCTCATTATTTAATTATCTTGCTCTTAGTTGGGTTAGATTTATATCTACCTAATTGAGATAGGATTTAGATTAGTTTCTTTTGCTTGCATTATAGAATAAGTTGGCATTTAGATTAATTTCTAGATTTTTTTAAGTCCTCTCCTCAAAGAGGCAAAATTTTAGTTGTGGCTTGGCTGAACCCAAATCAGCTTAAGGGTCATTCTCTTGCCTGATCAGCAAGAAGAAGTGATCTGATATCCCTGTCTATTGGTAGTTAAAGATACATTATAAACCAATAGCAATAGGGAGAAGGTAACTGGACCTAGTTAAACCAGTCGGAGCCACCACACCAAATGGAAAAGGAGCTGCTTTAAGGTCCGGACCGAGTGGTTATCCGCCAATGTTGTTGCAGCGATTTTCGAGGCCTCAACAGGTTCTTGGACAGTGGTGCATCATTTCACATGACAAGAGATCGGGATCTATTTTCAGATCTGGAGGAAAAAGATCTTGGAGTGCACATCGAGATGGGCGATGATGGTAGATACAGTGCGACCGGTATCGGTACCATTTCCTTTGAGAGGGAGTCTGGTAAACCCTTCGTATTGAAGGAAGTATTTCATGTTCCAGGATTGATGAAGAATCTAATCTCTGTGGAGATATTGGAAGATAAGGGTTATGATGTGGTCTTCAGCGAAGGAAAGGCTTTCCTGCGCAGTAAGACAACTGGAGAGACCCGGAAGATAGGGGTTTGAGTCAAGAACCTTTATCAGTTACAAGTAGATTGCTGCGTAGCAATGGCATGCAAGGCGGAAGTAGTGGTGAGCCAGGATGATGATGGCGAGCTGTGGCACAGGAGATTGGGCCACCTTCACCATGGCGCTTTGAAGATACTGCAACAGATTTCTACTGGGCTTCCTAAGGGCACTCTTGCATAGTCAGATCAGTGCAAGGGGTGTACCTTGGGAAAATATGTGAAAGCCACGAGAAGGATAGTCGCGCCACGATGATCCTTGAGAGAGTTCACACAGACGTGTGTGGTCCTTTCTCAGTAGCTTCGACAGCAAAGCATAAGTACTATGTGATCTTTGTTGATGATTTCTCTCGGAAGTGCTGAATCTTCTTCATGCAGAAGAAGAGCGAGACATATTCAAAGTTCTGTGAATTCAAGGCGCTGGTTGAGAAGGAATCGGGGAAGCATGTGAAGGCTCTTAGGAGTGACAATGGTGGTGAATTCATCTCTGTTGAATTCAAGGACTTTTGCAGCGCAAAAGGGATTCGGAGAGAGCTCATCGCACCCCATAACCCACAGCAGAACGGGGTTGCTGAGCGGAAGAACAGAATGATCGTGGGTGCTGCACGGGCGATGTTGCATGATCAGGGCCTACCCCTTCACTTGTGGGCTGAGGCATGCAATACTGCAGTGCATGTGTAGAACCGTTGTCCTCACAAGATACTTGGCATGAGTACACCGGAGGAGGCATTTTATGGAAAGAGGCCTGACATCTCTCATCTGAGGATTTTTGGCTCACCTGTCTACATGCATGTGACGAAGGATGCCAGAAAGAAGCTGGGTTCGACCGCAGAGGTTGGAATATTTGTGGGGTACACTGATACACCCCACAACTATCGTGTGTATTTTCCAGACAGTCGCAAGACTGTTGTGCGACGGGATATCAAATTTCAGGAGTAGAAAGCCATGCAGTGTTCACTTGAGAGGGAGCCACACTTGCATGCAGATGAGGAGCTATTAGTTCCTAAGGAGGAGCTTTCGGATGTGGATCAGCCACAAGAGGAAGTTCATGAGGTGGAAGAGACCACTCATGCAGCGCCAACCATCAGAGGGCGCAAGCGCACTATAGAAGCTGAGCGACTGGCTCAAGATGCAGAGAAGGTTGTAGGACCACCTACAGCACAGCACAGACAGAGACAGTCACCGGACCGGTACACTGGATACATGGCTCTTGTGAGCAATGTGTCGTGACAGAGCCATCCTCTTTCGAGGAAGTTGTGGAGGAACCCGCAAGGGTAGATGCCATGGTGGAAGAGTATGATTCGATTGTCAGAAACAATGCATGGGAGATTGTCCCGCGACCGGAGGGGAAATCAGTGGTGGGTTCGCGATGGATCTACAAAGTGGAGCAGGCGGCTGACGGGAGTGTGGAGAAGTACAAGGCGAGATTTGTCGCCCGTGGCTTCTCACAGATCGAGGGGATCGATTATGAGGAGACCTTTGCACCTGTCGCAAGGTACTCTTCCATACGGACGATCCTAGCTCTCTCGGCGCAGATGGGATGGCACATCCATCAGATGGATGTGAAGACTGCGTTCCTCAACGGAGTCATTGAGGAGGAGGTGTACATAGAGCAGCCTGAAGGTTTCAAGATCTTCAGCAGTGAGTCGCATGTTTCAAGACTCAGAGATCATGCTGATCTCAGAAGCAAGCACCTCGTGCTTGGTACACACGGATAGACAGTTATTTCACCGGACTTGGATTCTCCAAGAGTGAGGCGGATCCTAACCTGTACCGGATTGTGGTGGAGGGGAAGTTGCTGATCATTGTACTGTATGTAGATGATCTGATTTTGACGAGTGATGAGCTGTTGATACTTTCATGCAAGGAGGATCTTGCTAGAGAGTTCGAGATGAAGGACTTGGGCCTCCTTCATTATTTCCTGGGATTGGAGATTTGGCAGCGCAGTGGAGGACTGTTTGTTTCTTAGGGTAAGTATGCCTGGGAGATACTGGAGAGGGACAACATGCATGGTTGCAAGCCTTTTGACACTCCTCTTCCTGGTGGTTGGAGGAAGGAGGATGCTACTTCAGCGGAGGTAGTGGATGCCACTGTCTATCGACAGTTGGTGGGGTCGCTTATGAATCTGGTCAATACATGACCCGATATATGCTATGCTGTTAACCGGCTTTCGCAAGCTATGGTTAAGCCTACCAAGCTCTTCTGGAAGGCAGGAAAGCATGTATTGCATTATCTTAGTGACACATCGGGATATGGTCTATGGTACAGACAGGAGGTTGGAGCGAAGCTTAGTGGCTTCACTGATGCAGATTGGGCAGGGAGCCCAACAGACCGAAAGAGCACATCCAGAGGAGTTTTTAGTATCAGGTCGATAGCAGTTTCCTGGTACAGCAGGAAGTAGAGATCCGTGGCACTCAGTTCAGCAGAGGCCGAGTACATGGCAGCAAGCTTGGCTGCATGCGAGGCTATTTGGATAAGGAAGATCCTCGTCGGATTGTTCGGGTCGCACTTGGAGCCTACTGTGATTTATTGTGATAACCAGAGTTGCATTAAACTCTCGGCTAATCCAGTGTTTCATGATATATCCAAACACATCGAAATCAGGTACCATCATATCAGAGATTGTGTGCAGCGGAGAATCATGTTACTTTAATATGTTCCCACGGAGGATCAGGATGCTGACATCTTGACGAAGGCGCTCACCAGGAGCAAATTCAAATTCCACAGAGGTAGGATAGGGGTTGCAGATAATCCATATCTTGTTGAGAGGGAGTGTTGAAAATGCAACAAGATGATGGAGCTTAGTGAAATGAAGTCGCCTTCACTAAGTGGGCACGCAGGCTATTTTTGGCGCAAAGTCTATTTTTAGACTATGTCTATTTTTAGACATATGGAGCATGGTCTAGGAGTTGCAGTATGCTATTCTTGGATGATTGGTCGAGTTGGTAAAAATATATGGACCTTTATTTTTAGACATACAGGTCGAAGTCTATTTTTAGACTGCCTGTCTAAAAATAGGTCAGTCAAATATTATTAGCCCTTAATAATATTTGGACTATAAACTTCAGTTTATTCTCTTACAGCACTTCAGTTGGAGCTACGGATGTGGCCCATGCATCTGACAGAATGAATTACGCTATTCCTAGGGGTTTGGTGAGCTCATGCATGGTTGACTTCAGTTAGAACTCAAGTGGCGGAGTTTGGTGGAGTTGATGAGACAGTTGGTGGAGTTGTGTTCTGTTTAACTTAGTTGAACTAGTTGTGTTTAGTTTAACTGGCTAATACACTGGTGATGAGTGGAGTGAATTAAATATTATTTAATTCACTAATTATTAACTCATTATTCAACTCAAGAACACATGGTTTCTAATTTTTCATTGAGAGTTGATGAAGGTGATGAAGAAGATGATGAAAGGTGAAGTTCTATTAGTTATTATAGTTGTGCAGGTTGCCACAGGAATGGAGAGGAGTACCTGAGGATTATAGTTGGAAATGAGGAGATTTGAACTTGGATCTCTCATTCAACCAACTTGGATTGCGCAATAGAGGCAGGCAATTAGTGGATGAGTTTTGAACCTGTGACTTGTTCAAAACCGAGCTAGTTTGTGTGTAACTTTTGGAGACAGTACTGAGTACTTGTGAGGAGTATTGTACTGAGATTGTTATATGTTCTCTTCTATTATAATATACAAATGGTAGGGGATTTCGGATATAACTTTCCCATTATATTGTCATTTATATGTACTTGTCGTGTGTTTCTATTTAGCAAAGTGATGTTGGTGTAGAGAGTTATGTTTATGTGAATTAGAATTAGTTGTATGACAGGATAATCTAAAATTGGATAAATCTTAATTATTCCATAAATTCTAAGGTGAGATGCTTGAAAAGAGAGTTATTTTTTATACCGGGTTTTGTTTATTTTTCATCGGAGGTTTACAATGAAGTGTGCTTATGTTAGTTCAGTGGTGGCTGGACATCCAGCAGACAGTTGTATAACCGGTTCTTTATCTACTCTTTAAGGGGTTTTTGCTTTATTAACTGGAAAAAACACAGTAGATACTTGAAATGTTAGGTCTATGTGTGTGTGCGGTTCGTAGCGAGAGAAACATCGTTTCAACCACTTTGGGATTCTAGGATCTAGCCCTCTTGAATCCCGAGAGGGATCTCTCCAATAAGTGAAAATATGGATTTGTCTTTGAAGTTTTGGGGTAATGATATTAGACTAGTTATGAAGGCCAAGGGTTTATTTTGTTTTTGGATGGTTGAGCATGATTGTTACTTGAGGGGAAAGTTCTAAGGGAAAAGAGATTCAAATGTGATAAGTTGCAAGTGAATAGAACAGCTTTGTCTAAAAATATAGATATAACGCTAGTTTTTAGTCCATTGGGCTATGGAGTCATAACAAGCCTTTAATTGAGCAACAACATCAAGAGTGATCCAAGGGGCAAGTCATCTATATCACAAGATTATTAAGATTAAAATGATGGAATGGAAACAATAAAGTGTTGGAGGGGTGGAAACTGATAATAATTTCACAAGGGATTTATAGTCAGTCCAAACAAGAAAACCTCTTAAATAACTAACAATAACCAAGAGCGGGGGTTAACCATAGACTTCTTGGCAAAGTTTGTGTCATGAGCTTTCAGTGACAATCTGATATTAACAATTACATTGAAAGTATGAAAGCAAAAGAGGAAATACAAAGTGTAACTAGTTGGGATGGGTCGCAAGCCTGGTACATGGTAACACGAGGGGAAACCTTCAACATGCATGCACAGGGATGCTGCCGAAACTTAAAGCTGAAGTACATCTTTCTAGTCTAACTTTGTAAACAAATGATGAAATAACTTTAAGACAATATTTGACCAAGCAGTGGGGTGAAGACACCAACATTCTCTTGCATTAACAGTGGCAGATCATTCTTCGCTAAGCTGAGTGGAGGAAAACCGAAAGGGTCGGCCTTAGACAGAAAGTCATTGTGACAAGTCTGCTCTGCTAGTGTTGCACTATCAGAGAATAGTGAACAATATGACATACGTAGAAGGAAAAAACAATAACAAAGAAAGGGGCACTTCACCAGTGATATAGACCAGGATCCCAAGAAACAACTTGTTATTGATGTCAAACCAGTTACAGTCTTCAGGTCCAATGTTTCAGTTCAACAATCATCTTCACTATTCAGGCTAACTAATCTAAACACAAACAGAGCTTCAAGGGCCAGTGAACACTATTTACAGATAGAAGTTTCGAGCTCAATTACATTTCAAAGTTCTGCAACCAACAATTGCTCATCTTCTTCAAAGGTATTTATAGAAGAATGAGGAGGTGAGATCCGATAAAAGATCTCCCAAGATAATTAATACATTCTTAATGGCTTCTCAGACTTTGAGGGGCTCGATGAAGAAGTTTACAGATATTTTTTCTGTATTAATTGTTTTACACTTAAGATTAAGCTCGGTGGGAGCTTTTGTTGACTTTTGAGGTTCTGTGTCATGTTTCAGTAACTCTGCAGATATTTTTTGCATTAAATTCCTTGCAGAAGTAACTCTCTGGCTACGCTGAGGCGAATATATTCGTTTGATCAATAACTTCGGACTCTGTTTGCATGCTTTGAGGCACAGGTGGCTTTGTGGTAGCTGGGAGGAATGAATTCGCCTCAGATGTGGAGGTGGAGGCCTTTCTGTCTGATAAAACACTTATGAATTTCCTTTAATTGTGTTTTAATTTGGGGGATTAGGCTTTTGATAATCAATCTTAGCCGTAATCCCCGCAAATCCGTCTTCAATCTTCTATTCTGCTGCGTTCTGTCTTCAACACTGATACTCTTTTAATGGTGATTTAATAACACAGTGTCTTGTCGATGTGTAGGGCCGCACAGGGCTGATATGGCATCAATGCCCATGAAGCATTGATGAAACGTGTTTCCAGACCCTTTATATCTCTTTCCCTTTGATAAAAGAAAGTTCAGAGGATCGTCACCCTCGGATTTCATTTTTCTTTTATTATAATGAGAAAACATTTGAAACCTGCAAAATACAAACAATATTTAAGAAATCTTGCGTTTTTGGGTTTTACTACTGTAGAGGGTGAGGGGAGGAGCGTAGCCATTGGATGGCAACATCCAACGGTGGAGATCAGCCAGGAGAAAACCTAAATTAGAGGGGAGGGAAGAATAAGACGGGATGATCTGGGACCGTCCGATCTGGACACGTGGACGGTCCAGATCCAATCAGAGGATCACAATCAGGGGAAAAAATTAAATGGCGCCGATGTACAGGGAAATGCCAATGCGATTAAGCACTGGCCGTCGATCTGCAGATCAGATCGACGACGGAGAGTGAATCGGAGGGGTTAAGAGGGCAGAGGAAGGGTTAAAAATCGAAGCGATTTGTGGGCCGTTAGATGAGATCAAATGGATGGTCCAAATGTAATCAGAGACATTCAATCGGCGGGGAAAGAAATAGCACTTATACTATCGAGAAAGATGGGAACAAGCATACACTGCTGCCATTGAAAGCTAAAGCTGACGAGGAAGTGCCTGGAAATAGCGTTATGTTGATAAGTGGTAAAACCCTGTTGCAAGAAGTCGAGAAAGGCGAGGAGATGCATTTTGCTATTGGGGAGACTCAAGGTAATTTTAACTTCCACAAATTTAGAAGATTTACCTGAAGAAATTCAAAATCTCTTGAATGATTTTTCTGATATTATTTTGGATGAGTTGGCAAATGTGTTACCACCAATCAGGAGTATTAGTCATTACATTGATTTAGTCCCTGGAGCAATTTTGCCGAATAAAGAAGCCTATAGGTTAACGTCGCAAGAAAATGCCAAAGTTGGAAGACAAGTGCAAGAGTTAATGGATAAAGGATTAATCAGAGAAAGCCTCAGTCCATGTGTTGTACCAATAGTAATAAGTCCAAAGAAAGGGATGCTTGGCGCATGTGCACCGATTCTAGAGCCATAAATAAAATCACCATCAGGTATCGTTTTCCTTTACCACGAATGGATGATTTAATGGATTGTTTGAGTGGGTTGACATATTTTTCTAAGATATATTTGAAGTGTGGGTATCATCAGATAAGGATTCAAGAAGGGGATGAGTGGAAAACCACATTCAAAACAAACAATGGTTTGTATGAATGGTTAGTTATGCCTTTTGGGCTTACTAATGCACCCAGTACCTTCATGAGGTTAATGAATGAATTTTTGAAGGAACATGCAGGCAAGTTTGTAATTGTTTATCTTGATGATATTCTCATTTTCAAGCAAAGTAAAGAGGAGCATATAGAACACCTTAAGCAAGTTCTAAAAACTTTGCAAAAAGAATAATTGCTAATAAATTTAAAGAAGTGCAGTTTTATGAAGGAAGAACTATTTTTTTTGGGATTTTTAGTCTCTAAGGAAGGGTTGAAAATGGATCCAGAGAAAATTCAAGAAATCATAAATTGGCCAACTCCTAGAAGCATATTTGAGGTAAGAAGCTTTCATGGTCTTGCAAGTTTCTACAGAAAATTTATCCAAAGCTTTAGTCAGATTTGTGCACCCATTATTGAAACAATCAGAGAAAATAATCAGCCATTCAAATGGACAGAAGCAATAGATCGAAACTTTAAATTGCTAAAGAAAAAAATTACTGAAAAATTAGTTTTAGCTTTACCAAATTTTGAGAAGGTTTTCCAGGTTGAAATTGATGCTAGCGGAATTGCAATTGGAGCAGTTTTGAGTCAAGAGAAGAAACCAATAGTATACTTCAACAAAAAACTAAACGAAGCCAAGAAGAAATATTTATCTTATGACAAAGAGTTTTATGCTATTGTACAGGCTTTAAAAAAATGGAGACATTATTTGTTGCCAAAAGAGTTTGTGTTATATTCTAATAATCATGCATTACAATTTATAAAAAACCAGCCAAAATTAAATCAGAAACATGCCAAATGGGTAGAATATTTCCAGAGTTTCACTTTTGTAATCAAACTTACGAGTGGAAAATTGAACAAAATTGCTGATGCTTTGAGCAGGGTGAACTTAATTATGCAGGAATTACAAGTTGGTGTTGTAATATTCGAGGAAATGGTACATGTATAAAGATGATGCAGAGTTCAAAGAAATTTATGCAGCTGTGTTGGGCACCAAATCTGGCTACCTTTTTGACCATTTTTGTCATCCTTTTTTATCCTTTTGTGTTTAATTACCTACATTTGCTATACTAAACTTATGAGGTAAATACCCCTAACCTGTCCAATTGGAATATTTTAATTAATGAAGTGAATTCATGTAGTCTTGCCTATTTGCGGCACTAAGATATGTGCTTGACTGCAGCTTGGAGAATAGGAACCCTCGCTCCAGCGGTTTGCAACAGATTTGGTAACGGTCAGCTATAGAGAGATCGCGTAGCTGGAGTCACAATTCCCTGGGCCTATTCTTGGCCCCTTGTTCTATCCTGGACATCTGATGTTTGTGCTGTTCCAACTACTGTGTATTTTTGAATGCGTGATTACCACATTTCAGGGAAATATGTTATTCTCTCGCGCTGTGTATAAAATGGATATTGTTCTTGTAAATGTGGGTTCCTGAAAGGATATTGTAATCACATCTTACAGATTAATAAAGTAATTTTTATTTTTCTCTTCTAAGCGTTTTCGTGACTAACGCAGGCCTCATCAGAGAGCTGGGCCTACTCTTCTGATCAGGTGTTGCATCTGCATGTGTGTGAATTGTTTCTTGTTATGGTTGCTATTATTATTCTTTACTGTTAAGATTGTTTTGAAGTTCAATATTTGATTTAATCTCACGGAAATGTTTTGAACCTTGATTACAAACCCTTGGTTGAGATGGATTATGTGTTTATTCCTACATATACCTTGCGCATTGACTTGAAAGGATATGCTCCCAGATTGATAAAATTAATGTCGGATTAGGGTGGACAAATCATTCTTACCTGGACACCAACATTAATTGGTGCCGTTGCTGGGGAGGCTAACAAGGTTTAAGCAATGATTCGAACTAACCAGAGGGTCAATCTCTCGTCCTGAGGAGAGATCGAGCTTTCTCACTCTGCTTCAGGTCTTGAGCGTAGGTTTTGAATTTGGTTTGTTTATTTCAGTTTCTGTTTTGGATTTAGGTCCATCTTCTTGTCCTGGGGAGGGAGGAGTCTTTTGACGCCTTGCTCCAGGACCTGAGTGGATTTATTTCTTTTCAACTTTCATGTGTTTTCTTGTGGGGAACCCTTAGCTTTACCCTGGAGAGGGAGGAGTCTTTTGACACCCTGCTTCAAATCTGGGAGTATTAGGTCTTCCCGTGGATTGTGCTGTTTTGGCTCTTGTCCCAAGGAGGGAGGAGTTCTTTAACGCCCTGCTCCGGGCCTGAAATGCTAGCTTTTTCTTCTGTTGTCTTTATTTTCTTTATTTTCTTTGTGAACTATTTTATCTTGGGGAAGGAATGGTCTTTTGACACCTTAATCCAAGATTGGAGCATTGTAGTTTCATACACAGACCTTCCATCATACCAATTTTTGTATGAACAAAGAACCAAATAAGAGGGGTGGAGTGAGAGCCCCAAGAAGGGGAAGGCCAAATCTGGGAAGAAAAACTTATATTCAATAGATTATAGAAAAGGCAGAGTCAGAAGCATCGTCTTGTGTGGTTGTAAGGCTAGGGGCTAGGAGAGCGAAGTCCAAGGGACAGTCAGTGGATCAACCAGTGCAGGCCACGGTATCCCTTGGTGATTTGGTACAACAAGGTCCTCCAGCAGCAGAAGAAATAATCAACAGTAGATCGGACCAAGAGGATCTTGTGCTGGTAATAGCAAATGAATAAATTGCAAGTAGAACATCGACATAGTCAAACTACTCTAGTAAGGCAAAGGAAGTTGTAGTCGAGGGATTGAACCATCAGGACACAGGAAGAAGAAACGAGGGGATATTGGTATCGCCAAGAGACTAGGGAAGTGCAACTAAAGTAACTCGTGTCCCAGTAGTGAGGAGCCCCCGGCCATCCTCCACAGAGCCTGTTGAAATCCCCAGTGATTATTGGAAGATATTTATGGCTCCCACAACCTCCACTATCGAATTTCCCATTAGGAATCTGGGAGCTGGCGCGCCTACAAAGCCTATCCCATTGGAAGCCTTACCGAACTTCCATGGGCTTGTTTCAGGGGATCCCGACACGTTTCTATTTGAGTTTGACATAGTATGATGGGGGTATGATTACACGACAGATTCCCAGAAGTTAAAGATTTTTACTTCTACACTAAAAGGGACGGCTCTGTGATGGTGTATGGGCCTTAGAGGAAAATCCATTTCCACATGGAATGATATGCAAATAGCTTTTCTGGAAAAGTACCAGGATTACTGCAAATCCCAGAACATCAAGGAGGAGCTTTTCAAGTTCACACAAAAAGAAGATGAAAGTTTGGAAGATTGTGTGGAGAGCTTTAAGTACCTCTTACAGAGGTCAGGTCATTCCAATCTAGATAAAGAAATTTTGAAGGTTATTCTCCTTTGATCATTTCGAGAGGACTTAATGGAACTGTTGAATATTGTGGGAAAGGGAAACATCTCCAAGGAAACCTTTGAAGGTATCTGCGATTTGTGTATCCAGTGATTGAGGGGGCTTGCAAGGAACATATCAGGGATCCGTTCAGTAAAAGGATTCGGCTAGGGTGTTGTGAAAGCAGAAATTGGGAACCTGCTAGACAACTTAAGGACAAATATTCTCAGTACCCTGTCAACACAAATGGACACTTTGCAAGTAAAGCAGAAGCAGTTGGAACTGGATAGGACCATGGCAATATCTTTCCCGAAGTGCAAGAAGAATCATCTGGAAAGGGAATGCCCATTAAAGTCCATAGAAAAATGTGACATCTGTGAGCTAAATCATGTAACAATCTCATGCCCTTCCTTTCCAGGCATGAAAGTGGTGTTTCAAGGAGCAGGGGAGGACATGGAGAAATTGTACCTTATGGGTGCCAGGAAGCCATGGCAACTTCGACCACCGATGGGAAATCAAGGTATGTATCCAGATCCATCTCAGTATTTCAATAGCTACAACATGAATCCTTAGACTATGCCTTGTCCCCCTATGTGGCCACAATACCAGTACCCACTGTGGCAGCAATGGAACCCTCAAGCCAGTATGAGCTCACCATGGGCTCCAACTTGGCGAGGACCCTCTCTAGGGAAGTTTCCTCAATAGATGCCACAACAAAAACTCCAATTACCCTCCAATGTGCCTCCTGGTAATCAGCCTGTCCATCCTTAGCTTCCAATGCAGCCTAATCCTAATCCCAATAATAAAGGAGCCCATCAAGATGATGCTCTTAACCTGCCTTCGTATAGTATCTCTACTGCAGAACTGTATGAAATGAATTTGCGATCAGGTTGAACAGTCAATGTCCAAACCCCTCCAGTTATCATAGAAAAACTTGATAATGAAGAAAGAGAGGCACAACCAACCAGTAGAGAGCCAAAAGAAACTGTTAAAAACTAGATGCCCCTTGCAAAACAACATCAATCTGAACCACCATACCCAGAGAGATTGATTATGAGTAAACCAAGCCCACAAGATGAATTTGATTTATTAGGAGAATTGAAGAATTTATTTGTTAAAATTCCCTTGTTACAAGCTATGAAAGATGTTCCAATTTATGCAAAGACTCTTAGGGAATATTTTTCAAAGAAACCTGCGAAGAAAAATAAGGACCCCCTCATTATACATGTTATGGGAAAATTATCGGACTTCATGATGGGAAAATAAATACTAGTGAAATATGGAGATCCAGGGAACCCGATTTTGACAGTAAAAATTAATGGGGTAGAGATTCCAAATGTGCTGGTAGACCTGGGCGCTGCCATCAATGTCATCACCACTGAAACCATGCATACATTAGGCTTGCAAAATTTGAAGCATACACCTATAGTGTTGGAATTGGCAGATTGATCTACAGTCAAACCTGTAGGGAAGTTGGAGGATGTGACAATTTTAGTAGATGCATGGAATTACCCTGTATATTTCCTGGTATCGCATACACAATCTTCAGTGGGTGGTCACCCCTTGATTCTAGGTAGGCCATGGCTGGCTACTGCAGACACTTATATTGGGTGCCGTTCATGAAATATGGTTATCTCTAATGGGCATAACACCAAGAACTTGGTATTATACCCACCTACAGAACCAGATGCACCTAAAAATTTAGCAGGAGGCAAGAAGGTTGTATCTATGATAGAGGTCGAACATGAAGAAGTGAGACCGGTCCTTACTATCGGGTAGGCCCTTCAGTTGAAGATGGAATTAGAAGATGACGTGATCACTTCCTTCATGAATGATCCTTGTTCCATTTCAGAGTCAAATCAACAGGTCTTAGAATCCATCCTAAGCTATGAAACTCAAGAATATATTGAAACAATGGAAGAATTAGAGGAAGATGTTGATGCACCTCATGAAAGTGTTCAAGTGGAGATAGAACCGAGGAAAAATTTGAATATTAATTCGGGTCTGTCAGAATCCTAGAAGAAGTAGATGGTAGATGTTCTTCAGAAGCATAAGGAAGCCTTCACCTGGGATTATTCATACATGAAGGGGATCCCTACCAACTTATGCACCCATCATATATATATCAAGGAAGATAGTAGTCCTATAATACAACCTCAGAGAAGGACGAATCCTGCATTGAAAAACATTGTGAAAGAAGAGCTTCAGAAATGATTGGATGTGGGTTTTATCTACCCTATCTCAGATAGCCAATGGGTCTCACCATTGGTAATGGTCCCTAAGAAGAATGGTAAATGGCAGATCTGTGTGGATTATCGAGAGTTAAATAAGGCAACATAGAAGGACCATTTTCCTCTACCATTTATCGATCAAGTTTTAGACACATTGGATGGCAATAAATTCTTCTCATTTCTGGATGGGTTTAGTGGATATAATCAAATCCAGATCATCCTAAGTACCAGGACAAGACCACTTTCACATGCCCCTGGGAAACATTTGCATATTGGGTCCTTCCTTTTAGCCTGTGTAATGCCCCTGCAACATTCCAGAGGGAAATTCTGGGAATCTTCTCTGATCTGATAGATGATGGTGTTGAAATTTATATGGATGATTTCACTCCATATGGGGACTCATTCTTAGAGGGGCTGAAAAATTTAGAAAAATTTCTTGAAAGATGTATACAAGCGCGTATTTCCCTGAGTACAGTAAAATGCCACATGATGATGGAAAAAGGAATTGTTATGGGACATTTGATTTTGGCTGAAGGAGTCAGGATGGACCCAGCAAAAATAAAGGTAATTCTACACTTTCCAACAGCTAAAACACCCACACAGGTACGTAGTTTCATTGGCTGTGTGGTTATTATAAGCGTTTCATAGAAAATTTTGCAAAAGTAGCACACCCACTATTTCAATTACTGACAAATGATTCAGAATTTGTGTGGTCAGATGACTGTGATGTAGCCTTCACAAGAATTAAAGAATTAGTTTGCAGTGCCCCGATTCTTAGAGGACCAGACTGGGTGTTACCTTTCCACATTCATACAGATGCTTCCCAAACAGAAATTGGTGTAGTACTGGGACAACAGGAGGATAAAGTGCCTTACGTAGTCTATTGTGTTAGTAAGAATTTGGCCCCTGTTTAATTAAAATACACGGTGACTGAGAAAGAGTTCCTTGCTGTCATTTATGCCATCAACAAGTTCCAGCATTATATTACCAGGTATTCTACTTTTGTGCATACTAATCATGCAGCCATCAGATATTTAATGAACAAACCTGTTACCCCTGGTCGTGTTACAAGATGGTTGTTGCTACTACAGGAATTTGATATTACTATAGTAGATAAACCAGGGAAAGACAATGTGGTTGAAGATTTCTTATCTAGGATAGAACATGATGGTAAGGATACACCAGTTGAAGATAATTTCCCAGATGAGCATCTTTTTGCAGTTTCTGCTAACACTCCGTGCTATGTAGATATTGCTAATTATCTTGCTACAGGTGGGGTGCCTCGTCACTTGTCCTATAAGGAGCAAAGGAAGATCATTCACTGGAGTACTCGATATTCATGGATGGCAGGATATCTCTTCCATACAGGGATTGACCAGCAGATTCGGCGTTGTGTGGTAAAGGATGATATTTATGAGATCTTAAAGGCTGCACATGATGGACCCTACGGAGGACATTTTTCAGAAAAAAGGATGGGTCAAAAAGTGTTGTAGATGGGATATTATTGGCCCTCCATCTTTTGTGATGCTCAGGATTATATTTGAAGGTGTGATAGCTGTCAGCGGATGGGACAACCTGGGAGAGCAGATGAAATGCCTCTTCAACCCCAGATAGTCCTTGAACCATTTGAGAAATGGGCCATTGATTTCATTGGACCCTTTAACCCACCTTCTCATCTAAAATCCTACATCCTAGTTTGAACCAATTATATAACTAAATGGGTGAAAGCTAGAGCAGTCATATTGGAAAATATCTTGACAAAGACAGTAGCAAGTCATCACTGGGATTGGGCACAAAAACTTCCAGAAGCTTTATGGGCCTATAGAAAAACATGGCAGAACACAATGGATTTTTCTCCATTTGAATTAGTTTATGGGAAATCCCCCTTGTTTCCTGTAGAATTTGAAATTAGCACACTCAGAACAGATCTGGAAGTAGGCTTAGATATATCAGAAGCACAGAAACACCGACTGGAATAGCTGAATGAGTTAGATGAGATTTGATCAGTAGCTGTCTAGAGAACTACTGCTGTTCAACAACATAGAATGAAATGGCATGATATATTCATCAAAACTAAGGTGTTTCATGAAGGGGATTGGGCGTTAATGTATGATTCCCGATTTAAGTATTTCAAAGGCAAGCTTGGCACTCACTGGATGGGACCATATCAAGTGGATGCAGTTTTCGACAATGGGACAGTTAGATTAATTACAATTGATGAGAATCAGACCACGTTTGTGGTGAATGGACACCGTCTAAAATTATACCATCGTCCAGCCTCTAAAGATGCATTTGTTAAAACCCTTTCAGATTTAGCTGATCTAATGGTTATTGAAATAGAAGACACTCTCACTCTTCCTTAAAAAATATATATATAAATAAAAATAAATTAATTAAAATTAAAATTAAAATAAAAAATTAAAAAAATTAAAAAAATAAATAAATTAAAAATTAAAATAAAAAATGATGATAATATGTGGTTATTACTTACTTGTTTGTATTTTGCAGGAATAATAAAGAAATATGGCCCGGAGGAAAGTAACATTCGGTGTGTTACTCCATCAGTGCTACTATAGAGATATTTTGTTTCACTGATGTTGTTACTCTGCAACTGTTGTTACTCCGCAACTGTTGTTACTCCGTCGCTGCTGATACTCTGAAGTTGCTGTTACTCGGTAACTGTTGTTACTCTGCAACTGCTGCTACACCGCCAATGCTGTTACTCTGAATTTGTTGCTACACTGCCAATGCTATTACTCTGAAGTTGCTGCTACACTGCCGATGCTATTAATCTGGAGTTGCTGCTACACTGCCGATGCTGTTACTCTGAAGCTGTTGTTACACCGTCGAGGCTGTTACTCCGAAATTGCTGTTACTCTGCAACTGATGTTACTCCGCAACTACTGTTACTCCGCAACTGCTGTTACTCCATAGCTTTTTTTGCTCCGTAGCTACCGTTACTCACTGTTTATGTTATTCACTGATATACTGATACTATGACAGATATTTCTGCTGCTACTCCACTTTAAGGTAAGTCTGTAGGTACGTATCCATTGATTTTATGGATTTAATTAAATATTCCAAAAGGACGGTCAAACGTGCTGAGGATGGCTGTAATTTAGTTGGGGGAGGGAACCATCATAATGAATGACGACGTACTTAGTAAAGGTATTTATGACACACGATTCCCACTAAACCAAATTTAATGATTTCAAGTACTCTGTAATCATACCATATGATTTGGAATGCGTACTCGTACGCATAAAAGTCATATCAGTCACCTCCCAACATACTGCATTAAATCTTGAGAATATCTAACAATACTACCATAATCTGTCATTACTCCCAAACATACTAGTATTGTTCATTCATTATATTCGAAAGTGGCCATGACGTTATCTTAGTTGCTAACAGTTTGGAGCCCTGTCACTCCCCCCTGCCAACTAACTGTAGCCATTGTGCTGAATCCACCTCTGCAGCAATGGGTGGTCGATCTGTGCGACATGAACCCGATGATTCAAAGAGAATTCGGAGAAATCGAGAGGTATGGCGAGTATTTGAAAATGCAGGTTGGGATGTTTACTTTGACATGCTGAACAAATGGGATGAAGAAATCGCGATGGAATTCACATTGAATTTGGAAGAAGGAGTTTCTCGGGTTCGTGGAATCGAAATTCCAGTGATAAAAGAAACCATCGCAGAAGTCAGTGGATTGCCACAAGGTGGAGAACGCTGGTTTTCAAGGAGAACACCCCTCTCGGAACTTCTCGAAGCTTTTCTGCAAGATGGAGAAAGTATTGCGCAGAAGGGTCGGGGATACAATAGAACTTCATTACCTCATCCATGGGGAGAAGTTGCAGAGGTTGTTATAAAGTATATGACATGTGAAGGAAGATATTCTACTATCTTCAAATATCACCTCTGCATATTGGCTCACCTGCGATTTCCACAAGCGGAGGATTTTTCAATGAATGCACCCTATTTTATGTTAAGGAGCCATAATTTGATGGAAAATTCAGCTCGGGGGCCACGATAGGTGTTGGCAGTCCTCTCTCACCATGGGATGGTCCAGTTGCTAGTAATGAACGACATTGAGAAGATCTCGATTCTGTGGGAATTGTTTCGGAATGTAATGTTCCAAATGGGGAAGAATAAGCTTAGTAGGGAATATCTTAAGATATTACACTATGGGATAAAAAAATATGGAAACACACCAGCAAATCTAAACCAGAGATAGACTGAAAGGGCTTTTACTGGATGTGTCACCTCTAAAGGGAGGGTGAGATCTAGAGGCTACCTGGCCCATTTCAGACTCTGTCTATAGAAAATAGGTGTAACACAGCAAGGGTGAAAATAAAAAAATACTATTGGATTTTTCAGCCCTTGGGATATTTATATCTTTATATCTAAAGAATGGATCCAAAAGAGGAGAAAAAACCAAACAGGCAAGGAGTGGGAAATTCCATTTTCAGGAAATTCTGCAATAGGCTCAAGGGAAACACTGTATAAGAAAATTAGTGAAAAAATAACATAGACCAGGGCTAGGTTCCCCTAGATTAGGCTGTGTGGGACCTCCATGCTAAATTTTATCCAAAAAAAAGAGTTTAGAGACCTTAAACAAATCTCACACAAATAACACTAGCTGAAAATCAGCCAAGGAGAGAGCTGAAGTATAAGAGAAACCCCTCTTTAGGAATTGCGTAGTTTCTACTGTAAGGCAATAGAGATAAGCCATTAAAATTGTGTTTCAGTATAGCAGTAGAAAATCAGACTTATAATGGAGTTCCTTGAGAAGTACAGTAAATTACATGAGGCAAGAAGCAAGAATTCTAGCTGCAAAGCATGTAAAAGTTGCAGAAATGTATGTACATTGTTTTCTTTGATGTGCTTCAGCAGTTATATATTAGAAATCAGATATACAATAGATCTAAGGCTGAAACATCAGATCCATACCAGATCTGGAAACTACACAACCTTCTTTACAAGATCCCCTTGGGATTTCATCAAAATACTGCATAATAAAGTGTAGATGTAGCTTTTTATACACAGAACTGCAGAAAGCTTCAGGAATTTCTGAAGATGAATTTCATTATGATATATATCAGATCTGAACAATAGATATCATCAAGCTACAATTTGAACCTCCAAGATGAGAGGCAAGCCTCAACCATCTGAGATCTATTACAAAGGAAGGAATCTAAATAGCATTACACAACACATGTAAATAACACAGTTAACCAAAGAGACTACGCAGTAGCTTGAACAAAATGTTTCAGTAGATGAAATATGCAGATCTGAAATCAAAATGCAATAGAGACCCTCTTCCGGGTGATCACAAGACACCCTCCCTGAGAGGAGACTCCAAAAAAAATTAGATCCTTGCAGATCTAGAACCCCACTTATGACACTTATAGCAGCAGAAAAACCCTCAGTGAGCCTATGAAAGCATAGCTTGGCCTCCAACCAGATAGTGGTTCAATCTAGCACACTTCCCTCCAAGAGATACTCAAAGAAGGATGGAGGATTCCTAAACAGGAGATCCTCTCTTTCTCTTGCTAAACAACAAAGAGAAATGGAATTGCCTTAGCAAGCTCAGAAAATGAAATATGATCAAAAACCTCCTCATGAGCCTTCACCTCCCTTTTATAAGATTTGAGTCTCTTGGAAAACCCTAAACCACTTCATCTTTTGGCTCCTTTCACACTTGGAAACCCCTTCTAGAACAACGCAGTCCATAAAGGAGGTTCAATGAACCTAGACAGCATTGGTGACTTGGTCGAATAGGATCTCCTTTGATGGTCTTGGCCTTTTCACACCTGCAAGATTTTATTCAAATGGCCTAAATATGTCTCTTTTCACATAGGCACTGATTTATTCTTGATTTGCAAGAGAATTAGACATTCTCCTTTACAATTTATTCATTAATCATGAAATACAAAATAAATAAGGCAAAATTAATGTTCCAAATTAGCTGAATCTAATTTAGGAACATTACACGGAATTCCATAGAGGAGGAAATATAAACCGTTGTGGCTGCTAGGGTAGAAGAACCTGAGGCCATGCAGGGAGATGCAGAGGATGATGATTACATTGATCAGGAGGAGCCTGAAGAGATGGAAATGGAGACTGAAGAGCGTGAAGAAGAGACGGTTCCCCAAGAGCAAGGTGAACTCGTGGAATCGATGGAAGTTGCAAAGATACCTTCTAGCACTACGGTCGATGCTGTTACACAAGAACCAGCCCCGTCCGTGGAGTCACCTGAGCAAATATATAGTGCGATGGGCATGGAGGTAAACCCACAACAAATGAAAGAGGGTGAATTGGTCGACATTGTGACTGAGGCCACTCCACAGGGATCTCCTGTTGACATGGAACCAATGGAGGAGGGTAATCCGATTGAAGAAGAATTTGTGACCACTCTGACTAGAGAAACCACGGAGGAGATGACGAGAGAACTAAGGAGTGAGGCTGGCGCTGCCCCATAAGAACCAACGTTAACCTCGGGGCTGAATGCAGAGGAATTGTTCCAGTTCCCATCTTTATTCCTAGGGGAGGAAGGGTAACTCGTTCCCCACAGCAAAGAGAGGAAGAAAATTTTTCCATTCCTATGGCTTCGAATTTAAAATGAAGGCCACGACTGGAAGAGGCCCCAACAGGCATATCAGCAGGGGAGCATCTTACCGGGTCACCACTGGTCGCGGAGAATGTACATGATGAGAGAATGGCCATTGGTGAAGAGGAGGGACCAAGTGGAGTGGTCTCGATGAATGAACCAATGGAGCACTTAGGCGTGAAAAGAGAGAAGAAAGAAATAACAGAAGAAGAACAGGCAGAGGAGGTTGGACCAACCGTTGGCCTGACAGAGGCAGTCCTAAGGGATTTACCTCCAACTGCCGAGGCAGAAGAAACAAAGGTCAAGCAAGAAGAGGTAGAGATGCGTGGACAACGAAGACTTCCCATTAAACAGAGATACCAACAATAGTTTAAGGAAGTAGTGCGGCTCAAAATGGAAGTAAGGGATTTGAGAAGGAAAGTGCACAGGATGCAGAGATGAATAAACAAATACAAGTGGCGAGCCAGGAAATCCAAAGTTGTCAGGGTTGAAGCAGGAACTGAAATAGACCCAATTGAACAACTGTTCGAAGCTATAGAGTATGCCTTAATGGCCAAATTATAGACGTGGAAGTCTACTGCGGCTCAGTATAATAATGAGATCAAAAGAACTGAGGAAATAACCTCCACAACCGTCTTCAGATATGAAGTGCATAGATATTATCAGAATAAGGCATGCAAAGCAACAACTCAAGATGGAGCAAATGGAAAAACAAGTGGTCAAACTGAAAGATGATAAGGAATAGATGTTCAACCTGGTGCAAGAGGTGATGGCATGTCGTCCCCCTGCTTCTTGTTATTCTTTATTTTTTCATGGAGAGCATTAAAAATGAGGTCAGTTATGAAATAGAATATAGTGTACAATTCCTCCGAATCATGAGGAATCATGATGTGCCAACTCAACATCCAATGTGTGAGTTTTACCTGGATGGGTATTTGTTACGTCTGGACAGATATTTTATTCCAGTCCCATATGTAGGGGACATCCATCTGAGGGCCCTCACCTCTTATGTTTTCAATCAAATCTGTTGGCAGAAGGCTTGTGACACTTTTGAGTCTAATCAAGTTACAAATACGTCTATAGTAAGAGGAGAACATGGGAGGTCATATACAATGTACAATAAACACCATACCTTTTTTAAATTTGAGGAGAACAAAGAAAGAATGCTAAGGACACAAAGGTGGTGCCTCGAACTTTGTATTAATCAATTCATTTTTTTTCAAAAAGAGGCCCTTGATTGTTGTCAGAGAAGGTGGACGATGTCACCGACAGCTGTCCAGAACAGAGAGCCTTTTGGGGCACCCAAATTTGTGCGAGTACTCGCCAGAGTACCTAGATATGTGGCATGTGTTCAAACATGTGGGATCCAGTGGATGGGGCTTCGGTTTCAGTACCCTATTATTTGGTTGCCTGTAGAAGTTTACACCCCAACATACGATGTTCTAGCAGATTGGTGGAAGGAAGTTCTCCTTTCAGATGGATTTAAAGTTCCGGGGACAGAGATGGCTTTAGAGTATGGTATTGCCAGGCTTCATGAAGCTCACAGTTTGAAGAACCCATACCTACGGAGGCAGCGGACTGCATTAGGGCATGCAGAAGGCTAGTTGGGGGGAGATGTTGGGCACCAAATCTGGCTACCTTTCTGACCATTTTTTTCATCCTTTTTTATCCTTTTGT
Source organism: Pinus albicaulis (assembly GCA_034641835.2). Lineage (NCBI taxonomy): Eukaryota > Viridiplantae > Streptophyta > Pinopsida > Pinales > Pinaceae > Pinus > Pinus albicaulis. Next base: position 152,218,767 of record CM076579.1, on the reverse strand, counting down.
GTTTAATTACCTACATTTTCTATGCTAAACTTATGAGGTAAATACCCCTACCCTGTCCAATTGGAATATTTTAATTAATGAAGTGAAGTCATGGAGTATTACCTATTTGCGGCACTAAGATATTTGGTTGACTGCAACTTGGAGAACAGGAACCCTCGCTCCAGGGGTTTGCAATAGATTTGGTAACGGTCAGCTATAGGGAGATCGCGCAGCTGGAGTCATGATTCCCTGGGCCTATTCTTGGCCCCTTGTTCTACCCTGGACCTCTGATATTTGTGTTGTTCCAACTACTGTGTATTTTTGAATGCGCGATTACCACATTTCAGGGAAATCTGTTAGTCTCTCGCGCTGTGTATAAAATGGATATTGTTCCTGTAAATGGGGGTTCCTGAAAGGATATTGTAATCACATCTTATAGATTAATAAAGTACTTCTAGTTTTGTTGTTCTAAGCATTTTCGTGACTAATGCAACCCTGATCAGAGAGTTGGGCCCACTCTTCTGATCAGGTGCTGCGTCTACGTGTGTGTGAATTGTTTCTTGTTATGGTTGCTGTTATTATTATTTATTGTTAAGATTGTTTTGAAGTTTAGTATTTGATTTAATTTCACGGCAATGTTTTTAAACTTGATTACAAACCCTTGGTTGAGATGGATTATGTTTTTGTTCCTGTATATACCTTGTGCATTGCCTTGAAAGGATATGCTCCGGGATTGAAAAAATTAATGTCGGATTAGGGTGGATAAATCATTCTTACCTAGACACCAACAAGCTATAGAAAATCTAGCAGTCCATAATAGAAGCCAGTGGTTGGATTATCTTATCCAAGGAGGATTACTATTCAAAAGTAATAAATTATGTATTCCTAAATGTTCTATGAGGGAAAACATAATCAAGGAGAAACATAGTGGAGTCCTATCCAGACATTTTGGACAGGACAAGACCTGTACTCAGGTAAATAAATTTTATTACTGGCCCAAGTTGCAATTTTATGTTAAACGGTTTGTAGAAAAATGCAGGATTTGTCAGCATGCTAAGGGAAAAATTTAGAATACAGGATTGTATCAACCGTTACCAATACTCGACCGACCATGGGATGCAGTTAGTATGGAATTTTTTTTGGGTTTGCCAAAAAATCAAAGGGGAAATGACTCCATTTATGTTGTTGTGGATAGATTTTATAAAATGGCTCATTTTATTGCATGCAAGACAACAAGTGATGCAACACATATTGCTAATTTGTTTTTTTCAGAAGTTGTAAGATTACATGGATTCCCTGTAAGCATTATGTCTGACAGGGATACCAAGTTTGTGGGACATTTATAGAGAACTTTGTGGAAGAAATTGGGTACCAACCTTAGTTTCAGTTTAGCATATCATCCTCAAACAGATAGAGAGACTAAGGTAGTAAATAGAATTTTGGGAAACATATTGAGAAGCTTGGTGTATAAAAATTCTAAACAGTGGGATTTAGCCCTTGCTAAATTTGAGTTTGCTTACAATGATACTCCAAATCGAAGTAATGGTATGAGTCCGTTCTAGATTTTTTTTGGAATGCATCAAAGAGCCGTGTATGAAATGTTAGCCATCTATAATTTATGTTATACCTAATGATGGCTAGAATCAGTTTGTAGCCTCAAAGAAACAATTTCAAGTTAATATGTTAGTTCTTAAAGCCTAGTTGTTCTCTCTGCCCAAAGAAACCTACCTTCACTGATGTTTTCACTTCAAAATATTCAAAGAAGCCCTGTTATTTCAAAAAGAAAACTACCTTCAAAGCCATAATTACCACCATTTCTCCATTTCGAAATATTCCCTTCATGTCGCCCATTTTCCCATTTTTACCCTTTATTTTCCTCAAAATTCCCCTTTAAAACTTGTAAAATCCTTTTACTAAGGTTTTAATCCCTTTTTTCCTCTTATCGTAACCCTCAAAATCCTTCAAAAACCTTCATTTTTAGTCCAAAACCTTCATTTTTTAATATAAGGCCTTAAGCCCCTTTCGCTTAATCCTGAGCCCATTTTCCGCCATAATACAACGCCCTGTGACCAAGCGCTAGGCCCATCAGCCCATCAGCTCATTGGCATTTCGGCTTTTTGCTGGTCCCCGTGACCTTTTTCCCTTTAAAAAGTGTTCATCGCCGATGCAAAATCTCGATTCAATCTGGACTGTCAATCTCCCTCAGATCAGATGGTCTGCGCTCTGTCGGCACTTCATCGCATCAGCGCATTGCTCTTCAGGGTTCCCTGATCCCTTGTCCCCTGAACCTTTTCTCCACCGATATGCAAAGCCTCGATCGCATCTCCACTATTGATATTGATCCTGATCCGACGGTCCTCCATCCATCGCACTTCGCTTTCCCATCGTCCATCGGCCATCGCACTTGCTCCTCCCATCGGCCATCGGCACATCGCAATTCCAATTTCCTCCTTCTCGAACCCTCTTCTCCACTGATTTTTGATCCCCTAATTCGATCATAGACATCCATTTTCCCTCATCTAACGGCCCACATTACTCCTGCATTTCAACCCTACCCTTTTCATTCTCCCCCATCAACAGATCTCGACCGTTGATCCTCATGATCCAACGACTCCCATTAATCCTCTCCTTATAACTTCGCCCAATATTTTTTGCACTACGCGCCAAGATATCTGACGTCATTTCACTGGGTCCCACCTTTTTTCCTCCCATTCTTTCTTCCCCTCACGTTTAATCCTGACCATCGATCTCCCAGGTCGGATGGTCTAGAATTGTTTTTGCGCCCAGTCCACCCAAAATGATTCAACACTCCATATCAACGTGAAAAAGGTGGTTTTTGGATGATACGTGTCATCTTCTTGACCATGTCGCTTTCGATCGGTCCCAAACTGTCTACCGCCTTCACCTCATGTAAAAATCGTTGCCTGTTTTCCAATACCGCTTTCATGTTCTTCACGCCAATGCAAATTTTAAACGTCCGCCTGCGTTCCACCTCCTCTGCACTGCTCTTCCACTACCGCCGAGCCTCTGTAAAGAAGTTAAAACCAAAAACGCATGATTTTATAATTTTTTTGTGTTGTTTGCGGGTTTAATGATGGTTCCAAAATAAAAATCCGTCCCACAGCAAATCTAGTTGCAGAGGCCGAGGATGACGATCCTCTGTGGCCGAATTCAGTGCAGAAAGGGACATAAATGGTCAAATATTCAAGTTTTAACCAATGCATCATGGGAATTGGTGACACAGTGAGCCCTCTAGCATAAGCCACCTGTACACAACAATTAGATGAAGACCAAATAGTGAAGATCAGTGTAAAGGGATTAAAGCACAAAGTATGAAGATTAAAAGCTTAACCCGCAGATCAAAGATAAAAACAAAGTTAAAGCCAAATCAGTGTTAAATGAAAAATACGGGCAAATCAACAAAGGAGAGCTTCAAATGACACATCAGTGAAGCTATTTACTCCTCCCAGGACTAAAGACACCTTGACAGTTATTATGCTGACAGAACCTCTTTAAACTGTTAAGGCAGTTATTGTAAAGGTATGGGTGGTCTCAAAACCCATACTATCCACATTACTTGTACCAGAGTAAAAGACAAGACTGCAGAATCCAGAAGACTTCTCCACAAAGACACTCTTTGGAGTTATTACCAGCCTGTAAATTAGGCCTCAAAGTCTACGAGAACTACTAGAATGGGCAAGAAATTAATATAATATTTATGACATAGAATGGGAATTCAAATGATTTTCTCCTCTGTTTTAATTAACCATTAAGACCATCTCTGTCACCTCTCCTCCCCATTCACCTATAAATCCATTGTTTAAGTTGGCATTTGATGAATTCTAAAGTAATACATAGACTACTACTTTGAAGAAGGATTGATGTTTTGAAGAAGTGTGGATGTCTTTGCTTTTCTGTTGATGAAGGAGGCTAGATCATTGGATCCCTGAGCCTGGTTTTGGTGAAGTACTCTCTATTCGTTAATGTTATTTCCTGTTTTTCTCTTTGTTCCATTATGCTTTTCTTGGAGTAGAGTAAAAATCTTAGGCTAAGAAATGTCTCCTAGAAGCACCTTAGGCCTGTTTACTCTTCACTACCTTTATGTTTTCATCTGCTGAAGGTTTTATTGAGTAGCTTGACTGCTTTTAAACCCTTAATTTTGTTCATTTCAAAATAGTCCAAATAGTTGGTGTCAAGGTTGAATTATGGTTTGCCCTGCCTTCTTGCTGCCTCTTGAAAGCTATTTTTGAAAACATCCTTCAAACGCTATTGTCTGCAGCTTGGAAGAGAGGATTTGTTCTGATCTTACCCTCTGTTTCTTACTGAGATAGTCATATTTGAAGGTCCTTATAATTTCAATCTTAGATGCCTAGGGGTTCCCCCTTTGTTGTGTTTCTTATATGTTTTCTAACTCCTTTAAGTGAAACAATTAGAAGAAACAGAGTGTTCCTCTCCTTCTTTGTCTTACTTAAAATTCCATCTTGTTTATGTTATCTGCATAAAGTATGTTGGTAGGATTCATGGTTAGCCCTGGCTATTGAATATTTTTTTATGTTTAGATAGTGTTGCAAGTCCCTTCGTTGAAAAGTATACATGATTAAGGAGTCTTAACAACCCTTAAAGTTCTACTTTTCCTTCCAAATCCTTGGTGTTCATCTCATCCCACCTATATGATCCCACAGATCCATTGACTAAGTTAGATTTTCCCTTTGGTTCCCCAAATTCATCAATCGGAACTGTTTAGAATTCCACATGACTCCATTGCCAAATGGCTTGTAGATTTCCACACTCTATCTATGCTGCCTAGATCATCCATGTCCAACCAACAAACAAACAAACTTGTATCTAATAACTAGCATAAAATCAACCCTTGAAAGGAAACAAGACATGTCCTTACAAACATATTGAGAGATCCCTCTCTGAGACTAGGAGGGCTAGATCCTAGAGCTCTAAAGCTTGGTTTATATGTTGCCTTGTCATTTGGTTTTCCAATCAGCCAAATCACAGGACCCCAACATTTTTGCGATCACGATGGAACCTATGAGTACGTAATAGCCTAGAAAAATCTTGTAGACTCATTATTCCTTCAAAACAAAAAACTCAGAAAACCCCAAAAACATTAAGATTGGTTTCATAATAAACATTGGTGGTGGACCATAAACATTTTACCTTAAAAAAGCTAAAAATTTCCACCTGGCGACTCCACTAGCCCCAATAGGCCTATTAATCCTCTATTACCTTCGGATTTCCCTAAGATTGTGTTAACCAACCCTGAGGAAGTTTAGAAACATAGTCCCCTATTATAGAAATCACTATGAGAGGAAAATAGTCCTAAAAGCCTCAGCCTCTCTAAATTTTGGAAACTGAAATCTGGCTTCACATAGGGTCAATACTAGATCCCATCCATATCCTAATACTCCTACCATAGTTAATAATCCAGAAAGGATTTTGTGGCAAACTTCTAGATCTGAAAAACCAACTACTTATAGGACCATCCCAAGAACAAGATATGTCCCTGAAAATCTCACAGTCTTGAAATATTCTCACTTTGACTTACCTCACACAAAGGACCTTATTTAGAAATAAGTCTCAAAGTGATTTAAACCAATCTGATTTTGAAACCACAGATTTGCAACAGAGCTTTAGCAGAGAAGCTTCACTTTCTACTCCACCTTATTCTCAGCTTCTTCATCATTTCAGCTCCTTCCATAACAAATCTTCTCATCATCAGTTGGCTGGCCCAAGTGTTTCTTCCACTCATGTTCACACATACACTGTTCAAATCACTCCAGCTCAGCCCACTTTCCATCTTGTAAATCCACCTCTTGTAAATCCCCCACTTTTTCCTATCATGGCAGCATGGTATGCCCCACTAGTGTTACCACAACCTCTGGTTCCCTTACCTAATGATTACCAATCCAAAATTCCCCATTTCACTGGAAATGAACCCACTACTGCTCAACAGCACGTAGACAAGATGAAAAATGCCTTTGATTATATGGAAATAGAATATGAGACCAAGAAAGTGAGAATTTTTGCCCAAAGTTTGGGAGGAGAAACCAAAAAATGGTTCAAAGGCCTAAGTCCCCATAGCATACATGATCTCCCTTCTTTATTTCAAACATTCACTAACAAATGGGAAATTAAAAAGAACCCTCTCCAAATACTTTCATATTACAACAAACTCAAGAGAAACATTGGGGCAAGTGTTCAAGATTATTGCACTAGATTCAATAGTGTTTATAACGCACTACCCCTAGATATAAAACCTCCACAAAGCTTAGCTTTGACCAAATTCCCTAAAGGATTTGATCCTGAAATGGCCTATCCCTTAAATTTAGAAGATACGCAGAAGGGAGCTCTTAGTGTGGAAGAAAATCTGATTAAGAAGAGAGCTAGGTTGAGAACGGAGAAAAGAGTCACATATAAAGATGAAACTATGGCATCTACTTCTTCATCTGATGCCAAAATCGACAACCTAGTTAGGGTAATGGAAAGAATGTTGGAAAAGATCAATTTAAATGAAAGAACCCCTCCTAGAGAAAACCAAACCAACCCTCAAAAAAGAAACAGAAATGCAAATATCATAAGAGATCCCAATCAAGATAGGCATAGAGACAATGACCAACAGACTAGGCCTCCCTTTCAACAAAACTATGTAGAACAAGAGGATGAAGGGGAAACTGTTGGGTTGGAAGAAAATCACGTGAACTTGATAGGATCTGATGACGGAGATGATATCTTCCTCACTGAGGAAGAACAGGAATTTTTCTCATCAGAAAAAAAATAAACACAATCATGAAGAGTCTGAAGATTATAGGTTGGGGTTAGAAAACACAATTATGGAAGTTCACACACAATATGATCTCAGAAGAAAAAGGAACCAAGAAGTTTCTAACGACAAGAAAACTAATATTGCTATTGGAAAACCTCAGAAAATTAGCCTAAAAAGTCAACAAATAATACCAACACCCTGGCCAAGAAAACTGATCTAAACAGAGACAAAATCAACCAACCAAGTGTCGAGAAAATTTTCCCTAGTACTTCTGCTAGTGGCCCTATCAAAACAGTCCCAATTAACAGTCCTAATAAAACTCAGCTAGCCAAAATTGCTGAAAGAAAAATAAGCGAAAAAACAGATGTGAATATGCCGAAAACAACACTTCCTTTCAGCCTCGAAGGTGAAATTTCCAAGATCAAAAATAGCATGCCTCTAGCTGAACTGGTAACTTAGGAAGTATACAAAAATCAAGTTTTGAAAGCTCTGAATATAAAAATTGATGCTGATACTTTAAACTTGATGGATGACAAACCATAACTGTTGTTTGGTCCTAAAAGTGAAGGAAAATATGAAGAATGGATTTTCCCTCCCTTTTATGTTAGTCTAAACATACATGATAAGATCCTACACAATGCCATGCTAGACTCTGGAGCATCACATAAGCTTATACCCAAAGTATTAATGGAAATCCTAGGCTTAGAAATTACTAGACCATATAAAGACTTATACTCTTTTGATTCAAGAAGGGTCAAATGCTTGGGCTTAATCAAAGATTTGTGTGTTAACCTGTCACAAATTCCTGCTAAAATCCTAGTGATGGATATAGTGGTAGCTGACATTCCCCAAAAATATGGCATGCTTTTGTCTAGATCATGGGGAGCCAAAATTCAGGGGAGCCTTCAAATGGATATGTCCTATGCCACCATACCAGTGTTTAGTCAAACCAAAAGATTATATAGGGAATCCCTCATGAAATACACGGTGAGCAGCAAAGAGAAACCCAACAACACTCCTGTCTATTCCATACATTTAGACTTATATTCCTTTATCTTATTCAACGAAGATGAAATCACCCAACAAGAAAAGGAAAATAAGCAAGAAATTAGTGCACCAGAACATTTAAATTTGCCTCTCACTCAACCACAAAATGCCCCCAATCTCAGCAGCCTTGGGCAGGAAAAGGAAAAAGAGAATGAGATAGAAACACTTTGGAAAATGAGCTTTGAATATGGCTCTTGTAGCCAGGCCAGTTTAGGGGCTGGTGTATGGATACATAACACAAACAAGGGATATTCCTATAAACTAGATTTCCCATGCACAAATAACATTGCAGAATACAAAGCCCTCATCCTCGGCTTACATTTTCTCAAAGACTTAGAGGTTAAGTGGATATCAGTCCAAGGGGATTCTGAGTTAATCATCAAAAAAATCAAAGGGGAATATTCAGCCAAAAACCCCAGACTCAGATAATATAGAAATTCTTCCCTTGATCTCCTTAAAACCTTTGAAAAATATGAACTCATTTTCATACCAAGAGCTCAATTAAATCATCTAGCTAATGAACTTGCCTTTGCTGCCAGCAATTGCAAAATACCACAGATAAATGAACAATTCAATAGAAAGGTGAAAAACAGACCAATAGTGCCTGACAATAAAGATTATTGGCAAGTGTTTGAAAATGATAAACACATAAATGATTTCTTGCAATCAAGGAATGAATTTTTCACAGCAACACCAAGTTCCAGCCATGAAAAAGATAGTTGCAATGAGGAACAAACCCCCGGAACAGAGCCCTGCTTTCTACTAATATAAATCAATTTGAGCACCTTTTTAAAGTAGATTTATTTGACAACCCAAACCAAAAGGACCTTGAAGTTTTACAATGTAAAGGTGATACTATACCAAAATGCCTTACACCATTAGAACATCTATTTGATTTCAATGACATGGCCAAAGAACCGAAAACAAAGCCTATGGAAACTAACGTTGAAGAACATAACATAGGCAGCCCCACTAAACCCAAAATAATCAAGCTGTACAACACCCTCCCAGCTCATGTCAAATAGCAATACATAGTACTTTTCAAAGAATTTTTAGATGTGTTTGCATGGGACTACAAAGATATGAAATCTTATGATACTAGCATCATCCAACATAAAATCCCTCTTAAGGAAAATTAGAAGCCTTTCAAAAAGAAACTAAGAAGGATAAACCTTGTTTTATTACCTTCAGTAGAGAAAGAGATTAGGAAAATGTATGATGTTGGGATCATAGTTCCTCTCAGATATTCAGAATGGGTTTCCAACCTAGTATCTGTTAGGAAGAAGACGGGGGAAATCAAGCTGTGTATTGACTTTAGGAATCTAAATAGAGCCTCCCTGAAAGATAATTAACCCCTGCCGAAGATGGATCACATACTCCAAAAGGTGGTTGGGTCTAAAATAATATCATTGTTGGATGGCTTCTCAGGTTACAATCAGGTGTTAGTACTCCCAAGTGATCAACATAAAACTACTTTTACTACACCTTGGGGGACATTCATGTATGTCAAAATGCCATTTGGTTTGATGAATTCAGGGGCCACCTTCCAAAGGGCTATGGACATAGCCTTCTCAGAAGACATAGGATATTTTATAATCATTTACCTTGATGATATTACTGTTTTCTCCAAAAATGATGAAGAACATTTGATCCATTTAAGAAAAGTTTTCGAGAAATGTAGAAGGTTTGGCTTGTCTTTGAACCCCAGAAAGACACTCTTTCACCTCCAAGAAGGAAAGCTTCTTGGTCACATAATCTCTGAAGAAGGGATCAAAGTAGACCCCAAAAGGATTGATGGCATATTGAATATCAGCCACCCAAGAAACTTCAAAGAATTGCAATCTTTCATTGGGAAGATAAATTTTTAAGGAGGTTCATCCCCAACCTTGCTGAGCTATTAAGAAATATCACTAATATTTTTAGGAAAGAAGTAGATTTTAAATGGACAATGCAAGCTAAACAATCATTTGAACTGGTAAAATAAGCCCTCACTCAAACACCGGTTCTCATTAGTCCTGATTTCACCAAAGATTTCTATATCTTCTCTTTTGCATTTGAACATACCATAGCTATAGTATTATTGCAAAATAATAGCATGGGGCAGGAACAACCAATATCCTTCTTCAGTAGGGCTTTTAGAGATGCTCCACTCAAATATAATATCATGGAGAAGCAAGCCTTAGCACTGGTAAAAGCATTAAAAGACTTTAGAGTGTACATTTTACATTCACATGTCATTGCCTTTGTGCCACACACTTTAGTCAAAGATATTCTAAGTCAGGACCCTAATGGTAAAAGGGGAAAATGGATTGCCACTATTCTAGAATATGACATAGATATTAGGCCCACCAAACTCATCAAAGGGCAGGGATTAGCAAAACTCATGGCTGAGTCAAACTTCCAAGCTTTATATATGAACATGGTTGATGCTTTGGAAGAGATAGAAGAATACACAACACCATTCATCGAAGAAACATTCATGAACTCTCCTTGGTATGCTGACATCATATATGTGTTGCTTTATCTGAATGCTCCTCCGTCTTTGTCAAAAAAAAAATCTATATTTGTCAAACATAAGGCTTTAAATTATTGTATATTAGATGGAGTTTTGTATTGGAAAAATGCTGTGGGGATTTTTCTTAAATGTTTACTTGAGATTGATGCAGGAAAAATCATGCATGAGCTATATGAGGGAGAATGTGGAGGACATATTAACTAGAAGACCACAGCAAACAATATCCTCAGGTCTGGATACTATTGGCCCACCCTCTTCCCAGACACCCATAAGTTAGTCATGTCCTACCACAAGTGCCAAATCTTTGATGGCAGGAGAAAACTCTTACCACTACCTTTGCAGCCTATCAGTGTTGAGGCTCCCTTTCAACAATGGGGTTTGGACTTCATTTGGGAAATTCACCCATCATCCTCAACCCAACACAAATGGATACTCATGGCCACTGATTATTTTACCAAATGGATAGAGGCCATACCCACTAGGAATGTTACTGACTCTATCATCATCAAATTCCTTGAAACAAACATACTATCCAAATTTGGTTGTCCTAGGAAAATACTTCAGGTCCAAGAGGATGGTATATTTCTGCCATAAATATCAGATCACATTAGGCCATTCTACTGCCTACTACCCCCAAGGAAATGGTCTAGCTGAATCCTCCAACAAAAGCCTTGTTAATATCATCAAAACATTGTTGGAACAGAACTAGAAATCTTGGCATAGTAAGCTTGTCCATGCCTTATGGGTTGATAGATTGACTACTAAAAAGTCCATCAGCATGTCTCCCTATTAGTTGGTTTACGACATGGATGCAGTATTCCCAACATCCCTAGGAGTTCCGGTCATGAAACTCCTTCAAGAGGTCCAAGCTGAAGAAAATGATATGCAAAGGAGGATCAATCAGACCATTCATTTGCAACAGTTAAGAGAGGAAGTATATAAAAGGACACAAGTAGTCCAAGAAGGAATCAAGAGATTATTTGATAGAAGGAACAAAGAAAATGACTTCCAAGTTGGAAATGTAGTTCTAAAATGGGATTCCAGAAGGGAAAAGAAAGGGAAACATGGTAAATTTGAAAATCTGTGGAAGAGGCCCTACATTATTCATTCCATAAGGGCCCACAATGCATTTTTTCTGCAGGACCTGAATGGAGAAGAGGTGTTTGGAGGTCCTATCAATGGCAGGATGCTCAAACACTATTTCTGTCAAGAATCTTAGTTTCAGAGTTTTTTATCCATTGTACATAGCATTGCATGAGAAAAATGAAAAAATAAAAAAAACAATAGAAAAGAGAAAAGAGGGCAGATGAAAAGAAGAAAGGTACAGCCCCATACCAAAAAAGAAAAAAATCTGAAAGTGTGCAATCCTAAATGCCACTACTTGAAAGAGCACTTCTATTTAGTCATACATCCTAATCATGACTAGATAGATTTCAATTTACTGCTGATATGTTAGTGAAAAATATTTTCCAAACAATTTAACCATGGCTTATCAATAGACTAGATTAGAATAGAAAAATAGAGGTTCAAACAAGCTTAAATCCTGAACCACTAAGTTTGATGAAGAATGGCTCAAATCAGATCAAAACCTGAGCCAAAGATACAAGAAGACTGGTTCTAACATGCTGAAAACTTGAACCAGGTAAAGAAAGAAAAAGATGGCTCTAAAATAGATCAAAAATTGAGCCAAGAAGAAATAAGTTTGTCTTTTATTTTCAGATCTTAAGCCTTCATAGTTTTGTTTTAATTTTCTACAAACAAAGGTTTATGTGCAGCTGGTTTCTTATGTTGTAGACACTACAACAAATCAGACTATTTAATGTTGGTTTGTTTGTGTCTAAATTTCCGTTTTAGAATGTAGAGAATGCAGATCTGTCAAACAGCTTAATCTTGATAGATAGTAGATTAGGTAGAGAAGATTTAGAGTCCAATTGTTTAATCTGGACTCTTGGAAGAAATAAGGGTAGAATTAGATAGTTTTATCTTTTTGTTTTCAAAAATAATATGTAAAAAACATGCCAGTCCAAGTGCACTCAAGAGAAGAAAAAATGATAGGACAAGTAGTTTTGGGTAAGTAGAGATGTGGTTTAAAGAAATTTCATGATGCAGGTCATTGGAAGGATTATCAAAATGCACAGAACTTTAGCAAGAAAACAAAGAGAATGTGCCCAATGGATAAGGCACTGGTTTGTTGAAAGCTAAAGATTGATAAACTAAGGTTCTGGACACCTAAAGAGCAAGTTGTCCTCCCCAAGTGGAGCCATTGTTAGCCATCTATAATTTCTGTTATACCTAATGATGGCTAGAATCAGTTTGCAGCCTCAAAGAAACAATTTCAAGTTAATATGTTAGTTCTTGAAGCCTAGTTGTTCTCTCTGCCCAAAGAAACCTACCGTTCACTGATGTTTTCACTTCAAAATTTCAAAGAAGTCCTGCTGATTCAAAAAGAAAACTACCTTCAAAGCCATAATTCCCACCATTTCTCCATTTCAAAATATTCCCTTCATGTCGCCCATTTTCCCATTTTTACCCTTTAGTTTCCTCAAAATTCCCATTTAAACCTTGTAAAATCCTTTTATTAAGGTTTTAATCCCTTTTTTCCCCTTATCGTAACCCTCAAAATCCTTCAAAAACCTTCATTTTTAGTCCAAAACCTTCATTTTTTAATATCGGGCCTTAAGCTCCTTTTGCTTAAGCTTGAGCCCCTTTTCCACCATAATACAGCACCCTGTGACCAAGCGCTAGGACCATTGGCCCATCGGCCCATCGGCTCGTCGGCATTTCGGCTTTTCGCCAGTCCCCGGGACCTTTTTCCGTTTAAAAAGTGTTCACCGCCGATGCAAAATCCTGATTCAATATGGACCATCGATATCCCTCAGATCGGACGGTCTACACTCCGTCGACACTTCATCATATCGGCACATCGGCGCATCGCTCTTCAGCATGCCCTCTTCCGTTGTCCCTTGAACCTTTTCTCTTCCAATATGCGAAGCCCCGATCACATCTCCACCATTGATCTCGATCCTGATCTGACGGTCCTCCATCCATCGCACTTCGCTTTCCCATCGGTCATCGGCCATCACACTTGCTCCTCCCATCGGCCATTGGCACATCGCAATTCCAATTTCCTCCTTCCCAGATCCTCTTCTCCGCCAATTTCTGATCCCCCGATTCGATCACAGTCGTCCATTTCCCCTCATCTAACGGCCCACATTACTCCTGCATTTCAACCCTGCCCTTTTCATTCTCTCCCATCAACAAATCTCGATCATTGATCCTCACGATCCAACGGCTCCCATTAATCCTCTCCTTATAACTCCGCCCAATAGCTTTCCTCTACGCGCCAAGATAGTTGATGTCATTTCACTGGGTCCCACCTTTTTTCCTCCCATTCTTTCTTCCCGTCACGTTTAATCCTGACCGCCGATCTCCCAGATCAAACGGTCTAGAATTGTTTTCGCACCCGGTCCACTCAAAACGATTCAGTGCTCCATATCAACACGAAATAGGCAGTTTTTGGATGATACATGTCATCTTCTCGACCGTATCACGTTCGATCAGTCCCAAAACATTTACTTCCCTCACCTCATGTGAAAACCACTGTCGGTTTTCCAATATCGCTTTCCCGTTCTTCGCGCCAATGCAAATTTTAAACCTCCGCCTGCATTCCACCTCCTCTTCACTGCTCTTCTGCTACCCACGAGCCTCTATAAAGCAGTTAAAAACACAAACGCAGGATTTTATATTTGTTTTGTGTTGTTTGCAGGTTTAATGATGGTTCCAAAATAAAAAGCCATCCCACAACAAATCTAATTGCAGAGGCCGAGGATGAAAATCCTCTATGGCCGAATTCAGTGCAAAAAGGGACATAAAGGGCCAAATATTCAAGTTTTAACCAATGCATCATAGGCATTGGTGACACAGTGAGCCCTCGAGCGCAAGCCACCTGTACACAGCAATCAGATGAAGACAAAATAGTGAAGATCAGTGTAAAGGGATTAAAGCACAAAGTATGAAGATTAAAAGCTTAACCCGCATATCAAAGATAAAAACAAAGTTAAAGCCAAATCAGTGTTAAATGACAAAGACGGGAAAATCAGCAAAGGAGAGCTTCGAATGACACATCAGTGAAGCTATTTACTCCTCCCAGGACTAAAGACACCTTGACAGTTACTATGCTGACAGAACCTCTTTAAACTATTAAGGCAGTTATTATAAAGGTATGGGTGGTCTCAAAACCCATACTTTCCATGTTACTTGTACCAGATTAAAAGATAGGACTACAGCAGCCAGAATAATTCTCCACAAAGACACTCTTTGGAGTTATTACCAGCCTGTAAATTAGGCCTCAAAGTCTACGAGAACTACTAGAATGGGCAAGAAATTAATGTAATATTTATGACACAGAATGGGCATTCGGATTTTTTTCTCCTCTGTTTTAATTAACCATTAAGACCATCTCTGTCACCTCTCCTCCCCATTCACCTATAAATCCATTGTAAAAGTTGGCATTTGATGAATTCTGAAGTAATACATAGACTACTGCTTTGAAGAAGGATTGATGTTTTGAAGAAGTGTGGATGTCTTTGATTTTCTGTTGATGAAGGAGGCTAGATCATTGGATCCCTGAGCCTGGTTTTGGTGAAGTACTCTCTATTCGTTAATGTTATTTATTGTTTTTCGCTTTGTTCCATTATGCTTTTCTTAGAGTAGAGTAAAAATATTAGGCTAAGAAATGTCTCCTAGAAGCACCTTAGGCCTATTTACTCTTCACTGCCTTTATGTTTTCATCTTCTCAAGCTTTTATTGAGTAGCTTGACTGATTTTAGACCCTTAAGTTTTTTCATTTCAGAATAGTCCAAATAGTTGGTGTCAAGGTTGAATTATGGTTTTCCCTGCTTGCTTGCTGCCTCTTGAAAGCTATTTTTGAAAACATCCTTCAAACGCTATTGTCTGCAGCTTGGTAGAGAGGATTTGTTCTGATCTTACCCTCTGTTTCTTGCTGAGATAGTCATATTTGAAGGTCCTTATAATTGCAGTCTTAGATGCTTGGGTGTTCCCCCTTTTATGAATGCAATTAGTTGTGTTTCCTATATGTTTTCTAACTCCTTTAAGTGAAACAATTAGAAGAAACAGAGTGTTCCTCTCCTTCTTTGTCTTACTTAAAAGTCCATCTTGTTTATGTTATATGCATAAAGTATGTTGGTAGGATTCATGGTTAGCCCTGGCTATTGAATATTTCTTTATGTTTAGATAGTGTTGCAAGTCCCTTCGTTGCAAAGTATACATGATTAAGGAGTCTTAACAGCCCTTTAAGTTCTACTTTTCCTTCCAAATCCTTGATGTTCATCTCATCCCACCTATATGATCCCACAGATCCATTGACTAAGTTAGCCTTTTGCCCTTTGGTTCCCCAAATTCATCAATCAAAACTGTTTAGACTTCCACATGACTCCATTTACCAATGGCTTGTAGATTTCCACACTCTATCTATGCTGCCTAGATCATCTATGTCCAACCAAAAAACAAACAAACTTGTACTTAATAACTAGCCTAAAATCAACCCTTGAAAGAAAACAAGACATATCCTTACAAACATATTGAGAGATCCCTCTCTGAGACTAGGAGGGCTAGATCCTAGAGCTCTAAAGCTTGGTTTGAATGTTGCCTTGTCATTTGGTTTGCCAATCAGCCAAATCACAGGACCCCAACATGAACTCAGATATATGGAAAAACAAGAGGTAAGGAGCACAAACGCTGAAGAATTTGCAAAACAGATGTAGGAACTAAAGGAAGATGTCAAAAATGGATTACATGAAAGCAGCAGAAAATAAAAGCAGAGAGCAGATATGAGGAGGCAAGAAAATGAATTCCAAGTGGGTGACTTAGTCATGGTATATCTAAGAAAATAAATATTTCCTGTTAAAACGTATAACAAATTAAATATGAAGAAGATAGGACCATGTAAAATTGTAAGAAAATTTTCTTCAAATGCATATGAAGTTAAATTGACAACAGTAATTGGAATATCGCCAATCTTCAATGTTGTAGATTTGTATCTATACCAAGAACCAGAAGAAGAACCACAAGGGGACTCCACAACAGAAGGAAACCCGATAGTAAATTGGGAAGATCAGTTGCCAAAAACAAGAAAGAAGGAAGTCAAAGCCATTTTGGAGAAAAGAGTATCAAAGAAAACCAGGGGTCAAACCTATTATCAGTATTTAGTCAAATGGAAAAGACAACCAATGGAAGACGCCAATTGGATGATTACAGCAGAGCTACAGAAGTTTGGAGTAGATCCTGAAGCATTGTAAGATCATTTCTCTTTTTCTTCCCCGGGAGTCTGCTGCAGGAGCATCTGGACTTAGCCAGCAATGTGATTTTTTGTTCACATGTTGTGGCTAATCCAAGAGGAATAAACATTAGTATTAATATTTTATTATTTATTTATGAGAGTACTTAGTTATGTATTTTTTAATTAATTAGGAATAAAATTAGGAATTGGTTTCTTTCCCTGCGTGGAAATAGAGCCAAGTAGGGATAAGCACTTAAAAATAGGGAGGTATTGATTTGTTGCAAAATTTGAGAAGAAATCTATTCTAAGAAGAACAGTTTCATATTAAGGTATAAATAATAGGGAAGTAGAGAGGAAAAACCAAGAGTGTCAGTGTGAAGACTGAAGAGTAAAAACACAAAGGGGATATGAAGGAAATATTTGGCCCATGCGAATCAATATATTTATATTTCTGTCATTCCATGTTTCGTTTGTTTATTGACTCTGTAAATATATATATGCAATAGAAAAGTGTGTTAATTGCAGGAATGTATGGGCAACTGGAACCAACATTGATGGTGAAGTCAGGATGAAGCTAAAGGTGGAATCGGCTAGTGTAGGAGGAAATCAACGCTGTGGACTGAGTGTCGAGGCCATAGAATTTTGAATGCAGTCATTGGAGGATGTTGGAGATAATGTCGTAAAGGAAAATCAGGTACTAAATACTGCAATCGACGTCGACATGCAGGTCTTACTGCCGAGACTGCGTTATAGTTTATAATGTTGTCACCATGGAGTTATGATGTGATAATTGTGTGGCTTGGAATGTTGTAACTGCATGAGCAGTAGCACAAAGCTGGTATTAATTCTAAATTTGTAACTATGTTAGCAATAACTCAAGACCGATGAAATTTCCCTTAGGCACCATTTCTTGTATGGTAATAATTGTGTTCAATCTCGTGGTGATATTTGCATTTTAATGTCGTCTGTGTTGAATCAGTATGAAATTAATAATGCCAAGCGATATAAACTTTGGGAAATGTAGGTTGCAGCCTCTACATTTCATGTTATTTGAGAGATAGAATTCCACACTAAAAAGGAAAGTAATAGATGTATAAACTGTTCATGAACCAAGTTTAGAAAGTGCGAACTCTATCACATATGTGAAGTTCGATGTTTTGGTTTTTTGTCTAACATAAATTGTTACTCCATTGAATATTAATGTGCCCATCTGTTCACTGCATCAAATTTTGGTATTGGAACCATTGAGTTGTTCTTAAGAATTGCAGAGAATGCCACCTAGAAGGGGAGATGGAATAGGTCGAGGAAGACCTATAGAAAACGCGGTTCTACTAGAATAAATCCAACACCTGCGTACAAGGATGGCCACAATAGAAACTACTCATAGGAGGGAAACAGATGATGGAATTTCCAGTGCAGATGAAGAAGAGACCACCGAAGAAGAAATAGAGGAAGAAAGTGAGGCAACTAAAGTTATGAAGATGCTAGCAAAGGCTAGTAGCAGACCAAAGGTAGAAGTACCTTTGTACGATGGAAACCTTACTGTGGAAGTACTAATAGACTGGATCAGTGCATTAGACAAATACTTCGACTACGAAGAAGTCGATGACAAGAAGAAAGTGAAGTTTGCAGCCACGAGATTCAAGGGTCACGCAACCATGTGGTGGGATGAATTGCAGTTGTCTAGAGAAAGAAAAGGGAAAGCCAAAATCAAGCAATGGGATAAGATGGTGAGTAAACTGAAAGGTAAGTTCATGCCGAAATATTATCAATTAAATATTTTTAGACAATTGAAAAACTTAAAGAAGAAAGGGATGACTATCAAAGAATATACTGAAGAATTTTATAAGTTGAGTATTAGAGTGGGAGATATTGAAGATATCATAGAAAAAGTAGCTAGATATATAAATGGTTTAAGATATGAAATACAGGATGAAATCAGCTTATTAAATCTGAAGACGATTGAGGATGCTTATCACGTAGCTTTGAGGGCTGAGGAGAAAATGTTGCACAAACAAAATCAGAGGAATAGAGGCAAGAGTCCGGTAGGAGGAAGAGGAACATTTTAGTCCAGATTTCAACACTCCCAGAATGAAGCAGGGAGTTTGCGTAATAGATCACCATAGAGAGGAGACTCTGGTCACGAAAGGTTTGTGCCTAGAGGTAGAGGCCGAGGAAGAGATATTCGGTGCTTTACATGTGGTGAGTGGGGACATGGGTCATGGGATTGTCCTCATAATAAAATAACAACCCAGTGAAATGTGAATGTTGCCGAAACAAAAGAAGAAATTCCTCAGATTGTAGCCAAAGAGGAACCACCTAAAGCTGGAGAATCCTTGTTATTGAAGAGGATATCACTTAAAGTAGATAAGGAATCCGGGGAACCAGCTCAGAGAAAGAATCTGTTTCGAACTGTATGCAAGTCAAAAGGTAAGTGTTTCAAATTGGTAATTGATAGTGGAAGTACTAATAACCTTGTTTCTACAGAAATGGTGGACAAATTGAAGTTAGAGAAAAAAAGACACCCCACTCCTTATAAAGTATCATGGCTCCAAAAAGGCCATAAAATTATTGTAACTAAACAATGTAAGGTCGAAATCCAGATTGGTACTTATAAGGATGTTATTTTATGTGGTGTAATGTCGATGGATGTATGTCACATATTGTTAGGAAGACCTTGGCAATTTGATCGGAAAGCCATAGATGATGGTAGAAGAAACACTTATACTCTCGAGAAAGATGGGAACAAGCATACAATGCTGCCATTGAAAGTTGAAGCTGACGAGGAAGCGCCTGGAAAAAACGTTATGTTGATAAGTGGTAAAACCCTATTGCAAGAAGTTGAGAAAGGCAAGGAGATGCATTTTTCTATTGTAGGGAGACCCAAGGTAATTTTGACTTCCATAAATTTAGAATACTTACCGGAAGAAATTTGAAATCTATTGAATGATTTTGCTGATATTATTGTGGATGAGTTGCCAAACGCATTAGCACCAATCAAGAGTATTAGTCACCACATTGATTTAGTCCCTGGAGCAAGTTTGTTGAATAAAGCAGCCTACAGGTTAACGCCGCAAGAAAATGCCAAAGTTGGAAGACAAGTGCAAGAGTTGATGGATAAAGGATTAATCAGAGAAAGCCTCAGTCCATGTGATGTACCAACAGTACTCAGTCCAAAGAAATGGGGTGAATGGCACATGTGCACCGATTCTAGAGCCATAAATAAAATCACCATCAGGTATCATTTTCCTTTACCACGAATGGATGATTAAATGGATTTTTTGAGTGGGTCGACATATTTTTAAGATAGATTCGAAGAGTGGGTATCATAAAACAAAAGGCTCTCCAAGTGACTCACATGGAGAATGTCAAAGCACTCAAAACACAAAATATTCATTCAATCAAAGTCTAGTCGATATAAGCTTACACATTAGCTTGGTGGTTTGAACCACTCCCTAAATAATAGTATCTTCTACCTAAATAAAAGATCTATATCCTAACAACAAACAACCAAATACATTAATAGATTTATCCATTAATTCTAACACTCCCCCTTAAGGGAGAAATTCACCCAAAGTCATATTTCTCCTTCCTTGGCTTAATATATGCTTACTCATGTGGTTTTTCTTGATCATTGCTGATAGATAATGCCCACAGAGTGCAAGCTTACTTGAAGCAATACTTCCAGTATCAATCATCTGGGTATGAGAATATTTCCACCCACACAAAGTTTTATCTAATTTCATGTGTGCCTTATGGATCAGCTAATTAAAGTCGATTCTCCTTATTAGTAAGGATGTATAATATAATATATTTTCTGCCATGTAGATTACTTTGGAGGTTTGAGATGGAAAAGCTTGAGATGATGATTGACTTTGATAAGAAGCAACAATTCCATTGAAGGCTCCTTTGTTTCCTTTGTTTCTCTCTTGTGCTCTTAGTTTTGTATTCCCCTAGTTATCATTATCATCTAGATCTTGAGAAATAGGTTTATGATTCAAGTGTTTATGTCCTTCTTCATAAACCATTGGTAGCTCTTCAATTACAGAAACTTGTTGAATAGATTGTGATTCATCACACTTCTGGTCATTAATAAAGCTGTATTTCTTGTAAGAATATTCTTCTGACTCAAAAATACAACCCAAGCCCGAAATTCCTCCAAATGACCACATGAAAAAAACATCAATAGAAGGATCAATGCCAAACAAACCTAAAATTACATACATATTGATAGCTCATAGCTCCAACGATGCTCGATCTCTTGTTTGAATTGACTTCACACAGTCAACACGGCTCCACAGACCATGCTCCAGAAACATTTCGCTTCAAGAACACAATAAAATTACCTTTGACCTGTCGCTTGTTACAAATAACTGGGAAATATTATGAGGCACACAGACCTCAAGGCAAGATCCCTTGGTCAATTGGTGCTTCTCCCAACATAAATAAAAAAAATAGTTTAACACCCAGGCTTTTGGATATGGTAAGGTATGAACAGGAACCACTGTTTCCCTCACATATATCCACACCATGTTATTGTTTCAACATTGGTCGCTTCATGCCACACAACAATGTGGGTAGATCCACTGAACACAACACCATTCTTCTGCTACGCAGATCGCTAGCTTGATCCAAAACACGACAAGACAGATAGATCAAGCAAAAGAAACAAAAAATCACCAGAATTTCGTAGTACTTTATGTTAGGGTCCCGTGATTTGGCCGATTGGCTAGCCAAATGACGATGTAACATCAAACCAAGCTTTGGAGCTCAAGGACCTAGCCTTCCTGGACTCAGAGAGGGCTCTCTCTATATATGTAAAAGATGTCGGTGTGTTTACTTGCGGTGTTTTGATATTAGGCTAGTTATGAAGTGTGTTTTTTGGTTTTTTTTAGTTTTTAAGTTTGTGAGGGATGAAACTGATCAAATACATAAACTGGATGACAAGATGTAGATAAATTGGGCTATGGGGTCAAAAAGATCAAGGAAGCTAATGAGGCGATGATGTAAAGCTGCTGTAGGGCCGATTTGATTCATAGTAGAGGGGATCTCTGGGCAAAATGGATTAAATGAACAATAAGTTGGTGAAAGACAAGGGATTTCAAGTGCAAACTAGTTTATAGCAGACATAAACATGTAATAGAAAACCATTAATCATTCTAGGAATAACTATAAGCTAATCAATACATAGAAATCGAACATTCCAGCCATACATAGAGGTATAAGACCCTCTAACTTCGAAAAAAGGCTATCAGATTTTGGGGAAAACACATGAGACAAACTAACAACTCATAAACTATGCCGGAACGCCTAAACATAGTCTCTAAGTCATTGGGCACTTGGACAAATAAGTTTTCATAGTTTTAGGCAAAGGGCTAGATCGGGACTAGGCCTCCTTGGTTCAACAAAATGATCAACAAATCAGTCAAAGAGAAAGTTTTATGGGCAGAATTATGGGCAGCTGATAGGTAGGTAGGGAAAACCATACATCCTACTCAACATACATGGAACTGATGAATAAAACTTAGCAACAACACCTTAGGTTACTAAAGAGCAGCTAAGAATTCTTTAGCATAACTAAGGGAGAAGAAAACATCAAGCTATGAAGATTCAGGGATTTTGAGGTGCCTCCATGTGCATGTCTCAAAATCAATATTTACTGATCTATAGCAGCAAGAAAAATGAAATATGAGTGAAAAATAGAAGACAAAACAACATTAAGAAGCACTATACCATTCTACCATGTCAAGGAATCCATCAACAAGCCTTCAACATTCCTCAAAAGCATCCAAGAGGCAATCCAAACATAATAACTCAAGTGTATTCTTCAAAGCTCATATGACCAATGCATTAATTCTTCTCTCAAGTTCAGCCTCTGATTTACAATAAGAACCATGGGATAAATAGGCTAGAAGGAGGAAAACCTCATGGAGCAACTAGCTATCCCATTGGCCAAGTCAAAATATCTAAACTTGTCCTTGAGGCTTTGCAAAGCCCAAGGCACAAAATATCTAATAAAATATCTAAAAAACTGCTAAAAACGGAAATTATATTGACCTTACATGATTTTCCCATGATAAAAATAGCCTAACGCACATTTGGGAAAAGCAGATTTTTGGAGTTCAAAAATTGCAAAAATACTTCATATTTATGCCTGAAAAAGGTCCCCTGAGCCTCTGATTTACAATAAGAACCATGGGATAAATAGGCTAGAAGGAGGAAAACCTCATGGAGCAACTAGCTATCCCATTGGCCAAGTCAAAATATCTAAACTTGTCCTTGAGGCTTTGCAAAGCCCAAGGCACAAAATATCTAATAAAATATCCACTTTTCAAATTATGTAGCTTTTGTGATTTTTCCCATGATAAAAATAGCCTAACGCACATTTGGGAAAAGCAGATTTTGGAGTTCAAAAATTGCAAAAATACTTCATATTTGTAAAAAGGTCCCAAGCTTGCTGGATGCAAATGGAGCCTTCCCGATGTCGAAATGAGGCTCATGATGACTGGACAAGAAAACTCTAATGTGGCTTTCAATGCAAGTGGAATCATCTCAATGTGATCTCTGAAAGTCCCTCAAAACTGTCCCTGTGTGCAAAAACCCAGAAAATAGCAGGCTGCTGATAGGGCGGGCAGAATGTGCAAAATGAGGCTGTTTTTTGCCAATTTGAGGGGGCGAATGATTTTCAAATGCCCTGAAAATCGCTGGAGAGCTGCTCATGAAATTATGGAATCCATTGGTATCACCCTTCTCCCTTGACGACTCTTCAAACTGAAATGGCGCATTTATGAGTTTTTGGCGAAAACCCCAAAAATGCCAAAAAACAAAAAGTTTTCGAAACAGGCCCAAAATTGGCATGTATGACCCTCAAGGGTCCATAGAAACATGTTCCAAAGCTGAAGCTAAAATATCGAGGGCTGATATGCTTTTTGCCTCTTTCCGTGCTAGGCGCCTCTCCTTCAATTTCTTCAAATTTTCTTGTGCCACCTTCAATTTGCGCCTGGCGAATTGGTTTAGCTTCTGAAAGTGAAGTGTTCTCTTTCTCTGTAGCTCGAGATCCCTGTTTTCCTTCTCAAGCTTGGTCTCCAAATGCTGGTTAGCCCTCTCAAGCCAAGCTTCCTTGTTTTCCTCAATTTCCCGCTCAAAGAGGGTAGTGAGAGGAAAAGCTTCGAATTGAGCTTGTTCTTCAGCCTTCTGTTTCTCCAAGGCTCTCCTAAGCCCGATGGTTCTAGGCCTCTTTCGCCTAGGCTGGTCCTCCTCTTCTTCATCATCAAATTCGCCAATAAACTCTTCAATTCTTACTTGCGCCTTTTCTGCCTCCTTTTTGTACTTGATGGCCCTTGCCTCATGAATGGCTGCATGAAATTTCATTTGTTTGTTCTCAACCTCCAAGAAATGATTGAAATTCCTTGCCCTTTGGAGATCTTCTTGTAACACCTCAATTTTCCCTTCTTTGTGAATGAGGAGATTTTCAAGGATGCGTGCCTCATTGTCGCTGTCATCGCTTGGGATAGGGATGACAGCTGATTTACCTCCATGCTTGGCGCTTTCTCCAATTGTACTTTTGCCTTTGAAGGCCAATCTAGCGCTCTTTCTCCTTGGCAAGCTAGGAGTTGTCCTTTTGGGCAATTTCCCCTTCTTAAGGACAGTTTTGGTCACCATTAAGGAGGCAGCTTCAGCTTGCTGTCCTTCCTCAATATCTTGTCCAGCTTGTGGCTCGAAAGGTGTTTCAATTGCTTGCTCAACCTGCTGCTCTTCAACCTCTGTCTGCTGCTGTTCCTCTTCCTGAAATTGATGCTGTTCATCAACCTCTAGCTGCTGTCCAATGATATCAAACTGCTGCTGTCCCTCTAAATCTGGCTGCTGCTGCTCATCATCCTCCTTTTCTCCCTGTGGCTCACTGCCCTCTCCTTCTCCTTGTGTACTTGGCTGCCCAGTGATCATCTTGAGTTTTTTAGGGGTAGGCCTACTAGATAAAGGCACTGGGCGATGGACAGGCTGAGTAGGAGACACATGAGCAGGAGGGACAGTGGCGAAATCGGCATGGCTAATGAATGACTCCCATGAAACTCCTTTCTTCTCCAGCTGGTGCAAGAAAATGATTTTGATCAAGGAATGGTGAAAGAGAGAAGGGATTTGCTGAGGTGGAGCTTTCTTTTGGACAGTAGCTGCCATTTTCTCTATGCTCTTGGACAAAAAGTATGGGAGGTTTAATTGTCTGCTCCTGGTAAAATGCATCAACAAGCGAACATGATAGGCAAAGATTTGGCTAAACCTCCCTTCACAAGTGAATTATCTCATTATGGCCTTCATCAGTGGAGCATAACTGTCAAGAAGATAAGAGAAAGGAAAAATAGCAGTGATGGTCTCCCTATGTTCCGGCTTGATGAAAGGTTTATAATCCTCCAGATTAAGATGTGCTTGCTTAAACCACTTTTCACCATGATACGGGATCTTAGTAGCCTTGGATACATACCTTGGGGAGATTTTGAAGTCAAGACCTGCAAGATGGAAGTGTTTGTTCTTGAATCTCAAAGCGCACAAATGTGTAAGTGGTGAGAAACTCTTGACTTCCTCTATCCTCTGACAGAAATCAAGACAGCCTACTTCATGGAAATTGAAAAGTACTGAGGGATGAGCATTGATTTCTTCTGTGGAGATAGGCTCATATCTCTTATGTTGTCCGCCTTTGTGATCTCGTTTTGGAGGCATTCTGACTTGAAACAGGCTTGGAAGAGGCACACTGCCTTCAATTTATGAAGAATATTCTGCTGGATTGAAACTGGCCACCAAACTGCTTGGACAGATATGGACACTGTGGTTTGGATGAAATGTAACAATGCTTCCTTGAATAAGCCCTCTCTACACCTATTAACAACAGTTCTTCAAATCTGGATGCACTTCAGCTATGTATCCTTCTTGAAAATGGTACTATGTGTGAGAAACTGTTTTGTAAATCTTCTGTGCATAGTCTTGAAACAATCACCCCTCTGGTGACTTTGCTAGAGGCCTGCTTGCGCTTGTATTTTTGTCTTTGAAACCAAACTTAAAAAATTATAACCCTGCTCTTTTAGGTCATTTACCTTGAAACATGCCCCTGCTAGCAGACTTCTGTGGAGACCACACAGTGGGAAAAGAAAAGAGACCCTGTGGTTAGGTGAAAAATTAGCCCACTGCGTTAAGGGAAAAACCTTTCACTTGTGACTTTTTGAGAAGTCAATCACTGCCTTTATAACTCTGCTCTTAATGTAAACTTGATTATCAACAAATGCCCAATCATCAACAACCCAACCTTCTAGCAAATAGCCCTGTTTCACCTTCAGAAAACTCTGTCCAATAATATTCAAAATGATATAATGTAGTGTAATGAAAAGGCAGGCTTAGTTAGATTGTAAAAACAGTGCAACAGTGGTTTTTAGGAAATACACTCTTTGTTTGTGAGCTTAAGGGGTCAACATAATACCTACACCTCTGTTTTAATATCAAATGAAAACACCAAGCATTCTGCCCTTTAGACAGTGGCCATTTTCACTTGTGAAGTTTTTGAAAAATTCAACACCACTTTGGTGCTTCTGCCCCTAATGTCAAAATCTAGCCATCAACAATCTCTGCTCCTTCACTATGCTGTCATCTTTGGAAGCTTTCTGTCAATAAGTCTTCAACCTGTACCTCTGTCTTAATCTGAAATTTCAAACACTAACCAACTGTTCTTTAGAACAAGGCCCCTTCTTTGTGAAGTTTTAAGAGAACAATAACTGCTTTTGTACTCCTGCCTCCAGAGCTAGAAAAACAACAATTAAATCTGCCCTTCAATGTAACATTCACCCACAGAAAACTCTCTGTCAACAATTTTCCTGATGTAATGTCTGATTGAAAAGACCTAGCTTAATTCTTGAAAAATGTTGCACCACCCAGTGGTCTAATAATAAACCCTGTCACCTGTTGCAGTTTGAGATACCACCCTCCACATATACCCTGTGAGTTTAAACTGTCATTAACAACCTCGGCCCTCTTAAATTACCTCATTTCACTGTGTAGGAAACTGCGTTTGTTTTTTTAGCAAACTAGCAAGGTGCGGGATTTTCAAATAGTTTTATCACGTATCAACACTTTGCACACGATGGGAGCTCGTAAAAATACCTTGAAATTAGTGGATGCTCGCTTGAGAGGGTGCAAGAACCCCTGGACAGCTCGAAAAATGGGCGCGGCAACCTCTGGAGAAAACCCGTCGCGCCGGAGGAAGGTGTCGGGTGGGCTTGTCGTGCGGTCGGGCGGCCACCTACAGGCACGTCGCGCCCGCCTCTGAGCTGCGAGGCGGTCGTTGAGGGCCGTCTTCTTCTCCGAGCGTCGCCTAACTCCAGGAGCGCGTCGCGCCGCCTCAGGTGCGGTTATGAATCTTAGCAGTTTTCTAAACATTGATCTTTGTGGAAGCCGGAGCTGATTCTAACTTTTAACCGGATTTCCACTCTCACATCAACCTTATAAAATATCTAACGGTCATTTGAAGATTGATTTTATCATTTGTTTTGTTATTTGAATATATATATATGCCTTTTGATTTTGACCCTGAGCTCTGAATTTCGATCGATTAAGTCGACCATCTCCACCACTTTTTCTACGGTGTTTCAATACCACATGTGACTTGTCACTTTATTTTGACAATTCCTTCATCTTTTACCTGTAGTGGACCTTCAAATCTCTGTTTGTATGTGTATTAAAAAGTACCCTCTTTTCCTTCAAAATAAAGGTTGGGATTCTTCTTTCTAAACTATATCAATAATGATTACAGGCTGAAAAATCTTTGGGACGCAGTGAATGATAACTTTAAAGGGGAAATCTTCTTGGTGACACATCTTTAGAAGGTCTTGCCTGCAGGTCTCTTTTCCATGCAGCTCTGTGTTAAATCTGTCCTTTGAAATGATAACAAGGGTGTTTGCTTTTAAAACATATGAACAGTGGTGATTCATCATAACCAACTTCCTCTGCCTACTTATAAGATTGAATACCACTCGCCTTCTCCATCAGAAAAACAAACTTGTAAAATATGAAAACAGGGCCCTTGGGCACACAGTCTTTATTTTGTTCTGATCAGTGTATTAAAACCCTTTTGGTCAATAGCACCATTTCATGACTGGACATATGTTCACTGCCTCCCTCTCTTGGTGATTGTTAGCAAAGCAGGACTATTTCATAATGCACCAAAAATATTTGAAAAGTTGTAAACACCCCTTCTTGAAAGGCGCCTCTTTTGGAATTTTGACATATGATATTGTTTTGTTGCTTGACCTTTCTTCAAGGAGAAAATCTTCTTTTTGATATCAGTGGCACACATATGCTCAGAATTGTCTCTTTGTCTATTCATATCATTGCATACCTGTCATCATGCATTTTATGACTCAACCTTGGTCATTGTTTTACTTTCCCAATGATAAATTGCTGCTTCTAGGTGTTTCACAAGTTTTTCTCTGGACTGTAAATACACTTTTAGGTTGCATCCTTTCACCCTAGACTTCTTTGTTTGCTCAGAAGGATTTCCTTTGATTTCTGGATAAGTGGTCATGGAATGTCTTTAACCCTTTTTAAGTTAAATGCTCCTTTGGCATTCAAAGCATACAATATGTTCAATATTTTCTCCTCTCTACTGGATGGACTGTTGACAGATAGCTTTTTGAAGAGGGAGATCAATACATTTATATCATAGACAGTAACACTTTCCTTCATTCAATTTCTTTGTGTCTTTTCCCTGCACTTTTGGACTTACCAGTTTTCAACAGCCTGCAATGATTTTGGCTCTCTGCTCATATATGGAGGAGGCTCTTCATCAGGTAAAGTATCGGAAGCCCCCTTTTACCACTATGTCAGACACAACCTTTCTCTGAATGTGGTGGTAAGTAAATCATTTGAACAACATCAATCTAGGCATCACTATTTGCAAGCATCACTGTGTTTTTTGAAGGAAACCTAGCCACAGTGACACTATTCTAAGGTTGCTGAGATATTTGTCACTTGGCTTGTTCATCTCATGACCTGTTATATTGACAAAGCTCTTTGTGACTATGAAGGTCATTGCTTTCTTGAAAAACCAAGAACTTTCTCCTGCCTGTGTAATGGCATTGTTTATCATCTGTTCTATTTGACCTTGTGGATAGACAGGGTCCTTATGCTTTGGAAATTTCACCGATGACAGGCCTTCTAGAGTTTCAACCATTCACCTAACTTGAAAGTTTCAGATGATTTCTTTTATCAGGCCAAACTCCCCTTTCCTTTGAGCTTATCATATTTCCACTATAATCCTGTTATGGTCAGCAATTACATGCATGAAACCTGAAGATATTGTTTCATTGTTTCAGTAAGGGCAAACCTGGACTTTTGCAGCCTTCTGAGTCAACTCTGGCCTGCGCCCTCTGCTTATGTATGAAGGAGGCGCCCTAACCCTCTGCTTGTAAATGAAAGAGGTTCTGGGCCTTGACAATTTTACCATTTAGCTGAGACAGTGGCGACCCTTTCTTACTGTGATTTTCATGCTAGAAAGAGCTGTAAGGTCTTGATGAGTGACCTTTGTTTTGCAGCTTCATCTCAGGCTCATAATACACTTAGAAGCAGCTGTTCCTCTAACTGTAAACTCAAACACTTACTCCATGAGATGAAATATATTTCCTGTCTTTGTAGAACCATAGAACACAGTGAAAAACCTACTAGTCAGCTTGAGAATGGGCTTTATGCAGTGCTGAGACCTAGGGAATATGAGTGGCGTGACTTAAGGCTGTTTGTCAACTTCATTTGCAAATTAAGGGATCAGTCATGGTAGGTCTGCTGCAGATGGGGGCTTTTTGGCTTTTTGATGATTGCCAAAGGTGAAATTTCCTAAACGCCACTTCCTAACATAGGGTAGACTTCTGAAACAGATGTGGATTTGCCTTTCAAGGCTGATGGGCAGGTAAATAAGGCTGAGGTTAGATAGGATTGTTGACAAGGAGGTTGTGGTTTTTCCAGGGGTGGACTGAATAGGTAGAAAGGCGAAAAAAGTTTTGGGAGGGTTTTCTGGATGACATATTGACATAAGGAAATCAGTTTCTAGAAAACTCAGCTGAAGATATAGTCATCACTAACATGCAAAAAATACTGATGGCTAACGGTGGCTCCATTTGGGGAGGGCAGCTCCTCGTCAGGAGGTGTCCAGAATTCAGATTTTTGGATTTATGAAGACCAGTGCCTTATCCATTGGCGCAAAATTTACCCTTCTCTTGATGTTATTTCTGAAAAGTGTCAGCATGTTTAACATCAATGATACTTCTACCTACCCCACTATCTTTCCTAACATTTTTTATTCTGTTTGGCGCATTTGAACTAGCAGCCTTTTGACAATGCATATTTTTCTTTTTGCAAAATGAAACTATCTATTTCTACTCTTATATCTGCCGGGAGTTCAGATTAATCTGATGAACTCCTTCATTTCTCTACCTAAAACTAGATCAACTGTCAAGATTAAGCAGTTTGACAGGATTTCATTCTCTAATCTACAACATGAAATTCAAAAAATGATCAAATCAGGATTAGGCAGTCTGATTTGTCATGCATTTGCGGCATAAAAGACAAGCTGCACACAAATGTTATTTTGCAACAAAAGGAAACTAGACAAGCGGGGCTAAGATGTACAATGTGTTTTTCATCCCTCGCTTCTCTCTTTGGTTCTGTTTTTAGGCATGTGGAACCAGAATCTCTCCCTAATCTAAGCTCTGTGATAAGTCAATCTTACACAATGTTGACTATCTTGGCACTCACTAACTTATCAGCAAATAAATTTAAACATGCTCAGCTATGATTAGGCTAGATAGCTGAACAAGACATTGAAGTACTAGTAGTGGCATTTAGACTTGCTCGCTTTCTGAAAGACTGTTTTTTGGAACATGGGGCCTTTGTTCTATCTTCACTTGCCCTCTTTTCTGCTTTTTACTGTTTTTGACTTTCCTATCTTTTACTGTTTTTGACTTTTTCTATTTTTTCAATATTTCAAACAATGGTATGTACAATGACTAAAAGTGTTTCAAACTCAAAATCTTGGAAATGACGGAATTTCAGCATCTTATCCTCGTAAGGATCTCCTCTCACCCTTGGCCCACTTAACTCTTGAAAAGAAAAGTTTGGGAAATTTTCTCTCTCTAACATGACATAGGGATTCATGCAAGAATCTCTAAACAGCCCAGTATCCTCCCTCTGTACCTCTCTGAATATCTGATTCCCACTCCTTTCCTTACTGTATGCTTTTTTTAGGTAATGTATGTACTCTTGATAATTCTTGAAATAGATAGTGATATCATCAAGGTATGCAACAACACAGAAGTTTAACACTGGGAACATGGCTTTCATGAACAGATTTCTGATATTGGGTGGTTTAGCAATTTTGAACTTGAAATCAGATTTACCTCCCGCGAACTGGAAAAAGTCTTTAAGTTGTCTACTTTGTAAAGGAATTTGATGATTATGATCTGAAAAATGATCTTGCAAGAATACATCATTAGAAACATTTTCAATTGGTGAATAATGATCTTGAGTAGAACAAACATGATTTTTGTTATATGGAGATGCAGTATTATTTCTAAAATCAAAGTAGATTCTATGGCCATTATTTTTCTCCTTGATCATCTCAGTTTGTTTCAGTTTGCTGTGTTTGTTTCTGTTAAAGTTGTTCTTTGGGGAAAAGGCAGTGATACAATGTTTTCCCTTGCTTTTCCTGTAGACACTAGTATTTTGCATGAGATTCCTAATTTTAGCCTTTCTAAGTTCTTCATGAAAAGACAAAATATGAGCCAATTTCAGTAGTTCAGGTATGCCGGGATTATAACTGTCATCCTTGCTCATAAAAAGTTTATTTGGCATTTTCTCAAGATGTTGAGCTACTGAAGTTATAGCCAAAGTTT
This sequence comes from Pinus albicaulis, assembly GCA_034641835.2. Classification (NCBI taxonomy): domain Eukaryota; kingdom Viridiplantae; phylum Streptophyta; class Pinopsida; order Pinales; family Pinaceae; genus Pinus; species Pinus albicaulis. Next base: position 152,187,235 of record CM076579.1, on the reverse strand, counting down.
TATTTGCAGTAGGAGGGTCACATGATGGTAAATCCTTGAGGTATGGTAGAAACATTAAACTCCCTTTCTCCCGGGTTCCAAATAGGTTTATGATGTGAAGGTCTTCTAAAGCTTTTACCCGGAAGAAATTTCCACAAGTTACTGCTGGCGTTTGATTAAAGTTAGAGCAATTTTCTTGATAGTACATGAGAGTTTGTGCTTCTTGCTCTAACCCCACTTTGGAGAGGGGAAACTTACTTTCCTCAAGACACAGTTGTTCATGATCATGGTAGTTTTGAGCGTCCAGCTCATCATAAGGTACCAAGGACAACTGATGTGGTGGATCTAAGTCTATATCAGCTTCTTCTGACTCTTCCTCTAAGTTTACATCAATATGCATAATGAAAGAGTTTAAGTCAGAGCGCAAAGAACACATTGGAATGTTATCGGGCCTATCTTGGCTGCTAATCATGTATTTCATGTGTGATTCGCGGTAGAGTATCCTATTCTGACCAAACACAGGAATGGTGGCATATGACATGTCCAGTTGAATATTCCCTTGGAGTTTGGCTCCCCAAGATCTAGATAGAAGCATCCCATACTTGGGAGGAATGTCTGCCACTACTATAACCATGATTAGATGTTTCGTGGGTATTTGGGCCAGACTAAAGCAAAGATCTTTGATCAAACCCAGGCATTGGACTCTGCTTGAATCAAATGAATACAAGTCTTTGTATGGTCTTGTGATTTCCAAGCCTAATCTTTCCATTACTACCTTCGGCATAAGATTATGAGATGCGCCGGAGTCTAGCATGGAATTGTGGATGATTTGGTCGTGAATGTTTAGGCTAATGTAAAATGGAAGAGTAGCTCCTTCTTGGAATTTTCCCTCTACCTTTGGACCAAACAATACTTCAGGAATGTCATCAGTGAGATTAACAGTGTTTGCATCATTCCCTAGATTTAAGACCTTTAGTACTTGGGATTTATAAGAGTTTTGGGCAATGAGTTCAGTAAGAGGCATGGTGATTTTGATTTTAGCGATTTCGCCTTCAAAGCTAAAAGGCATTTGAAGTTTAGATATGTTTGTTTCAGCTTTTTCAGCTGAGATCTTGTCTATGTTCTGAGCTTGTTGGCCTTGTTTAGGGATTTTGTTTGCCATAGTTGTTTTGGTGACCTTTGTAGAAGTATCAGGAGTATATGAGAGAGGACTAGTTTGGGTAACTTTAGCTTGGCTTTGATCAGCCTTTTCAACCTTGATTTTGTCACTGCTTGATGCTTTTTTGAGGATGGTATCTGGAGCTTTAGCAGTATCAGAGTTACCTCTCTTGACATTATCTTGGTTTCTCTTGCTCCTAAGGTCATATTGCCTGTGGGCTTCTTCAATAGCATTTTGAAACTCTATGGCAGGGTCATCAAGATTCTCATAATTGGTCTCATCTTGATCAGGCGAAAAGAAGGCTTGTTTCTCTTCGGTGAGGTACACCTCACCTTCATTGTCAGACCCTATGAGGTTTAAATGATGTTCATCAAGAGGTTCTGAGTCCCTATCATCTTCTTCCACATAGTTTTCATTGAATGGTGGCCTGATCTGTTGGTCATTGTCCCTTGGTCTATTTTGGGGCTGTTCCCTCCTAAAGTTTTGGTTTCGGTTTCTGATTTGAGGGTTTGGTTGGTTGTCCCTAACAGGAGATTTTTCATTGATCTTTTCCCACATTTTAGCCATGGATTTAACTAGATCATCTATTCTGGGATCTAGGGAAGGTGATGAAGTGGAGACCTCATCCCTATATGTGACCTTTCTTTCTGATCTAGTCCTAGCTCTTTTTTCAGCTAAGTTGGCATCTGCTTTTATAGCTATTTGTTGCATTTCCTCCAAGGTAGGGGGATCCTTATCTCTTAGGTGATATGTCATGTCCGGATAAAACCCCTCAGGAAATTTTTCCAAAGCTAAACCAAGTGGAGGTTTGAAAAGAGGTGGGAGGGAGTTATATACACTGTTAAACCTAGTACAGTAAGCTTGGATACTTTCCCCATTTTCCCGTTTTAGGCTGTTATATTCTGACAGGATTTGAATGGGGTTTCTTCGGATTTCCCACCTATTTATGAAAACTTGATGTAGTTCTGGGATATCATGGATACTGTTTGGAGCTAAGCTTTTGAACCATGCTTTGGGTTCACCACCAAGACTTTGGGCAAATATTCTCATTCGGACAGTCTCGTCTTGAACCTCTAGGTATTCATAAGCATCAGTCATTCTACTAATATGCTGTTGAGGTGTGGTGGTGTCTTCTCCAGTAAAGTGTGGGATTTTGTCTTGATATTTGTTTGGGAGAGGAGCTAAAGGTGGTGGCAACACCAAAGGTGCGTACCAGGCTGCCATGACTGGAGCTAATGGATGATGTACAAGATGAGGACTAGTAGGCTGAAATGAAGTGGTTTGAACGGGTGTAGCGGATGAACTTGGACTAGTGATCTGGTTTTGAGCAGATCTAGGATGATAGGAGCCAAATTGATAAAGAAGCTGGAAATTAGGAGGAGTGGTGGGTGAAGCTTCTCTAATAGGACTTTGTGGTGGGTTCAGGGGTTCAAGATCGTCGAAGTTTATCTTACTATATGATTTGCTTCGGGGAAGAGCTTGTGATGACTCTAGTTCCGAAGGTGAATCTAGAAGGATATTGCGAGTTTTAGGTACAGATCTTGTTCTACGGATGGATCTATTGGTAGCTAGATGATCAGTTTCAGAAGCTTGCCACAGAATCTTTTCTGGGTCATCTACTATGATAGGGGGATTTGGGTCTGGGTGGGATCTGGTATTGATTCTTCGTGAAGCCAGATTTTAGATCCAGGGTTCAGAGAGAATGATACTGGTGAATGTTCTGGATGGGTGATTTTCCTAAAGTTATACTAAGGCGAAGGATGGTCAAAATAAAAGGGATGGTTTAGTGGAGTCGCCAGGTGGAAATGGATTGTTTTTGTGAAGATAGCTATGGTCCACCACCAAGACTAATCTGAGAATGTTTTGGATTTTCTGAATTTATGTGCAGCCTATGGTTTGTTAAAGTATCCTAAATTTGTTTTAACACTTTGCTAGGGTGATGAGAACAAAAAAAGTTTACTCTAAAAAATGAGTCTATGGACTGCTTGCTTGTTTATGGTACCTAAAGGACCAAAGAGTCTATAAGAGTTTGCTGGACTATTATGTACTCAATGTCTTACCATCTCCCGCTATGTTAGTGAGTGATGGGATAGGTCTATCGGATAGTAGCCTAGAGTTTAGTGAAATAGTAAGGCTTACTAGAAGTTAGTGGAGTCGCCAGGTGGAAAATCAGTTGTTTTGAGATATACTTGTATGGTCCACCACCAGTACTTGACAAAAACCAATCTAAAGGAGTGTTTTTTGGGGTTTTTTGAGTTTTATGCGCCTATAAGGTTTGGAAAGGTTTTCTATAGCTGACTCATCACTTTGCTAAGATGGTGAAGGAGCTATTTTCTACCTTTCAAACAATCTCTAAGTTTAATAAGCTTGATTGAGACTTCGGGAGTTACTAAGTTGTATTTAGATTGTCACTAACTCGGAAGGTCCTACTGTGAGTGTCACTATGTTAGTGAGCAGTGGGATAAGTCAATCAGATAGTATTCTCAAAGGTTTCTAAAGATGAGGGAAACTAAGCTTTTAATCACTCAGGGTCCCACCGTGATCGCCATTATGTTAGGGTCCCGTGATTTGGCCGATTGGCTAGCCAAATGACGATGTAACATCAAACCAAGCTTTGGAGCCCAAGGACCTAGCCTTCCTGGACTCAGAGAGGGCTCTCTCTATATATGTAAAAGATGTCGGTGTGTTTACTTGCGATGTTCTGATATTAGGCTAGTTATGAAGTGTGTTTTTGGTTTTTTTAGTTTTTAAGTTTGTGAGGGATGAAACTGATCAAATACATAAACTGGATGACAAGATGTAGATAAATTGGGCTATGGGGTCAAAAAGATCAAGGAATCTAATGAGGCGATGATGTAAAGCTGCTGTAGGGCCGATTTGATTCACAGTAGAGGGGATCTCTGGGAAAAATGGATTAAATGAACAATAAGTTGGTGAAAGACAAGGGATTTCAAGTGACAACTAGTTTATAATGAGACACAAACATGCTGTGAAAAGCATGTCATCCTTGCAGAATGCTATAGCTAAATGTACAAAAATCGTGCTCTACATTATACATAGAGGTATAAGACCCTCTAACTTCGGAAAAAGGCTATCAGACTTTGGGGAAAACACATGAGACAAACTAACAACTCATAAACTATGCCGGAACGCCTAAACATAGTCTCTAAGTCATTGGGCACTTGGACAAATAAATTTTCATAGTTTTAGGCAAAGGGCTAGATCGGGACTAGGCCTCCTTGGTTCAACAAAATGATCAACAAATCAGTCAAAGAGAAAGTTTTATGGACAGAACTATGGGCAGCTGATAGGTAGGTAGGAAAAACCATACATCCTACTCAACATACATGGAACTGATGAATAAAACTTAGCAACAATACCTTAGGTTACTAAAGAGCAGCTAAGAATTCTTTAGCATAACTAAGGGAGAAGAAAACATCAAGCTATGAAGATTCAGGGATTTTGGGGTGCCTCCATGGGCATGTCTCAAAATCAATCTTTACTGATCTATAGCAGCAAGAAAAATGAATTATGAGTGAAAACTAGAAGACAAAACACATTAAGAAGCACTATACCATTCTACCATGTCAAGGAATCCATCAACAAGCCTTCAACATTCCTCAAAATCATCCAAGAGGCAGTCCAAAAATCATAACTCAAGTGTATTCTTCAAAGCTCATATGACCAATGCATTAATTCTTCTCTCAAGTTCAGCCTCTGATTTACAATGAGAACCATGGAATAAATAGGCTTGAGGGAGGAAAACCTCATGGAGCAACTAGCTATCCCATTGGTCAAGTCAAAATATCTAAACTTGTCCTTGAGGCTTTGCAAAGCCCAAGGCACAAAATATCCCATAAAATATCTAAAAAACTGCTAAAAACGGAAATTATATTGACTTTACATGATTTTCCCATGATAAAAATAACCTAACGCACATTTGGGAAAAGCAGATTTTTGGAGTTCAAAAATTACAAAAATACTTCATATTTATGCCTGAAAATAGTCCCCTGACTTGCTGGATGCAAATGGAAGCCTTCCCGATGTCAAAATGAGGCTCATGATGGCTCGTTGGAAAGCTCTCTGTGTCTGCTTTCCAGTACAGTAGAATCATCTAATCTGATCTCTGAAAGTCCCTCAAAACTGTACCTGTGCGCGAAAACCCAGAAAATAGCAGACTGCTGATATGGCGGGCAGAATGTGCAAAATGAGGCTGTTTTTCGCCAATTTGAGGAGGCGAATGATCTTCAAATGCCCTGAAAATCGCTGGAGAGCTGCTCATGAAATTATGGCATCTATTGGTATCACCCTCCTCCCTTGACGACTCATCAAACTGAAATGGCGCATTTATGAGTTTTTGGCCAAAAACCCAAAAAATGCCAAAAAACAACAAGTTTCTGAAACAGGCCCAAAATTGGCATGCACGACCCTCAAGGGTCCATGGAAACATGCTCCGAAGCTGAAGCTAAAATATCGAGGGCTGATGTGCGTTTTGCTTCTTTCCGTGCTAGGCGCCTCTCCTTCAATTTCTTCAATTTTTCTTGTGCCACCTTCAATTTGCGCCGGGCGAATTGGTTTAGCTTCTGAAAGTGAAGAGTTCTCTTTCTCTGTAGCTCAAGATCCCTGTTTGCCTTCTCAAGCTTGGTCTCCAGATGCTGGTTAGCCCTCTCACGCCAAGCTTCCTTGTTTTCCTCAATTTCCCGCTCAAAGAGGGTAGTGAGAGGAAAAGCTTCGAATTGAGCTTGCTCTTCAGCCTTCTGTTTCTCCAAGGCTCTCCTAAGCCCGATGGTTCTAGGCCTCTTTCGCCTAGGCTGGTCCTCCTTTTCTTCATCATTAAATTCGCCAATAAGCTCTTCAATTCTTACTTGCGCCCTTTCTGCCTCCTTTTTGTACTTGATGGCCCTTGCCTCATGAATGGCTGCATGATACTTCATTTGTTTGTTTTCAACCTCCAAGAAGTGGTTGAAATTCCTCGCCCTTTGAAGATCTTCTTGTAATACTTCAATTTGCCCTTCTTTGTGAATGAGGAGGTTTTCAAGGATGCGGGCCTCATTGTCACTGTCATCGCTTGGGATAGGGATGACAGCTGATTTACCTCCATGCTTGGCGCTTTCTCCAACTGTACTTTTGCCTTTGAAGGCCAATCTAGCGCTCTTTCTCCTTGGCAAGCTTGAAGTTGTCTTTTTAGGCAATTTCCTCTTCTTAGGAACAGTTTTAGTCACCGTCAAGGAGGCAGCTTCAGCTTGCTGTCCTTCCTCAATATCTTGTCCAGCTTGTGGCTCGAAAGGTGTTTCAATTGCTTGCTCAACCTGCTGCTCTTCAACCTCTGTCTGCTGCTGTTCCTCTTCCTGAAATTGATGCTGTTCATCAACCTCTAGCTGCTGTCCAATGATATCTAACTGCTGCTGTCCCTCTAAATCTGGCTGCTGCTGCTCATCATCCTCCTTTTCTCCCTGTGTCTCACTGCCCTCTCCTTCTCCTTGTGTACTTGGCTGCCCAGTGATCATCTTGAGTTTTTTATGGGTAGGCCTACTAGATAAAGGCACTGGGCGAGGGACAGGTTGAGTAGGAGACACATGAAAAGGAGGGACAGTGGCGAAATCGGCATGGCTAATGAATGACTCCCATGAAACTCCTTTCTTCTCCAGCTGGTGCAAGAAAATGATTTTGATCAAGGAATGGTGAAAGAGAGAAGGGATTTGCTGAGGTGGAGCTTTCTTTTGGACAGTAGCTGCCATTTTCTCTATGCTCTTGGACAAAAAGTATGGGAGGTTTAATTGTCTGCTCCTGGTAAAATGCATCAACAAGCGAGCATGATAGGCGAAGATTTGGCTAAACCTCCCTTCACAAGTGAAGTATCTCATTATGGCCTTCATCAGTGGAGCATAACTGTCAAGAAGATAAGAGAAAGGAAAAATAGCAGTGATGGTCTCCCTATGTTCCGGCTTGATGAAAGGTTTATAATCCTCCAGATCAAGATGTGCTTGCTTAAACCACTTTTCACCATGATACGGGATCTTATTAGCCTTGGATACATACCTTGGGGAGATTTTGAAGTCAAGACCTGCAAGCTGGAAGTGTTTGTTCTTGAATCTCAAAGCGCACAAATGTGTAAGTGGTGAGAAACTCTTGACTTCCTCTATCCTCTGACAGAAATCAAGACAGCCTACTTCATGGAAATTGAAAAGTACTGAGGGATGAGCATTGATTTCTTCTATGGAGATAGGCTCATATCTCTTATGTTGTCCGCCTTTGTGATCTCGTTTTGGAGACATCCTGACTTTGAAACAAGCTTTGGAAGAGGCAAATTGCCTTCACTATATGAGAAATGCTCGGCTGGTTTGAAACAGGCCACCAGACTGTTTGGATAGATATGGTCACTGTGGTTTTGAATAGAATGCAACAAGGCTTCCTTGAATAAACCCCCTTTACACTTATTAACAATAGTTCTTCAAATCTGGATACACTTCAGCTATGCAACCTTCTTATCAATGGCACTATGTGTGAGAAACTGCTTTGTAGATCTTCTGTGCACAGTCTTGAATAATCCCCCTCTGGTGACTTTGCTAGAGGCCTGCTTGCACTTGTATTTTTGTCTTTGAAACCAAACTTCAAAAATTATAACCCTGCTCTTTTAGGTCATTTACCTTGAAACATGCCCCTGTTAGCAGACTTCTGTGGAGACCACACAGTGGGAAAAGAAAAGAGACCCTGTGGTTAGGTGAAAAATTAGCCCACTGTGTTAAGGGAAAACACCTTTTACTTGTGACTTTTTGAGAAGTCAATCACTGCCTTTATAACTCTGCTCTTAATGTAAACTTGATCATAAACAAATGCCCAATCATCAACAACCCAACCTTCTAGCAAATAGCCCTGTTTCACCTTCAGAAAACTCTGTCCAACAATCTTCAAAATGATATAATGTAGTGTAATGAAAAGGCAGGCTTAGTTAGATTGTAAAAACAGTGCAACAGTGGTTTTTAGGAAATACACTCTTTGTTTGTGAGCTTAAGGGGTCAACATAATACCTACACCTCTGTTTTAATATCAAATGCAAACACCAAGCATTCTGCCCTTTAGACAGTGGCCATTTTCACTTGTGAAGTTTTGAAAAATTCAACACCACTTTGGTGCTTCTGCCCCTAATGTCAAAATCTAGCCATCAACAATCTTTGCTCCTTTACTATGCTGTCATCTTTGGAAGCTTTCTGTCAATAAGTCTTCAACCTGTACCTCTGTCTTAATCTGAAATTTCAAACACTAACCAACTGTTCTTTAGAACAAGGCCCCCTTCTTTGTGAAGTTTTAAGAGAACAATAACTGCTTTTGTACTCCTGCCTCCAGAGCTAGAAAAACAACAATTAAATCTGCCCTTCAATGTAACATTCACCCACAGAAAACTCTCTGTCAACAATTTTCCACAATGATGTAATACAGTGCAAGGGAAAAAAGACCTAGCTTGGGTGAAAAAATCATTGCACACAGTAGTCTAGGCAATACATTCTTTGTTTGTGAGTTTTGAGATATACACCTCTACACCTTATACCTCTGCCTTCAAGGTTTAAACTATCATTAACAACCTCGGCCCTCTTAAATTACCTCATTTCACTGTGTAGGAAACTGCGTTTGTTTTTTTAGCAAACTAGCAAGGTGCGGGATTTTCAAATAGTTTTATCACGTATCAACACTTTGCACACGATGGGAGCTCGTAGAAATACCTTGAAATTAGTGGATGCTCGCTTGAGAGGGTGCAAGAACCCTTGGACAGCTCGAAAAATGGGCGCGGCAACCTCTGGAGAAAACCCGTCGCGCCGGAGGAAGGTGTCGGGTGGGCTTGTCGTGCGGTCGGGCGGCCACCTACAGGCACGTCGCGCTCGCCTACAGGCACGTCGCGCCGGCGTTGAGGCCCCGTGTATTTTTCTGCCCAGGCACGTCGCGCCTAACTCCAGGCACGTCGCGCCGCCTCCGATTGCAGATTTGTGAATCTTCGCCCGGTTTTTCTCGCTTGTTGATGCTGTGGAGGCACGGGCTTTGATTCTAACTTTTGAAAACGGATTTCCACTCTCACATCTCAACCTTATAAAATATCCCAACGGTCATTTGAAGATTGATTTTTAACTCCGTTTGGTTTGTTATTTGAATATATATATATGCCTTTTGATTTTGACCCTGAGCTCTGAATTTCGATCGATTAAGTCGACCATCTCCACCACTTTTGCTACGGTGTTTCAATACCACATGTGACTTGTCACTTTATTTTGACAATTCCTTCATCTTTTACCTGTAGTGGACCTTCAAATCTCTGTTTGTATGTGTATTAAAAAGTACCCTCTTTTCCTTCAAAATAAAGGTTGGGATTTCTTCTTTCTAAACTATATCAATAATGATTACAGGCTGAAAAATCTTTGGGACGCAGTGAATGATAAATTTAAAGGGGAAATCTTCTTGGTGACACATTTTTAGAAGGTCTTGCCTGCAGGTCTCTTTTCCATGCAGCTCTGTGTTAAATCTGTCCTTTGAAATGATAACAAGGGTGTTTGCTTTTAAAACATATGAACAGTGGTGATTCATCACAACCAACTTCCTCTGCCTACTTATAAGATTGAATACCACTCGCCTTCTCCATCAGAAAAACAAACTTGTAAAATATGAAAACAGGGCCCTTGGGCACACAGTCTTTATTTTGTTCTGATCAGTGTATTAAAACCCTTTTTGTCAATAGCACCATTTCATGACTGGACATATGTTCACTGCCTCCCTCTCTTGGTGATTGTTAGCAAAGAAGGACTATTTCATAATGCACCAAAAATATTTGAAAAGTTGTAAACACCCCTTCTTGAAAGGCGCCTCTTTTGGACTTTTGACATATGATATTGTTTTGCTGCTTGACCCTTTCCTCAAGGAGAAAATCTTCTTTTTGATATCGGTGGCACACATATGCTCAAAATTGTCTCTTTGTCTATTCATAGCATTGCATACTTGTCATCATGCATTTTATGACTCAACCTTGGTCACTGTTTTACTTTCCCAGTAAATTACTGCCTTCTAAATTATTTAAGTTTTCTGATAGTAAATACACTTCCAGTTTGTCCTTTTCACCTATTCTTTGACTTTTTCAGAAGGATTTCTTTGAGTTCTGGATAAGTGGTCATGGATGTCTTTAACCTTTTAAATTAAGATTTGCTCTTGGCATTCAAAGCTTGTAGCTATATTCAATATTTTTCTCCTCTCTTTTGGATGGTCCATTGACGGATAGCTTTTTGAAAGGGAGATCAATAAATTTATATCATGGTAACACTTTCCTTCATTCAATTTCTTTATGTCTTTTCACCACTTTTGAATACCAAGTTTCTGTGACTGTAATGATTTTGGCCCTCACTCTTATGGAGGCTCCCCACGAGTAAAGTGCTCAAAGCCCCTTTTACCACTATGCTGGAACTGACCTTTCTCTGAATGTGGTGGTAAGTAAATCATTTGAACAACATCAATCAAGCATACTTATTTACCAAGCATCTTTACCTGTTTTTGAAGGCTAATATGGTAAACCTTTGTTCTAAGGTTCTTTGAGATATTTGTCACTTGGCTTGTTGCATCTTATGATTGATTATTTTAACAAACAAACTTTGTGACTATGAAGATCAGTGTTTCCTTGAAAAAACCAAGCACTTTCTCCTGCCTGTGTAATGGCATTATTTATCATCTGTTCTATTTGACCTTGTGGATAGACAGGGTCCTTATGCTTTGGAAAGTTCACTGATGACAGGCCTTCTAAAGTTTCAACCATTCACCTGATTTGAAAGTTTCAGATGACCTCCTTTATCAGGCCAAACTCCCCTTTTTTCTCTGAATGTGGTGGTAAGTAAATCATTTGAGCAACATCAATCAAGGCATCACTATTTGCAAGCATCACTGTGTTTTTTGAAGGAAACCTAGCCACAGTGACACTGTTCTAAGGTCGCTGAGATATTTGTCACTTGGCTTGTTCATCTCATGACCTGTTATATTGACAAAACTCTTTGTGACTATGAAGGTCAGTTCTTTCTTGAAAAACCAAGAACTTTCTCCTGCCTGTGTAATGGCATTGTTTATCATCTGTTCTGTTTGATCTTGTGGATAGACAGGGTCCTTATGCTTTGGAAAGTTCACTGATGACAGGCCTTCTAGAGTTTCAACCATTCACCTGACTTGAAAGTTTCAGATGATCTCTTTTATCAGGCCAAACTCCCCTTTCCTTTGAGCTTATCATATTTCCACTATAATCTTGTTATGGTCAGCAATTACATTCATGAAACCTGAAGATATTGTGTCATTGTTTCAGTCAGAGCAACCTGGACTTTTGCAGCCTTCTGAGTCAACTCTGGCCTGCGCCCTCTGCTTATGTATGAAGGAGGCGCCCTAACCCTCTGCTTGTAAATGAAGGAGGTCCTGGGCCTTGACAATTTACCATTTAGCTGAGACAGTGGCGACCCTTTCTTACTGTGATTTTCATGCTGGAAAGAGCTGTAAGGTCCTGATGAGTGACCTTTGTTTTGCAGCTTCATCTCAGGCTCATAATACATTTAGAAGCAGCTGTTCTTCTAACTGTGAACTCAAACATTTACTCCATGAGATGAAATATATTTCCTGTCTTTGTAGAACCATAGAACACAGTGAAAAACCTACTAGTCAGCTTTGGAATGGGCTTCATGCAGTGCTGAGACCTAGGGAATATGAGTGGCGTGACTTAAGGCTGTTTGTCAACTTCATTTGCAAATTAAGGGATCAGTCATGGTAGGTCTGCTGCAGATGAGGGCTTTTTTGGCTTTTTGATGATTGCCAAAGGTGAAATGTCCTAAACGCCACTTCCTAACATAGGGGAGACCTTTGAAACGGATGTGGATTTGCCTTTTAAAGCTGATGGGCAGACTAATAAGGCTGAGGTTAGATAGGATTGTTGACAAGGAGGTTGTGGTTTTGCCAGGGGTGGACTGAATAGGTAGAAAGGCGAAAAAAGTTTTGGGAGGGTTTTCTGGATGACATATTGACATAAGGAAAACAGTTTCTAGAAAACTCAGCTGAAGATATAGTCATCACTAACATGCGAAAAATACTGATGGCTAACATGTGGTATGTGCATGTCAAAGGGGTGATGATGGTTTTGGAGGTGTTTCCATCACTGCCTTGACCCTTGTTATTTTCACCAGCTTTCTCATCTTTGCCATGGCTTCCATGAGTCACCTTATGCCCCATTGGGTCACTAATTTATTGATCTTTAGCCTCATCATCATCATTGTCTTCCTCACTATTTTCTACACTGTCACTTTGGCCTTCAAATGAATCATTAGCTTCTTTACTTGCTTCACTTTAGCTCTGTTCTTCATTAAGGTCCTTTTCTTTGTATTCCTTGCACTTTCACTTTGAATTTCTTTGTCATTTAGAGGCTGATTAGTGTCATGAAAGTCATGACAGCTGTCATGACTATTTCCTTGGTTGTATTGCTCATTGACTATCTTATATGTGCCACTGCCTTGGTCATTGCCTGCCTCTTCAAAATCAGTTTCAGCCTCATCATCTCCTTGTTTTTGATCTTTTGTTTTCATCATCTTCACTCATTATGTCACTGTTTCCACAATCATTGTGCTCACTATCATGCTCAAACACATTTTTCTCTTGGTTTTCATATTCATCTTCTTGCTGACTATTATCCTCATTATTTTCTTCATTATCTTCTGTGTCTTCATCTTGCTCATCAGCAATACCTTTTTCTGCACTTGGGATTGATTCATTTGTATTATCACTATCACTTCCTTGATCCAAGTGTTCACTGGCTTTACCTTCATGGTTGTCATGCTCATCTTCCTCCTCCTTATCATCATCACCCTGTTCTTCTTCATTAGACTCTGTTTCTGCCCAGTGTTTTCATCACTTCCATCATCCTCATCTTGTTCCTTATTACTGCTATCACCTCCTTGTTTCTCATCAAACTCTACATATGACCTACTAATTTCTACATTTCTATCATCGTCTGTTTTCTCTTAATATATACTGCCACCTCGCCCATCATTACCACTGTCATCATCTTAACTTGATTCATCAGGAGAAGAGGAAAGAGGTAGGATTCCTTATGTAGAAGGCATATGAGGAGCTGATGGAGGAGTGGAGGTAAGTGAGTGTGAACTGGAGGGGAAATTTTTCTGAATGAAGGCTTGGTGATTTGAAAATGCATCATGTGAGATAAAAAATTTCCAAGGGATTCTCTACTACTCCAGCTGGTGCAAAACAATCATCTTATCAAGGAGTGGTGGAAAAAGCTTTGCATTTGATGGGCATAACTTCTTTTCTTGACCACTGAAGCCATCTTATCAATGCTCCGGAAGAGATAGTATGGTAGGTTTAGCAATTTTACCTTGGCGAAGTGCATTAGAAGCCTTATGTGATATGAATAAAACCTTATTTGATGATCTGCCTCATCAGTAGGGCATATCTCTCTAGCAGGTGGGAGAAGGGGAAAACAACCTTGTAGCCCTGTTGACAACTAGGTTTGAGGAAGGGCTCATAGTAGCTCAAGGATTGAACCATCTCTCACCAATATATGGTATTCCTGTGGCTTTAGAAATGGATTCAGATGAGAGCTCAAAATTTAATCCTGCTAGTTTGACCTGGTGGTTTTGTAGGCTAAGAATGAACAACCTAGTCAAAACTGAGTGGTGTTGGACTTGTTTAACCTTCTCAAAAAACTGGTAGCATCCAACATCTTGAAAACAGGTAAGTATCATTGGAGAAGAGGTGATTTGAATGGTACCCAAGGGCTCAAATCTATTAGTCCTTCCTCCCTTGTGCTTTGTCTTGATAGGCCTTTGGCCTTCATCACTGTTGGCACTGATTTCGTCCTCAGACATGGTGATTGGTCTAGAACAAAAGGATTTTTAGCTTAGTGAGAGCCTTTAGGTCTAGGGAGGGAAAATGAGTGATGTGAAGGAAAATTTTAGCTAATGAGGGAAAAATGAAGTAGGTCTAGGAAAGTTTCAGAGTTTTAGGAGGAGGCTTGCTTGTATTTGAGTGTCTTTAGGCTAATGACAACTCCCCAATTTGTAAACCCTGCCCTAGAAGGTCAAATTTGATTTTTATGAAGATTAGGGTTTGGTCAGATTAGGTTTTTAAACTTCTCCTTGATTATGAAAAATACCACTTGGAAGGCAAGGAAGAAATACCACCAACCTTTCTTGACTGATGCAGGAGCTTTAGAGGCAAAAAATTTGGATTTAGGCTATTTTTGAGAAATTTTGACTAAAAATCATCGATGCGTAGCGCCACCCAACTGACCATTCAGGTCGGGCCCTCTGTGTGTAGCGCCGGGTCGGGTCGGGCACTGACAGGTCTGTTCGTAGCGCCGGAGGCTTTCTGTGGGTGAGTCTGGCGGTGAAATGGGCCTGTCGGGCCCTATCGGAGTGCAGTGCTGTGTGAAATGGCAGGCAGTCCGGCCAGTCTGAGCCTGTGAATAATTCCCTGGCCGGTGCGTAGCGCCACCTTCCCAGTGCACAATGCATTATAATTTAACACTACGGTTGCCTCCTCTGTGCGCAATGCCGACGGCCAGGTGCGTAGCACCTGAAAAATTTAACCACAGTTGCAGAAACCCTTAAAAAAAAATGCTTTCAACGACTCTCTCTTATTTTGCAATGACAAACGAGGTGGGGAAGAGGTCAAGGAGACCTTTATAGCCTTTTTGAAAAATAATTTCATGAGCCAAAACCCACTTTCTAAATTTTGTTTTCCTTCTTACTTTTTTACTGTCTTTTTAGCCTTTTTTGGTCCTGTAGGTGGCAGAGTCTCAAAAAATATGGTTTTTTGCCTTGCTGGAGCATTTTGATGTCTTCCTATAAGACTGTCAAACTCTTCAACCAGCTCAAACTATGATCTTTACCCTCATTTGTAAAGATGAACCTTTTCATGATTTTTAACACTTGTAAACAATAGACATGTGATCATTTTTTGGCATTTTTACCTTTGACTGACATTCTGTCATGTATTTGACTGTGAATCAGTGGAAAACCTCTTAGTGTGAAAACCCTATCAGTTGGCACCAACAACTTCTTTAGTCTTCATGTGTGCCATCTTGGTGAGAAACATTAGGTTTTTTTGTCCTTACCAATTTTCCTGTAGGTAGCCATCCTTGACAGTTCTGCAGAAGTGTCATTTATGGCTAATCTATCTCTTGCAGAATATACTTTTGATATGGAGATCATTTTTGGAGGTTTCTCTACTCTTAGACCAACTACATTTTTGTTCCTTTGATCAATTTTCTAGTGATATATATTTGTGTTGGGTCGTGAATACGACCACTTTTTAACACTTATTTCATCCATTTTTACTCTTATTTATCATGTCATTTATTATAATTTATCATATAAATCCATCTTATAATGATTTATGCTCTTATGGATGAATATTATTTCTTCTCCTTTATTTTTAATAAATTGATGATTACTATGCATAATTTTATCAATGATGGTTTATTAATATATTTTTTAATATCACTCACCATTTTAGCCTCAAAGATATTTTTCAGATTGAAGATTTGATCTCCAAATCATCATCAAATATTCCAACTCAGAAATCCGCTGGAATAAGAAGTGACCGTTTTGCGGTTGAGATTATGAGCAAATGAAGAAGAATCTGGAAAATCTGGAACATGGGTTTTATCCAGAACGGGCCCAATTAAATTTATCTAAAGAACGGTTTGCCCAAATTCGGTTTTTATTGAGAAAAACGCAGGGTTCTTTGAGCACAATTTTCTCAGATTTGTTGTTGCAGCCATCCTCCAAATCTCAACTGCAAATCCAAATTCGCCTTGCTCTTGTTGAAAGATTGCTGGAAATATATTTTCTTGTTGATCAATTGGTTGGGAACAATTCAATTTTGTTATGAGATATCCTATTTACTATTTGATTTCTCCTTTATTTGGTTATAAAAGGGGGTGTTTGTAAAAGAGAGGGGATGGATCATAGTTGTTGCTTTTGTGAATTGTAAACTTAATCAAAAGTTGTGTTATTGAAAGAATGATTCCATTGTAATGCTGCTCCATTTTAATGATTAATTGAAATTTTTGT
The DNA here is from genome assembly GCA_034641835.2 of Pinus albicaulis. NCBI lineage: Eukaryota > Viridiplantae > Streptophyta > Pinopsida > Pinales > Pinaceae > Pinus > Pinus albicaulis. Next base: position 152,171,008 of record CM076579.1, on the reverse strand, counting down.
TCCATTCGCATCATCTAAAGTAGCTTGAGCAGTCCCTGTTGGTGGTTAAGGGCCCGACCCCTGGCAGCGTGAACTTCTCCTTTGTGTTATATTTCCAATTCCTGCAGTGTGTGATCGATTTGCTACATACATGTTACTGTGAGTTTATTTCATTAGTTGTTTTTCATTTTACTGTCTTTATGTATTACACGCTCTGTTTCTCCGTTATTTCATTATTGTATGATCTGAATCTTATTTCTTATAGCGTGGGTTAATTGAGATAGCATATTGCCTTACTTAGAACATCCTTGAATTCGCGGAAGTGATCTTGGTTGTATCTTACTTTATTTATTTTTTATAATGGATTGCGTTGTTGTTCCTTCCCCATTTAACAAGAATCTTAATCCTCGAATTACTTATCTTGTTATGCTTCGTTGTTCGGAATTTGATGTTCCATTCCATTTGTTGTTGCATTTAACTGCTGTTCATTTCAGAGTGAAAATACAAAGCTTCGCTATTTAGTTTTCTGTTCAATAGAATTTACCGTTTAATAGATTTTTGTTGTTCAATTCCTTTAATTTCGATTTGCTGTCCATTTACATTGCTTTTCGTTTCATACTAATTAGTTTACAAGATTTTGCTTTCATTTCGATTGCTTTAAGATCACCAACTGTAGAGGACACTGGTTATTTCTTCCAAGTTCCCATATTGGTTATCTTGCATCGATTTCTAAGGGAAGGAGTTATTGCTACTGTATCCCTAATCGATGTTTTGCAGATTGGTTTAATTAAGGTTTCAAAGCATTTCCATTTATGTTACTGTAATTAGATTTATTTACAAGCATCCATTTACTCTTGTATCTCGAACAATGTACTACATATTGCAAGGCATTACTCTTGGATAAATTGCTGCCTCAAACAGAGTACACTCTTGAAATAAAAATTTGCTCCCAGATTGATAATTAATGTGAGATAAATAGTTGTTAAAAATATATCTTTTATGCCTCGACATTTTGGTGCCGTTGCCGGGGAGAGTGTATGCCATTTGGAAAGAGTGATGCATATTTAATTTTTTTCTGCTTGGGAAGAATTGGGTATTAAAGACGGAAGGTAAGAACCTGCGCACCGAGCAAGAAACACACTTGTTCACTGGTCCACTTCACAGAAGAATTAAGTGAAAGCTTAAGGTAGGAATGAATGCTTGCGTTTTTTTTTGAATTTTAGAGGTAGAGTCTTTTTTTGAAAAAATCTTGTAGTTCCACTCGAGTGGTGATGTAAGCACCACCCATTTCACTAACCAATTGACAGGAACACTGGAAGGAGGATCCTTAAAGAAACACATCTTCTATTATGGTAAGAAATGGATCACACTACAACTTTTGAATTCCCTATCAAAGATCTAGGAGGAGTGACACAAATGCACATAATTCCCCCATTGTCTCTACCAAATTTTCATGGTTTGAAAAATGAAGATCCAGATACATTCTTATTTGAGTTTGAAATACTTTTTAGAGGATATGATTATTGTACTAACGATCAAAGGTTGAAAGTGTTTCCTCTTACTTTAAAAGGAGCAGCTCTCCGATGGTTCATGAGCCTAGGTGGAAACTGCATCCAAACATGGGAGGACATGAAGAACATATTCTTGAAGAAGTATCAAGACTATTGCAAATCCAATGAAGATATTTTTGGTATGACACAAAGGGAAGATGAAAGCTTGGAGGACTATGTAGAGCGATTTCGATACAACCTTCAAAAATAAAAGCATAAGCATTTGGAAAAAGAGATCTTGAAAACACTCCTTCTTAAAGGAATCAAAGATGATTTTTTAGAACTCTTAAATCTGATAGGAAAAGGGGATGTTTTTCAGTTATCATATGATGATGTTTGTGAATTGTGCATAAGGTATTCAAGAGGAATTTCTAAGGCTGGTAAGAATTCTAGAGAATTTTCTTCTTTCTTTTCTAAATTTACTACAAGAACAAGAGACATAAGAGCTGAAATCAAGGTTTTATTTGAAAATTTGAAATATGATTTTATTAGCTCTCTAAATTCACAATTGAACTTTTTGCAGGTTCAGAGAAATCAAGAATTTGATGAAGTGTTTTGCCCTCATTACCAAAAGGAGCATCCCATAGACAATCACTCTTCCTTATCTAATTTGGAAGTAGCATATCAAAGAGATGCGAAAGTTGCAACAAGGTCAAAACCATGGAAATCATGGCCTACAGGTATGATTCAAAACACTTCCTCTCCATTCTCTTACTTTCATAATCCATTATGGAATACTCATATGTTAGGGCAACCATGCCAATCTCAATATAACCACCACCAATCTTGTTTGCAAGTTTGGAATGGTTCACCTTATGATTGCATGACTACTCTCCCTCATCTTGTAGCACAAACACATCTTCCAGCTCTTCCGCAACACCTTGTTTGCCGATCAAAATCATCCACTCAACACAATCAATTACATCATCAAGAGGCTCCATTCCCTACACAATCTCCTGCTCAACTCATTCCACACCCACACGATAATAAACCAGTACAACATGCTTACAATGTTGAACTGCAAAATTCACCGACCCTTCCCACCCATTCTATCTCACACGTACCATTGGAAAAAACTTACACTGAGACTGAGAATGAATCAAATCCAAAAATTGTAGAAGTTATGAAAGAAAATGAGGTTTCTTCTAGTTTGCACCAACAAACCATTTTAAGAGCTCAAGAACTTCATGATATGATGGCTATGGGAAATCAAGGAAGTAAATAATATATTGAAGATTGGTTTCACTCCATCATTTGTTTGCAACATCCCTCCATACTTCAACAATTTTTGGCACCATCTTTTCAAGGGAAGTTGGCTTCTCATACCCTAATTTTTATTAACATACATTTTTCAAATTTGGGTATGTACATAATTGAAGCCTTATTTCGGAAATGGCTCCACTGGAAATACTCTTATACGTAATCATTTTCATTTTTCAATTCAGAGTAGGATAGTGGAGAAATAAATAAAAGAGGAAATAAAACAAACACATTTTTTTATTTATTTTTGTAAAAATAGTTGTTTCTTTGTTGCAACACGCTGTGAAATCAACATTGATGATAAATATTTTAATTTATTTTTGTATGTAGATGAATTATATTGCAAATAAAAATTATACAAACACCTATATTCATTTTTATCATCAATATGAAAAAAAATTTCTTGAATATCATTTTTTTGGCTTGCGGGCTTGATGAAATTTCTGAAAACACAGTTGGGACAGTCATGTTTTGGGGGACCAAAATTGAATATTTTTAAAACCTATTTCTATCATAAGTATTCCTTGATGTCTAATTTCCAACCTAATTGGAATCACTCAATTTGGATTTGAAACAAAAAATTTAGAACCAAAACATTGACAGGGTGTCTAACAGGCAACTCAAGAACAGAGTTGGGACAGTCAGTTTTTGGAGGCCTAAATGACTATATTTTTAAAACATGTTTCTATGGTAGATTCATATATGAATATATTTTATAAATTAATTTGAATCACTCAATTTTGATATCGTATGAGGGATTTATGACCAAAACACTGACTGCCTATCAGAAATCAGCACTCTTGAAACTCTGTTTTTTCGATTGTTCCCTAGCATATTTGACCCATCAATTCTTCTTGTATTCAAAACCTTATTCTATTGGAGATCAATAAATTAATATAATTTAATCTCCAATTTGAATCAGTTCAATCCGCCATTAAACGAATAATTTATGCTTGAAATACCAACTGTTGGTCTGAGCTGGAAAATCGAAAATGACTCTATTATGCAGGTTGTTCTAAGCAAGTTTAACATACCATTACATGGAATTTTTAAAACCTATTTCTATTGAAGATAAACCTTTGAATTATCTCTCATTTTGCTTTGGAATAACTCAAATCGGAAGAAAAACAAAAAAGTTATGATTAAAACACTGCTGGTTAGTATGGTCGACCACTGCTCTCCCGCAGGTAAAAAATATAATTTCTTTTATTTTTCCGTGGATTTGTTCTACAGAGTAACTAATTGTTAGTTTTTTACATAATTTTTGGATTAGGGGAGCCTGATCACCTCTCTTTCTCCATGATTTAATGTTTTATTGCAGGTAGACACTCGTTTTTTGCAGGTCTCAAGAGAACAAAGAAGGTCAATTTATGGACGAGTGGTTCTTGAAAGAAATTTTAGTGAAACAAGGGCATTTCATCCAGTTCATGATTCATAACAAAAATAAATGAAGAATTGGTTTCCATTTCAATATTCATGTCACTGCTGCCAAACATTTTTCAAAAGATCATTTTTTTTTCATTAATAGATCTGATATTCTCTTAGAAATAACATCATAGCTGTTGTAACTTAATAAAGTGTTGTTTCTTTTCTGATCTCTTTTATGTTTTTGTGTTTAGGTGTTGATTCCTTCAAATTGAAATTTGTGCTCTAGTTATAATTGAACAATAAGTACCCCACCATGCAAGTTTCAATCGCAGAAGGAAATTCTTCAGTAACACCAATTCTGTAAAAAAAAAAAAATCACTTTTTTAAAACCTGTACATAAAGTTTGTTTTCTTTTACTTTGCTTGTTTTTTTTGTATAGAATTTTATTTCTTGAACCATTCTTACTTTGCTTGTGAATTTTTGTTGTTCCTTCTTTTGAAAGGAACAACAATTTTTTTGTGAATTTTTTTGCTGTTCCTTTCCAAAGGAACAACACTTTTGCTGTTCCTTTCAAAAGGAACAACAATATTGTTGTGAGCATTTTTGTTGTTCCTTTCGAAATGAACAACAATATTGTTGTGAACATTTTTGCTGTTCTTTTCCAAAGGAACAACAACATTTTCGCAGATTGTTTTACTGTTCCTTTTCAAAGGAACAACACCTTTTGAGTGCATTTTTCTTGTTTTTTAAAAAACATTTCTAGAACTTTTTTTGAATTTTTCAGGACTTTTTGAAAGGAAAACATACAATTTATGGAAGGATACACAAATTAGAGCTTACTGTAATCAGCAAATCAAAAGAAATAATCATTTTTAAGAAAGTTTTTTAGTAATGATAAAAAAAAGAAAAATGGACATAATCAATAACATGATTTTGTTGTCTTATTACCACTAAATTCATATGATCGATTATATTTATCATGTTGGTTCTTTCCCATATTTTATAACTTTCTTTGATTTTTACTTATGGAGTAGGAACAAGGGCATATTCTTTTCTATTGAGTTGTTCAGACTTCTTCCACCATCCCTACTCTTAAGGATTGTTGAACCATTCTTTATGAATAAATAGGAAAGTGCTATATAAAAAGAAAAATATTTACATATTTCATTAATAATTTTATAATTTGACAGATGGAAGATAGGGGGTCTCATCAAGAGCTGGCCTACCATGTTCATAAGGAAGAAAATGAAGTGGCATTTCCATCATGGCCACCAAACCAGGGATATGGTCCAATGGACAATTGAAGAAATTAAGAAGTCATCGGAACAGGAGGTCTCATCACGAGCCGACCTGCCCACTTTTTACTTCTTCCTAGTGAATGGTATTGTGATTTATCTGGTCACCAAGCCAGCACAATGGCCTCCGTTATGACAATTCACAAACACTTCCTCAGCATAAATAAAGGACAATGGTTCCAAGGGTGAGAGAGAAACTCTATCAAGGTTATGGACACCTGTGGGAAACAGAGCTCCGTTGATGGTATTGGAGTCACATTTATACACATCAATAGTAATATTAAACCCTTTTTCCTATATCTTTATTTAAATATAAGATGAAAGTATGAATCCTTAACCTTTGATTTCAAACCTATTATACATGAAAATCATCATAAACCGATCACATTAGTTTAAGTGGGTAATAAACGCATTTGTACTTATGTTTATCTTAAGATGTCCATTCTCCTTATCCTTGAATCATTAAAAAATGCTTCTATATCTGTTTACGATTTATCACATGCATGGATTTCAGTAAATTCTATAATTTCATTGATTGTATCATAAGTATGTATGCCTTTCCATGCTGTATAATTGCTGTGCAGTACGCTGCCATTTTGCCACAATATTCATACTGCATTTCTACAGAATTTTTTTTGATTGAAATTTTTGCATGCATCTTATCTGTTGCCATTTAAAACTAAAAACGTGGATTCAAGAAAATTGCATATAGAATTGTGATTTGTTTACACGAGAACAACAATTATGGGGGGAAATTCTATTCGCAGCACGATCACACTATTGCAACTAATATCAAAGGCTCGCGAACGCACACATGGCTTCCACCTTTTGCATCACTTTCAGTAACCACTCAGCCTACATCAACTTCAACAAAGGCCAGTCCCTACATGTCCTTCCACATTTTTTTGGAGGTAACACTTGAGGTAAAATATCATAATTTTCTGATTTATTATGAATTTAGGAGAATTTCATGAAAATCCATTGAGCATTGTTTATCATTATTCATTCCACATCTTTACCACTTCCCATTTTTTTAGACATGTCTCATCTTTCAGTTTGGGGGAGTGTTGATTTCCTTCATTTCTTTCTTATGACCATATCAGACATCTTCTTTGATATTCTTATTCATTCTCAACACCTCCCTTATTCCATGTTGTTTTACACCAAACATAGATTTCAACAGATTGTAGCAACCACCTCTCCTTGTTTTCTAGCATCGCATGAGGACATGCTAATTCTTTAGTTTGGGGGAGGGGGGGGGGTTGGATTGCTATACATGATGGATGTTTTCCACTTTCTTTCTCATTTAAGGCATACAATTTCATTTTTGTATAGTGCATAAATTGATTTGCATATATCTTTAAAACTATGAACTGAATTCTTGTGTTTTCTGGATAATGAAGAAGTATCATTAAAATACACAAACTCAGATAATTTCACGCTAAATTAGTTCATAAAATTTTGAAAATTATGCACTATCACCTACAACCATTTTTTTATATATCTCATGATCCGTGCATCAAAACGATCTGATTTTTGAGAAAATGGTTAATGAAGTTTGCTGTTACTTATGTCATATTTTTATGCAACTTCATATACATATAGTTGAATGTCAACTATAAAAATTGTTATGCCTTTATCAAGATTGCTAAAATTGAATATTCATTATTTGAGGAAAAATTCATTTGTTCCATCCATTTCATGAGTTGGGATGAACAATTTTCTTTGTTTGGTTAACACATGGGTTATGTCTTTGGGTTGCATGAGGACATGCAATATATTCAGTTTGGGGGTATGTTGGGTCGTGAATATGACCACTTTTTAACACTTATTTCATCCATTTTTACTCTTCTTTATCATGTCATTTATTATAATTTATCATATAAATCCATTTTATAATGATTTATGCTCTTATGGATGAATATTATTTCTTCTCCTTTATTTTTAATAAATTGATGATTACTATGTATAATTTTATCAATGATGGTTTATTAATATATTTTGTAATATCACTCACCATTTTAGCCTCCAAGATATTTGCCAGATTGAAGATTTGATCTCCAAATCATCATCAAATATTCCAACTCAGAAATCCACTAGAATAAGAAGTGACCGTTTTGCAGTTGAGATTATGAGCAAATGAAGAAGAATCTGAAAAATCTGAAACATGGGTTTTGTCCAAAACGGGCCCAATTAACTTATATGAAGAACGGTTTGCCCAAATTCGAATTATATTGAGAGAAACGCAAGGTTATTTGAGCATGATTTTCTCAGATTTGTTGTTGCGGCCGTCCAAATCTCAGCTGCAAAGCCAAATTCGCCTTGCTCTTGTTGAAAGATTATTGGAAATATATTTTCTTGTTGATCAATTGGTTGGGAACAAGTCAATTTTGTTATGAGAGATCCTATTTACTATTTGATTTCTCCTCTCTTTGGTTATAGAAGGGGATGTTTGTAAAAGAGAGGGGATGGATCATAGTTGTTGCTTTTGTGAATTGTAAACTTAATCAAAAGCTGTGTTATTGAAGGCACGATTCCATTGTAATGTTGCTCCAGTTTAATGATTAATTGAAATTTTTGTTCCATTCGCATCATCTATAGTAGCTTGAGCAGTCCCTGCTGGTGTTTAAGGGCCCAACCCCTGGCAGCGTGAACTGCTCCTTTGTGTTATATTTCCAATTCATGTAGCGTGTGATCGATTTGCTACATACATGTTACTGTGAGTTTATTTCATTAGTTTTTTGTCATTTTACTATCTTTATGTATTATGCGCTTTGTTTCTGAGTTATTTAATTATTGTATGATTTGAATCTTATTTCTTATAGCGTGGGTTAATTGAGACAACATATTGCCTTACTTAGAACATCCTTGAATTCGCGGAAGTGATCTTGGTTCTATCTTACTTTATTGTTTTGTTATAATGGATTGCGTTGCCATTACTTCCCCATTTAACAAGAATCTTAATCCTCGAATTACTTATCTTGTTATGCTTCGTTGTTCGGAATTTGATGTTCCATTCCATTTGTTTTTTCATTTAACTGTTGTTCATTTCAGAGTGCAGATACAAATCTTCGCTATTCAGTTTGCTCTTCAATAGAATTTACCGTTTAATAGATTTTTGTTGTTCAATTCCTTTAATTTCGGTTTGCTGTCCATTTACATTGCTTTTCGTTTCATATTAATTAGTTTACAATATTTTTCTTTCATTTCGATTTCTTTAAGATCACCAACTGTAGAGGACACTGGTTATTGCTTCCAAGTTCCCAGATTGATTATCTTGCATCGATTTCTAAGGGAAGGAGTTATTGCTACTGTATCCCTGATCGATGTTTTGCAAATTGGTTTAATTAAGGTTTCAGAGCATTTCCATTTATGTTACTGTTGTTAGCCCCCTATGAAATTCTTGGCAAGCAAGCTGGGGGCGGGATGGTTGTGGAGCCTTCAAGGAATGTCTTTCCCTTGAAAACCCATTTTCCTTGAAGTCTCTGAGTGCTTTGCCTTGTAACAACCCTATCTGCTGATCCATTGCACAAAGGGACCTATTAATCCCTCCATTATCCCCTTAAAATCCCCCCTAAATCCTATCTAAACCCCACCCTCACCCTTTGTTCCTTCAAATTTCCATTTCACCCCCCTACCGTTACCTTCCTTGGGCCTGGAAGGGCATTAAAATTGAAACAAAATGATAAAATCCACCATATCAGGCCTAGCCCCTTTTCTCCATTAACCTCCGCACTTTTCTCCCTCATAAGACCCAGCGCCGTGACCAATGCTAAACCCGCCAGGCGCTTAGCCTCTCCGACCGTTTCTCCGCTCAAACAATCATAAAACCTTTGATAATTCATATTTTCGGGTTCTTAAATAATTTCTGAAGGTTGCGCACCAGTTATAAACACTGTTGTAAGGTTTTGATTAATTTTCCGGGGCCGTAGATCCGCCGTCCATTGCTACCACAAATCCAACGGTGCGGATCCCGCCGGGCCGTGGACTCCATGCCCGCGTGCGTCATCCACCCAGAACCCGCCGGTTTTCCCCAGAGAGCCAGCGATCCCACTCAAGAAACGACGTGTGGCATCTGTACAATGGCAAAACCACCCTAATTTCGCGCATTAACCTTCAGTACAGGGCGCCCAGCGAAATCCATAACCACCATTCGATCTTGAGATCTTCATCCAACGGCCTCCCTTCGTCCAAGTTGCTCGCTCATTAATCGGTCTCCGCTACACCCGCAGGCCCACTGTATGTCGCCCTCGTCGTTGATCTGTGCCCGATCAATGGTCCAGATCAGCCCGCCCGCCGTTGACTGTCCCCTTGCCCATCATCCCGCCACGTCACCTCCACGTGTACCTACCGTACGTCCTCTCAGTCCATTGCATAAAATCGATTTGTTTTTATGTTCTTTTAATATTTCCCGTTCGATATTTTGCTCTGCAGACCACCAAACTTCCACCCCGCAGAGCATTTTGTCACCATGATTCACATTTTCTTCCCTCCATATCATCATCTGCACAGCCACGCGCATCTTCCATCTCATCCGCCACCCCATCAGTTGTTTTCCTCACCGTTTATTGTATTTTTCAGGGATATTCAGAAGAAATAGCCGCCATGATACACGTCCACGCTACCAGGACAGATGAATCCAAAGAAGGTCTATCACAGGGGCAGAATTTATTAGAAATGACCAAGGAAGGTGGAGACAGGGCCTGCATTAAAGAAACAAAATTCAAACCCTGCAGGAACACCTCCCGGCGCCATTTAAAGCGCAGTATGGCTTTTCTTCCACCAGCAGAATGTTTTTCCTAATGAGGTACGGGTCATTCATCCTGTCTTACTCCATATCCATACCCATGAAGAAATCTCCACCCTTACATCAGTTCAAGATATCTGAGCATTTATGCAGCAGACTACTCGATAGTTTGTTCACCATTTGTTTACCAAAAGCACAAGAGTCATATCAGGGTACAGTCAGAATCCTAAGCAGATCATTCTTCCAGCAAGGAATGACAGAGGTTAAATGTTCAGCGTTCAAGCAAAGTGGGCTTCAGCCTCCTTCCCTCTCAGAAGTTTTAATACTGCATTTAGTGTTTCACCTACCTCCCGAGCTCTTCTTCTGCTATAAAGCTCAGAAAGAAATATTGTAATGGTTGTTGATGAGATATCAGTGAAACACAAGCTTTTCCTCTTGAGACATGTTCTCTGTGTAATATTGTAAGATAGGATGAGATTTGATGTATTCAGACTGAATGTTCAAGCTATGGGCTATGATGTACCTGATTGGTGTTGTTTTTAATATGACAAGCATGTTTCTTTGGATCCTGATCTAAAGCAGCTGGTGATGTTTTCCTTTCTCTGTATTTGTGATTGACTTGCTTTCATTTCATTATGTTTCTTCAGGCTTGCATCAGAAGTTTGGCATAAGATTTACCCTTGATAGGTACCTTATGTTGCTGCTCTCCCAGCCTTTTATGTTTTCTGCTTATATGTGTATCTGAATATTGATTTCAATTGATTTAACCAGTGTAGTGGATGTTATTGCCTACTCTCTGATGTATGAATTAATGAAGTCAATGTTTAGATGTTCTTGCTAGGATTCAGTTGGATGTGTTGAGAACACTAGGAGGTCTGGAGCCCTATCTCTGCCTCACTAGGACCTTTCCATCCCAATTAACCCTTTCTTAGAACCCTTTTTCTTGCCTCTGATTTTGTCCAAGCAGGTCTAGAGTTAAATGACCTCTGACCTGATTTATAGACAAAGTTGGATGGTTCCCCTTCACTCATCTTCAGTCCTTCATGTCCCATTCCAAATATCTCCTTTAAGATCCAAATGCTCTAGATGACTAGCCCAACTGAAAGCTTGCACATTGATTACAAATAAATCCTTTCTTGACTCCATAGCCCAATGGCCTTGATGTTCCCTGAGTTATCTGTTACAGCTTAAATTCACTCTATGCTCACCCTTGTCTTGTGATGAACCCTTCCTTCCTGATTCCCAGCAACCAAACTCTTAATCAAACAAACAAACCCTGTGCATATAACTAGTCTAAAATCATAACTTAGAGCTTCAAAGACATACACTTTGACTCATATAGAGAGATCCCTCTCTGGACCTAGGAGGGCTAGATCCTAAGGACTGAAAGTGGTTCTATGTTGTCTCATCTTTTGGTCTTGTCAACCTGGCCAAAACATGGGAACCCCAACAACTGTAATTAGATTTCTTTACAAGCATCCATTTACTCTTGTATCTCGAACACTGTACTACATATTGCAAGGCATTACTCTTGGATAAATTGCTGCCTCAGACAGAGTACACTCTTGAAATAAAAATTCACTCCCGAATTGATAATTAATGTGAGATAAATAGGTGTTAAAAAGATACATTTTATGCCTCGACACTTTGGTGGGAGAAGTGGGCAGTTTTTAAACCATTTTGTGTCTCTTCTGGCCACTTCTGTATTTTCAGGTGCCTACACAACTTTTGTTGTTGATCATTGTCCTTTCGGAGTTTAAAACCTCTCTTCTTCAATAGTGAAAACATGATTATCATAATTACCTCCTTGGGAAATTTTACCTCATGTTTTGCCTTCTTTTGATCCTTTATAAATGCCTCTTGTTGTAATTTTGAAACTTACGGACTTTTTGTTAATACTCTTTGCCAATTTTCTTCTTTGGCGTAGTGAAGTATTGCTTATGTCTACCTCCTTTGATCTTTTTAAGACTTCTAATTTTACCTTTTGAAAACTCATGCCTTTGCACTAATACTCTTTCCCCTTTTGTACCTTTGTGAGGTGGAATAAATGCCTCTTTGCCAAACCCTAGAGGGCAGCTTGAAACCCTTTGAAGCCATCTACTATTATGAAGGAGGCTCTGTCATCATTATTTGACTAGTTTGTCAATTTTCCCAAACTACTAGGTTTTAGGCTACTTAGAAAAAAATAAATAGTGTTGTTTTCTAAGTTCTCAGAAACTTCTTAAACATCATGTATTATTTCTAAAGACCTTCAATGGAGCACTGATGGAGTGGATGTGACCTTTTCCCTTGTATACCTAGTACCGATTCCTTGCTTGGCCAAAAGCAATCACAAACCTTGATTTTCTTCAAACATAGACCTGTTGCCTTCCTTTTTGCTGTGAATGGTTTTCTTGTGATGGTTTTCCCATTACCTTACCTCTTGCAAAGTTGATGGACATTTGATTATTTTGCAGAAATGTGAGCAAGGGATAGCTGTCCCCCTGCAAGATTTCTACTTTAGACCAAAAGGCCTTCTTGACTGACCTCTTTGATCAGCTTTGGACAAAATGACTTGTCTCTTTCTTCTTTGAATGCAGTTCCTTCATACAGGAAAAAAAGAGTTTGTAGGATACCAAAACCACCCTATGACTTTGTGAAACCCTAGGTGACTTATAGTTGAAGGTTTCTTGGAATTGGCTTTTGGACTGAGACCTAGAATTTGGGATCATCAAGTGTAAGATAGAGTTTATGATAAACTGATGTTTTGAAGATCCAAAATCCAATGTACTTTATTTATCTAAAGAACCTACAGAGATAGTTTGAGACCATCAATGTTTGGGGTATCTCGAGGAAACACAACAGAGTTGTTCGATTTGGTGGCCTTAGGTAGCAGTGGGGTTTTAGGTAAAGAAAAACAAAGGATTTGGGGCAAATATTACAATATATACGCAAGATGAGTGACATGGGCTCCTAATGGGTTTTATGAGACTATTAGGCTAAGCTTGACATGATGGAATGATGAAATAGTGAAAAATTATCTTGAGGATAATGAAGGCAGTGAGATTTCTAGAACTCACAATGTTTATGAACTTTGTTTCTAGAAATCTTGGGATAGTCATTTAGTCATCAACAAGGCTAAAAATTACTGTTAACTAAAAGTGGCTCCACTTGGGGAGGGAAACTCCTTTTCAAGAGGTATCCAAAACTTCAGATCTATGGCTTTATGGAGACCAATGCCTCATCCATTGTGCAGATTTTTACCTCTGTTCATTTGCTGATGTTTGCTTGAAGCTATGATTTCAACAATCTAAAAGACATGATTAGCTCAACTTCATCTCTACCTACCCAACCTACTTGCCTATCATTTTTTTCTTCCTTAGGTGCATTTGGACTAGAAACCTTTGAAATCCTTTTATTTTGAAAATAAAACAAATTATCTACTTCTATCTTATTTCTTTCGGGAGTTCAGATTATGCTAATGAACTCCTCTCATTCCTTACCTAATCTACTCAACTTTCAAGATTAAGCTATTTGACAAGATTTATTAACTAAGCTATAAACATGAAATTGAAAGCATAGTTAAATCAAGATTAGACAATCTGAATTACCATGGGTTTGTGGCATAAAAACAAGCTGCACATAAATATTTTTTTTGTACAAAATAAGACTAGAAAAATCAAGGCTAGGATACATTGTTTTCCATTCATCCCTATTTTTCTCTTTGGTTCTGTTTTAAACATGTGGAACCAGTATCTTTCTCCCTAATCTATCCTTTGACAAGTCAAGCTTGAATATTTTGACCATCTTTCACTAACTTATCAACAATAAATTTAAAACATGTTTCAGCCATGATTAGGCTAGATGACTAAAGCAAGACTTCTTTAAGCACTAGTAGTGGTATTTAGGCTTACACACTTTCAGTAGTTCTAATTTTTGGGTATGGGGCTTTACCTCTTTTCAAATCTGCCCTCATTTCAATTTTTTTTTTTTTTTTGTATTCTTTTCCTTTATATATTTTCATCAAACAGTGGTATGTATAATGAATGATAAATTCAAACTAAGACTTTAAATGGCCATGGTATTTGATTACCCTGTCATCCACAAGATCATCTACCAACCCTTTATCATTAAGATCTTGTAAATAAGGAACCTGGCTATCTACTCTTGGGGGCATGGTACAAGATTTTTGCCAAAAAATTTCAAATAGGCCAAGTTCTCCTATATATTTCTTCTTGGATTTTTGTTTCCAAACCTTTTTTCTATGAAATAAATTTTTTAGGTGAAAAAGGAATTCTTCATCAGCTCTCAAACAAATGACAATGTCATCAATATATCTCATAGTAAAAAAGTTGATAACAGGTGCCATGGCCTCTTTGAAGGTGTATTCAACATTCCTCATTACAAGAAAAATTTGGTCAAGCATGTAGTCATCCAAAGGGACTTTGAAAATGTATTTGTGTTGATTTATTTGAAGTGGTATCATCTCATGAAAACCTAAAACACTACCAATCAATGTCACCTTGTTAGAAATCCCTATTCTTGGCATAGGATGGTTCATCTTGGAAAGAGGATACTTGGACTCCATGGAGGGTTTTCCTAAGCGTCTAAAGTCCATTCATAGTCTGTACCCTTTGGCTTTATTTGTCAGTGATAGAATTTGCCCAAAATTTTCATAGTTCTTCTTGGAGAAAGGCCTCTTTTGAACAATGTTTATGTTATCAGGTTTTGAACTTTTACTCCTATATACAAGAGGATCTTGAAACTTTTTTCATAGCCTCAAGTATTTCAGTTTTGTGTGTAATGGCAAGGCTTTGGATAACTTAATCACTTTGGGTCTTCTTAGGCTTCATATATTGTATCCCTCTATATCAGTTTCAACAGACATCCCTTTAGGGTTGATGGAAACATCAGTGAGAGTTAATAGGTTTTCTAGAGGGACAAGACTTTCTGATAAGGAGGTGCCTAGATATGGTAGAAACATAAGATTCATTTGATTCAAATCTCCCAAGATTATTGTTATGTGAAGGCATTTTAGTGTTTTGGGGTAGGAAAGAGGGAATATTTGTGTTTCTGAGACTTGGCCTCTCTTTGAGCAACCTGATTCATTTTCCAAACTGACCTTTGGTTTTGAGATTTCATTTCTAGTTTGTAGAAAGTCAAATTTGGTTTTACCACTATGTGTTGGTTTAGGAATGCTACAGTTCTGAATGGTGAGTTCTTCATGTAAATACTGGTTTGACTGTTGTAGTGTGTCTTGATGTGTTTTAACTTCATACACCTTCTTATTAAAGTATTCCTCATTGGATAAGATGAAAGAATCAAGATCTGAATGAATAGAATAAAGAGGAGTATTGTCTGGTTTGTCTTGACTGCTAACTGTATATTTCATATGCGACTCTCTGTATAATCTCCTAGTCTGATTGAAAACAGGGATAGTAGCATAGGACGTATCTAGCTGAAGGTTTTCTTGAAGCTTGGCTCCCCAAGATCTAGATAGAAGCATGCCATACTTGGGGGAAATATATTCTACTACTATGTCCATTACCATATTCTTAGCAGGCACTTGTGCCAGGTTGACACAAAGATCCTTGATCAGGCCCAAACACTTGACCTTACTCGAATCAAAGGAGTAGAGGTCTTTGTAAGGTTTAGTTATTTCTAGGCCTAATCTATCCATCACAACTTTTGGCATGAGATTGTGGGAGGCACCAGAATCAAGTATAACATTATGTAAGATTTTGTCATGTATATTCAGACCGTCATAAAAAGAGGGAATGGCTCCTTCCTGATACTTTCCTTCTATTTTGGGCCCAAACAAAAACTCAGGTGTGTCATCAGCCAAGTGTAAGGTTTCAACATCATTTCCTATGTTTAGTATCTTCAAAACCTGAGACCTATACATTGGTTGAGTAACTAGTTTAGTGAGGGGCATATTTATCTTGATTTTGGAAATTTCTCCCTCAAAGTTGAAAGGTACTTGTGTTTTGGATATGTTTACATCAGCTTTATCAACCATGAAATTTTCCACATTTTTATTTTGCTAATCCTGACTTAGAGCTTTAGACAAAATGGTTTTCTCAGGGTGACTGGTGGAGGTACTAGGACAGCTAAGGTCATTGTTTGGCTGGCTGATTTTCCCTTTGTTTGTTTCATCTTTCTTAGCCATGGTGTTGACATTCTTTGTTGTTTTCTTAGGGGTGTTTTCATATACTTTCTGAACAACAGGGTCTATTTGGTCTTTCTTGGAAGAATCTAGGTATTTTTTGCTCCTAAGATCATACTACTTATGGATTTCCATGATGGAATTTTCAAACCCCAAGTAGTAGTCATCAGATTCTTCATAGTTTGTGTCAGTTTGATATGAAGAAAATAAACCTTGTTCTTCTTCAGTAAGAAAAACATCCTCTTCATTATCAGAACCTATTAGATTTATATCACTTTCTTCAGGTTCTGTAATTTCTCCTTCTTCTTCATCTACGCAGTTTTGTTGAAAGGGAGGTCTGATTTGTTGATCACTTTCCCTTGGTCTGTTTTGAGGAATGTCTCTTCTGAAGTTCTAAGCTCTATTTTTGTTTTGGGTATTAGCTTGATTCTCCCTAGGAGGTGTCCTTTCATTCAAGTTTATCCTTTCTATCATTATCTCTACAATTCTCATTAAGTTGTCTATTTTGGTATCAGAAGAAGAGGTTGAGGGCATGGTTTCATCCTTGTAGGTTACTCTCTTTTATGATTTCAACCTAGCTCTCTTTTCAATCAACTTAACCTCTACACTAATAGTTTCCCTTTGCATTTCTTCTAAGGTTTCAGGGTCTCTTTCTCTCAATTGTAAAGTCATGTCAGGGTTAAAACCTTCAGGGAATTTTACTAGTGCTAGGCCTTGTGGAGGTTTCATGTGAGGTGGGAGGGAATTGTAGACACTGTTAAACCTGGTGCAATAGTCTTGCACACTCTCCCCTGCATTCCTTTTAAGATTGTTATATTCAGACAGGATTTGGAGGGGGTTTTTCGTGATTTCCCACTTTTTTATAAAATTTTAGTAGAGGGAAGGGAGATCATGTATTGAGTTAGGAGTTAATTCTTTGAACCATTTTTTGGCCTCTCCTCCTAAACTTTGTGTAAAAATCCTCATTTTAATAGTTTCTTCTTCTATCTCCATGCAATCAAAAGCATCATTGATCCTATCTACATGTTGTTGGGTAGTGATGGATTCAACCCCTGTGAAACGAGGGATTTTGGATTGATAGTCATTTGGAAAAGGCACTAGAGGCTAAGGTAAAACCAAGGGTGCATACCAAGCTGCCATGATGGGAGCTAATTCGGGATTTACAAGAGGTGGATTTGTGAGAGGGGGTGTATGATGAAGTGGAGTGGTTTGCATAGTGGTGGTATGGATGGGTGTGGTGGAAGTACTTGGATCAACAAACTGATTTTGAATAGATTTGGTATGGAAAGATTTGAAGTGATGGAGAAGCTGAAAGTCAGGTGGTGTGGAAGGAGAGGCTTCTCTGCTAGAACTATGCTACAAATCTAAGGGTTCAAGGTCAGTTTGGTCAATATCAGTTTGAGACCTGTTTCTGAAGAGTTGCTTTGGATGGTGCAAGTCAAACTGGAGATGTTGCAAAGATATGAGATGTTCAGGTACAAATCTTGTTCTATGGATGGTCCTAACAGTGGTTAAGTTTCTAGATCTAGAAGTTTTCCAAAAAATATTTTGTGGGTCATCAACTATGTTGGGAGGGTTTGGGTCCGGATGAGATCTGGTACTGATCCTATGTGAAGCCAGATTTCAAAATTCAAAATTCAGAGAGGCTGAAAGTTTTAGGATTGTTTTCTTAAGGCTGTCCTCTCTTAATGCTTGGTAAAATCTTACAATGTATATAAGTGGGCTAAAATACTTCTCAGGTTTGGTGTGAAACAAATCTAGGAATTCAAATGAGTGCTAATGAAGTAATAGGCGTACTGGAGGCTAGTGGAGTTGCCAGGTGGAAATTTTTAGCTTATTTGAAGGTAAAATATATTATGGTCCACCACCAATAAGTGATAAAAACCAATCTCAGGGTGTTTTTTGGGGTTTTCTAAGTTCTTATAGGTTTGTGTGAGTGTCCTATAGCTGAGTCATCATTTTGCTAGGACGGTGAAACAAGTAGAGTCTACTCTATGGCTGATAGTGTGAGTTCTCAACGATTTTGATAAAGGTATCTGAAGTCCTAAGGGTTACTTAGTTTGTCACTGACTCAGAATTTCCATCATGATCACCATTATGTCAGTGTGGTGATGAGGTAGCATATAAACCACCAGATACTATCAGTCAATTTTCTAAGCTTAAATGAAGGGTTAAATGAGTCTATAGGAGTTTGTTAGGCTACTATGTACTCAGAAGGTCCCACCGTGATCGCCAGAATGTTAGTGTGGCGATGAGGTGGCAGATTCACTAGATTTACTAAGTCAAACTAAGGGACTTAAAGAGTCTTTAAGAGGTATTCAGGAAAATATAAACTCAGAAGGTCCCACCTTGATCGCCAGAATGTTAGTGTGGTGATGAGGTGGCAGATAAACCACTAGATACTATCATTCAAGGGTTTCTGAATCTTTTAAGGAATGTTTAAGCATGAAATTACTCAAAAGGTCCCACCATGATCGCCAGAATGTTAGTTTCCCGTGATTTGGCAGATTGGTAGACCAAATGACAGGGTAACATGAAAATAGTCTTTCGAGTCCTAGGACCTAGCCTTCCTGGACTTAGAGAGGGCTCTCTCTATTGGGTGCAAAGGATGTGTTCTTTATTCTCTAGGGTTTTGATTTTAGGCTAGTTGTTAAGTGTATGGTTTTGTTGATTGTTTTGGATGGGTAAGATGGTTAAGTGTAATAGGAGGAGTGAGAGTATGTCAAATCCATTGGTCTAGGATTCAAATAAAAGTCAAGGGTGTCTCAATAGTGAATTAGAGTACAGTGTAGGGCCAATTTAGCAAGGTGAAAGGATCCTTAAGGTTTATGGGTGAAGTGGAATGGACATCAAGTTTGTGAATTAGATAGGGCAAAGGGAAATCAAGAATCCTTTGTCAAATACCTAAGAACAAGGAGGTCTTGAATATAATTAGTACAAGATACTAAGCATGAGCTAGGGAAAACCATTTAATCTATGATAATATATCAAACCAATAAACATCCAAGATAAACATTTCAGTGAAACATAGAAGCATTAGAACTCCTAACTTTAGAAATTCACCTTCAGAATTTGGGGAAAACACACAAGATAGCACAATAACTCAATTTATGAAGAGAGAAATCCTAAACATCATAAATAAATCTATAATAAGTCTGAAACAAGTTGATAAGCATGGACAAAGGGAAAGATTGAACGAAACCTCTTTGACTTAACCTAGCAGACAATATTTCAAAGAAAAGGCTTCAGGATAGGGTTTTGAAAGCTTCAAACAAGCAGGGCATACCGTGAATCATATTTTTAAACTAAAATACTAACCATTCATGAAACAAAAACAAGTTTTAGTGAACCTAAGGATAAATCAAGAATTCCTTAAGAAAACCAAACAGAAGAAAACATCAAGGCTATAACAAACAACAGGATTGAGGTGCCTCAAAGAGCATGTCTCAACCTATAATTTTTGATTTATAGCAACTAAGAGAAATGAAACATAATGATAACAAGGAAAACAATAGACAAATTAGGAAGGCATCACCATTCACCAAGCTAAGGAATCCTGCAAACAAGCTTCTCCATCATCAAGCCAAACAAGCCATTCATCAACTCCACAACTCCAATTTCTTCTCCAAGCTCTTAAAACCATGTATATTGCTCTCAAAGATCATCAAATGCAACAAAACACATAGGAGCCTCATGTTCTATTTATGGAGAAAAGGAGGAATAAAACCCTAAATGTGGTAGGAAAATGTCAAATATAACCATAAATGTCATTTATGGCCAAGAGACCATGCAAGGCCCAAGGCACATAATATCCTAAGAAATAAATGAAAAAATAACTATTTGTACCTAATTATAGAGTAATTTTCCTTAAAAAACTCAAAAATATTTATTTGCAATAAATGAGTGTGTTTTGTTGATTTTTGGTCCAAAACACACTAGACAGCCTCTGTGCGTAGCGCCACTTCAGCAAAAAATAGTGTCTCTTGTGGCTGAGTTTTGGACCCCTTCCCGATACCGGATTTGGCTCCATGATGGCTCATTGGAAAGCCTGATGAGTCTACGTTCCAGAAATTCTTGAGTTTTGCTGAGTGGGTGTCATTTACCTTTTAAAAAACCAATTTTCCCAACACTGCTCTGTGCGTAGCACCTGGTCTGAAAATGAGGCAGAAAGGTCAAAATTTTGATGTTTTTTGACCTTTTTGGGGGTAAACAATGCTCCAAATGATCTAAAAATTGGTGATCAGAATACTGGTGATGAAAGCAATCAAAAAATGCAAAATTTTCAAGCTGAGGATGCAACAAATTTGTGCGTAGTGCCAAGGGTGCTGCGCACAGAGACCTCAAAATTTGAAAAAGATAAAAGTTTCTTCAATTTGGCCCAAAATTGGTGGAGAGGTTCCTCAAGAGGTCTTGGACACTTTTTGAGAAGCCTTGACCAAAAATCCAAGGCTATCATGCTTCGTTTCCATTTTTAGGTTTTCTAGCACCATGAAGGCCTCCTTCAGTTTGGCACAAGCAAGTATGTTTTTCCTTGCATAGTGCTTGGTCATTTTCTTTTGGAGAGCGAGGCCCTTATTTACCTTATTGAAATTCTTAGGCTCCTCTTTGTAATAGTGAATGACATGTTGTGCCATCTCAAACTCTCTTTCCCACTTCCTAAGCTGTGCATCTTTGTCTAAGAGTAGCAATCTTGTGGTCATCTCTTTGTCCTCATTGTCACTATCTAGATCAATGAATTGAGGCTCTTGAGAAGTCTTCTTGATTCTTTTGCTTCTCCTTACCTTTACCTACTTATCACCTTTTTCCATCTTTTCCTTGCCTTTGTCCTTGGGCTTGATAGCTGAAGGAGAGATGGCCCTTTGTCTTTTTGAGGTAGAAAACACATATCTTTTTCCTCTATGGTATGTGCATGTAAGAGGGGTGATGATGGTTTTGGAGGTGTTTCCATCACTGCCTTGACCCTTGTTATTGTCACCAACATTCTCATCTTTGCCATGGCTTCCATGAGTCACCTTATGCCCCATTGGGTCACTAATTTCTTGATCTTTAGCCTCATCATCATCATCATTGTCTTCCTCACTATTTTCTACACTGTCACTTTGGCCTTCAAATGAATCATTACCTTCTTTACTTGCTTCACTTTGGCTCTGTTCTTCATTAAGGTCCTTTTCTTTGTATTACCTGCACTGTCACTTTGAATTTCTTTGTCATTTAGAGGTTGATTAGTGTCATGACAGTCATGAAAACTGTCATGACTGTCATGACTATTTCCTTGGCTATTTTTCTCATTGACTCCCTTATCTGTGCCACTGCCTTGGTCACTGCCTGCCTCTTCAAAATCAGTTTCAGCCTCATCATCTCCTTGTTTTTGATCTTCTATTTCCTCATCATCTTCCTCTGTTTCTTCATTTTCATCATCTTCACTCATTCTGTCACTGTTTTCACTATCATTGTGCTCACTGTCATGCTCAAGAAAATTTTTCTCTTGGCTATCCTGTTCATCTTCTTACTGAATGTTATTCTCATTATTTTCTTCATTATCTTTTGTGTCTCCATCTTACTCATGAACAATACATTTTTCTGCACTTGGGAGTGATTCATTTGTATTATCACTATCACTACCTTGCTCCAAGTGTTCACTGTCTTTACCTTCATGGCTATCATTCTCATATTCCTCCTCCTTGTCATCATCACCCTTTTCTTCTTCATTAGACTCTGTTTCTACCCCAGCATTTTCATCACTTCCATCATCCTCATATTATTCCTTATTTTTGCTACCACATCCTTGTTCCTCATCAAACTCTGCATCTGACCTACTGATTTCTTCATTTCTATCATCATTTGTTTTCTCTTCATAGCTACTGCCACCTCCTTGCCCATCATTACCACTGTCATCATTGTCACTTGATGCATCAAGAGAAGAGGAAATAGTTAGGATTCCTTGTGTAGAAGCCATAGGAGGAGCTGATGGAGGAGTGGAGGTAAGTGAGTTTGAAATGGTGGGGAAATTTTTCTGAATTAAGGCTTGGGGATTTGCAAATACATCATGTCAGATACAAACTTCCCAAGGGATTCCCTGCTGCTCCATTTGGTGCAAAACAATCATCTTAATAAAGGAGTGGTGGAAAAGGCTTTGCATTTGATGAGAATAACTTCTTTTCTTGACCACTGAAGCCATCTTGTCAATGCTCCGGAAGAGATAGTATGGTAGGTTTAGAAATTTTACCTTGGTGAAGTGCTTTAGAAGCATTATGTGATATGAATAAACCATGGAGTACCTCCCATCACAAGTGAAATGTTTGATGATCTACCTCATTAGTAGGGAATATCTCTCTAGCAGGTGGGAGAAGGGGAATACAACATTGTAGCCTTGTTGACAACTAGGTTTGAGGAAGGGCTCATAGTAGCTCAAGGCCAACTTTTTTTTGCTTGAACCATCTCTCAACAATATCTGGTATTCCTGTGGATTTAGCAATCGATTCAGATGTGAGCTCATAATTTACTCCTGCTAGGTTGACCTGGTGGTTTTGTAGGTTGAGGATGAACAACCTAGTAAAAAATGAGTGGTGTTGGACTTGTTTAACCTTCTCACAAGACTGGTAGCATCCAACATCTTGAAAATAGGTAAGTATCATTGGAGAAGAGGTGATTTGAATGGTATCCAAGGGCTCAAACATATTAGTCCTTCCTCCCTTGTGCTTTGGCTTGATAGGCATTTGTCCTTCATCACTGCTGGCACTGATTTCTTCCTCAGACATGGTGACTGGTCTAGAACAAAATGATTTTTAGCTTAGTCAGAGCCTTTAGGTCTAAGGAGGGCAAATGAGTGATGTGAGGGTAGATTTTAGCTAATGAGGGAAAAATGAAGTAGGTCTAGGAAATTTTCAGAGTTTTAGGAGGAGGCTTGCTTGTATTTGAATGTCTTTAGGCTAATGACAACTCCCCAAATTTGTAAACCCTGCCCTAGAAGGTCAAAATTTTTTTTTATGAAGATTAGGGTTTGGTCACATTAGGTTTTTAAACTTCTCCTTGATTATGAAAAAGACCACTTGGAAGGCTAGGAAGAAACACCACCAACCTTGCTTGACTGATGCAAGAGCTTTGGAGGCAAAAAAATTGGATTTAGGCTATTTTTGAAAAAAATTGACCAAAAATTACTTGTGCGTAGCGCCGCCCGACTGACCATTCAGGTTGGGCCCTCTGTGCATAGCGCCGAGTCGGGTCGGGCACTGGCAGGCTTGTGCAGAGTGCCAGAGGCTTTCTGTGGATGAGTCAAGCGGTGAAATGGGCTTGTCGGGTCCTGTTGGAGTGCAACGCCATGTGAAATGGTGGGCAGTCGGACCAGTCTGAGCCTGTGCGCAGTGCCAGAGGCGGTGTGTACCATCACCTTCCTGGTGTGCAGCGTAGTGCAATTTAACACTCCGGATGCCTCCTCTGTGCGCACCACCAACAGCCAGGTATGTAGTGCCTCTGTCGGTTCGTAGCATCCGAAACATTTAACCACAGTTGTAGAAACCCTTAAAAAAAATTCTTTCAACAGCTCTCTCTTCTTTTGCAATGAAAAATGAGGTGGGGAAGAGGTCAAGGATACATTTATAGCCTTTTTGAAAAATAATTTCATGATCCAAAACCCACTTTCTAAAGTTTGTTTTCCTTCTTACTTTTTTTACTATCTTTTTGGCCTTTTTTGGTCCTATAGGTGGTAGAGTCTCAAAAAATATGGTTTTTTTCCTTGCTGGAGCATTTTGATGTCTTCCTATAATACTGTCAAACTCTTCAACCAACTCAAACTATGCTCTTTACCCTAATTTGTAAACATGAACCTTTTCATGATTTTTAACACTTGGAAACAACAGACATGTGATCATTTTTTGGCATTTTTACCTTTGACTGACATTCTGTCATGTATCTCACTGTGAATCCATGGAAAACATCTTAGTGTGAAAACCTTATCAGTTGGCACCAACAAATTCTTTAGTCTACATGTGTTCCATCTTGGTGAGAAACATTAGGTTTGTTTTTCCTTACCAATTTTCCTGTAGGCATCCATCCTTGATAGTTTTGTAGATGTGACATTTATGGCTAATCTATCTCTTGCAGAATATACTTTTGTTAAGGAGATCATTTTTGGAGGTTTCTTTTCTCTTAGACCAACTACATTTTTGTTCCTTTGATCAGTTTTCCAGTGACATATCTTTGGTGGGAGAGGTGGGCAGTTTTTTAAAAATTTTTTGTCTCTTCTGGCCACTTCTGTTTTTGTAGGTGCCTACACAAATTTTGTTTTTGATCATTGTCATTTTGGAGTTTACAACCTCTCTTCTTCAATAGTGAAAAAATTCTTATCATAATTACCTCCTTGGGAAATTTTACCTCATGTTTTGCCTTCTTTTGATCCTTTATAAATGCTTCTGGCTGTACTTTTGAAACTTCTAGACTTTGTGTTAATACTCTTTGCCATTTTTCTTCTTTGGTGCAGTGAAGTATTGCTTACGTGTACCTCCTTTGATCTTTTTAAGACTTATGATTTTACCTTTTGAAAACTCATGCCTTTGTACTAATACTCTTTTCCCTTTTGTACCTTTGTGAGGTGGAATCAATGCCTCTTTTCCAAACCCTAGAGGGCATCTTGAAACCCTTTGAGCCATCTATTGTTATGAAGGAGGCTCTGCCATCATTATTTGACCAGTTTGTCAATTTTCCCAAACTCCTAGGTTTTAGGGCTACTTAGAAAAAAATAAATAGTGTTGTCTTATAAGTTCTCAAAAACTTCTCAAACATCATTTATTATTTGTAAAGACCTTCAATTGAGCACTGATGGAGTGGATGTGACCTTTTCCCTTGTAGACCTAGTATTGATTCCTTGCTTGGCCAAAAGTAGTCATAAACCCTAATTTTCTTCAAACATAGACCTGTTTCCTTCTTTTTTGCTGTGAATGGTCTTCTTGTGATGGTTTTCCCATTACCTTACCTCTTGCTAGGTTGATGGCCATTTGATTCTTTTGCAGAAATGTGAGAAAGGGGCAGCTGTCCCCCTACAAGATTTGTGCTTTAGACCAAAAGGCCTTCTTAAGTGACCTCTTTGATCAGCTTTGGAAAAAATTATTTGTCCCTTTCTTCTTTGAATGCAGTTCCTTCATATAGGAAAAACAAAGTTTGTAGGATACCAAAACCACCCTATGAATTTGTGAAACCCTAAGTGACCTAGTGGAAGGTGTCTTAGACTTGGCTTTTGGACTGAGACCTAGAATTTGGGATCATCAAGTGTAAGATAGAGTTTATGATAAAATGATGTTTTGAAGATCCAAAATACAATGTACTTGATTTATCTAAAGAGCCTACAGAGATAGTTTGAGACCATCAATGTTTGGGGTATCTTGGGGAAACACAACAGAGCTGTTCGATTTGGTGGCCTTGTGTAGCAGTGGGGTTGTACGCAAAGAAAAACAGAGGATTTGGGTCAAAGATGACAACATATACACAAGATGAGTGACATGGGCTCCTAATGGGTTTTCTAAGACTGGTAGGAAAAGCTTGACATGATGGAATGATGAAATAGTGAAAAATTATATTGAGGATAATGAAGGCAGTGAGATTTCTAGAACTCATAATGTTTATGAAATTTGTTTCTAGAAATCTTGGGATAATCATTTGGTCATCAACAAGGCTAAAATTTACTGATGACTAATAGATTCATCATCACATGTGCACTGGAACCAAAGCAAGGGAAGCAACAGTAGATTTGGAAGCACAATCTAAGCTAGAGGAGCAACAAAGAAGAAAATTGTGTAGCAAGGGTCAAGTCGAGATCATTCGCAAGCTCGGGAGAGACTAGCGCGACAGAACACCTGATAAGCTCAGGAGGGTTACACCGTGGAGAAAAACAAACTAATTTCCCACAGGCAAAGAAATGGCATATTTCCCTTAGAAACTTAAGAGTTTTGGAGGAGGCACAAAGGGAAAAATAGACGGTTAGTATCAAAGCATAGAACTGAAACAGAGAGATGGAAAACTCATATCGTATTGCATATCGCATTCAGTATAGGTTATAAGTTTAAAATATCATTAAACTTGTGATATTGTGATGTGATGCAACCGCATTTCGCACTTCACAAGCTTTAATGTTTACCTCCAACACTCATAAACTAAATCTGCCGATTTGTGATTTGTGATATCCGTGGGACCCATCCCTGCCACGCCACCTCCCTCTCCCCATACTTTTCACTTTGCAAGGTTAATGAGTTAGCGCTAAGGAATGTGTTAAAGGTTGCAATCTACGGGCTGCGGGCGAGCCCACCTCTCTTTTCCACGTCACCTCCCTCTCCCCGCACTTCAAAATTCATAGGTTTTAGAGCTTACCTTCCATTTATCATAACAAATCTGCCAATTTGTGATTTTCTACTGGCCCCACATCTGATTTCCACGTCACCTTCCGCCCGTCGCACTTCGCACATTGCACATTTTAACACTTACCTCCCATATTTCATAATAAAATCCCCGATTTGCGATCTGTGGGCGGATGCGATGTGGTTTCGAATGTAAACTCCAAAGGTTTTAAAATCCGAAAGTAAGGCATTTCTTGTTTTAAATCGCATCGGAGGAGGAAAGGAGGATTATAACGTAAAACTGTTGAAATGTCAAAATGAGATAAAAGTCAGACACGATGCATTTTTCATATGTGAATAGAATATATTTCAAGTCCATGTCTTGCAGCGGTTTAGGGAAGAAATTATAAAAGCGGGAATAAAGACTCGAGTATGTGATCTAACGTAGGGAAAAGGAGAATTAAATACATAGCACAACAGGCACGAGAAGAAGAGACAGAGTTGGGTAGCAAGTGACATGATGATAGAATTCAAAATGAAAATGCATGGGTAGAGCCTAGTGGAGATGTGTTTATGCAGACTGTTGGGACATCACAGCCGAAACAGATAGACACACATCAACAACAAATCATATCCATGCAAATAGATTGATACTTATAATTTTATTTTTCTTTCTTGTTTAAAGATCGACATTGTAATGAAGTCTTTAATTGCGATGTAATAGGTAGTTTGAGTAGTTACAAGAATTTCCAGCAGTTACAAACTGTTTTTGATGTATTTAAGCAAGAGATAAAGAAATAAATAGGGGGCCTAGGTTTTGGACCTCTTGGGGATTAGATTTTGTACTTATTTTTCTGATGGGTAAATGAAAGAAGTAATAAGTTTCCTGCAACTGTTGATGGTGATCAGTGTTTATTGTGCCATTTTGTGTCTCTTATTATTTTAATGAAGTGAAGTAATGTAGTAGTAAGTATCTTAATTACATCTATGAGTAAGATTTAAATAACCTTAATTTGCGCTCCTTCACTCCATATCTTCTCCCTTCAAAAATTCTCTCTGAAACTTAAAAGTAATGGATTATGTGTTTACATCATATTATTTGAGTTTCCCCTCTCTTCACAAACTCCTGATGAAACTTTAAAGTAATATATTATGTGTTTACAGCATATTATTTGAGTTTCCCCTCTCTTCACAAACTCCTGATGAAACTTTAAAGTAATATATTATGTGTTTACAACATATTATTTCGAGTTTCCTCTCTCTCCATGAATTTCCACTTAAACTTAAAAGTGGTAGATTCTGTGTTTACAACATATTACTTTGAGTTTCCCCTGAAATTCTTCTTTTCATTCAAATATCAATAGTGAATGGCATTATGAAATCTTTTATTATTCCAGATCATTAAGGGTTTTAGAAAACTAGTCTCCAAAGGGATATTGTAATATTCCAAAATTTGCATGCAGCAAATTGGAATATTAATTTATGCTTATATCATCTAGGAGGTGAATAAAATGGGTAAAGAGACCCATAAGTATGAATAAATCCCTCATAGTGTGAAAGGGATCAATGGAGCAGCTTTATTTTTCACCTTCCAGTATGAAAAGGGGCAAATGCATGAGGACAAGGTCAAGTTTGACCAAGTCAACAACGCTGCCTAAGAGGTGTAGCTTACTTGGGAAGACATCACAGTTTGAGAGGGAGAAAGATTCTTTGTGGAAGAAACCCTAATGTGTGGGGTCCAGGGAAAAGAGACATTCACTTGCATAAAAGGAGGAAGAGGTAGCCATAGTGAGACATCTTTGAGTATATTGATTTTGGTATGAAGACTATTTTGCATTCCCCGGCTGTTCAGCTGAGTTGCAGTGTTGTTTAGCATGAGGGATTCCTGTTTAGGATTTCCTCTACTTATTGAGAGGCCTCTTGAAGGATTTCACTTCATTTTCTCCACATCTAGGCTTAAGGCCAAAGCCACTTCTTCAGTCACTGCGTTATTTCTGTTGAAGTATAATGTAGTGTTGCTGGGTGTTGCAGTGGAGGGTTCCATAACACCATTCCTTGGCTCACATTTCAGAGGAGGGAGATTATATTCCTAGGGAAGGTTAGTAAGGAAGGTTTCTAAGCTGAATTTCATATCCTGGCATCAGTCCAAGCATCTCCCATCATCAACAGTGCAGTCCCTTATCCAAACTGCATTATTTCAGTGTGTACCTGTAGTGGTGGTTTGCAACACTACTTTGGAGGGTGAGATCTTCAGGGATTGGATCAGCCTTTCACCTGAGAGATCCATTGGATGAGATCTATGTACCATATGTAGCATCATCATCTATCTTCATCCATTTCTATTTTCTGAGTTGCAGCTGCTACCCAACAACTCCGGCATTTCTGCAGATTTTCCATTTGTACATGTATTGCAGCCAATCCTTCTAAGGATTGTTGTATCATTGTTGTATTGTTATTTTCAGGGGTTGAGAGCTTACTCCCCCACTTTCTTGAGCCTGATATTGTCATACCATTATAGTATCATTTTGTATCTTGCAGTGTCTCCATTAGACTGCACTGATATAGCCTTGTGTAAACTCTGTGTAGTAGTGATCTTCAGTTTCTTGTACCTGTTCTGTTGAGGCTCTCATTTCCTAGCTTGAGTGATTGATTCCTCAAAGAATTGTACCCTTTTTCTACTATATTATACATTGGTTGGCTATTTACATCTTCTTGTGTGCTGGCTCATTAAAATAATGCTATCATTCCATTGTATGTTCATACATTGTTGCAGTCCTTCACCGGGCACTTTTTGAGGACATCTAGGTCTAGGAGATCTGTTTAACCCACCTAGAAGGATTTATTTGGAGCCTCCTCTTGGATTTAGGACTTAGACAAATTTTTCTAAGGGATCTAGGTCCTGGTTTCAAATCCTATAGTAGCCATTACTGGAAAATGCGTTTTCCAGTCATGCCTTGCTAGCTTATCCGAATTTGGGATATTACAGTGGTATCAGAGCAACTTTCTTGGCTCAGCCTATGAGTATTTGCGAAAGAGATCAAGAGATTGAAGAGGATGGGTTTTATATCATCATATTTCAGATCCATGAAGAACCTCCCCAAGGAGGATAAGCAGAAAGACCTTGCACTTCCTATTCTCATCAAGAAGGAGACAGAGAGATGAGCAGGAGAAAGACTCCATTTTCTTGAGGAGAAAAAGGGGATAAGCTTACAAAGCTTCTTCATAAATATGTACATAATATTCATGAATATTTTAAGAAGATAAGGAGGGATATGTATGAATAATCTCTGAGATATTTTTAATCTAAAGAAAACTCTAGACTGTCATATGAGAAGTGTGAGAAACCAGCCACACACTCTAACACACAGCGCAGTCACATGGCCAGGATTGCCAGAAAGGAGATGGAAAGAAGAGAAGAGGTTGCTAGGAGGAAAAATCTTAGTGATTTCCTGAAGGAGTATGAGTCTCAAACTCAGAAATGCTAAGATCACCTCAGTTTTTCAGAGTTTTTCAAGATCAAGGTGAAGGGAAGAGAGCAGCTGGATAGATTTCTTCTATCTACCTTTAAATTTTCGCCTACATGTTCAGCCAAAGCTTTGGTGGAGGAGTTAGATACCTTCTTGCAGCAGCACCAAATGCCGGAAGATGAAGCCATCCAAGTTGCAACGCTGCATTTGAGAGGTAAGGCCTATGCTTGGTGGATCTTTGAATCCTTTTCTTTGAAAAATGTAAACATTGCATCTTATGCAAGTTTCACTAGGGCCTTAGTGAGAATATTTGATAGGAGGATTCATGAGACACACATGTTGGGGCTAAACAAGGGAACTCAAACAAAAACCTTGCATAAAAATGCAATTCCACTTCAGAAAACCATGGAGGAGGCTGAAAACTTGCACCATACCTTGCCGGAAGAAATTCTTTCATCTCACACCTTTGAGCAAGGGAGCATAGAGATATCTTTTTCAAAGAGGGATCCAATCATTGGGTGGTTTCCCATTCATGCTGTAGAGATTGAGGGAAACAACGATGTCTCATCTAGAGATTATCTAGTGCCTCATGCAGAGGAAGGAGGAGCTCTTGCTCCAAGTAGAGGGATTCTTGCATCCTTGCAAGAAAGTCCCCAAGATCTCATGTGTGGAACTCAAGGCACAACTCATGTGCCATTGTTGAGGAGGTGTGGAACCATGGAGACACAAGGAGGAGGTAGGGAGAAGACTCAACATCAAGAGA
Organism: Pinus albicaulis; assembly: GCA_034641835.2. Lineage (NCBI taxonomy): Eukaryota > Viridiplantae > Streptophyta > Pinopsida > Pinales > Pinaceae > Pinus > Pinus albicaulis. The sequence continues at coordinate 152,140,112 of CM076579.1, read as the reverse complement.
TGAGGAGTGCACATCCCTATTAATTTCGAGAGGTTGTTACACCTAGGAGGGAGACTGGATTTCATAGTGAGAGCTTGGGAAGATTTGTCCATTCATATATTAAGTTACCTTTTGATGATCGTGTCTCATTGCATGGATACATTTTGCCGGGGAGACCACTGGATCAGCAGAGGAGGATGGATGCTTCACCAGTTGAGGCACCACTCATTGATTTCAGGAGGGTGGAGACCTTGGGAGAGCTTGGTACAGTGTTGGGAGTCTTGGGTAGACTCAAGGAGAGAGGGATCATTCTCTCAACATCATCATTGCCCACTTCAATTTCAGATTCTGTGCTATGGCAGGAGTAGCAGGGGAAGGATAGCAGCTTTCCAACTTGCATCCTTGGAATAGGAGATGTCAAAGGAGAGGATGACCATATGACAGGTGTTATTCATGAGAGCTCAACAATGCTATCATTATGGAGGGTGGATCCATGTTGGAGCTTCCAGCTGTTGGGCGAGTACTCCCAAGATCATTTTTCTTCCATGACATTGAGTGATCAGCATACGAGGAGATGCATGGATCATGTGCAGATGGAGGAGATACATAAATCTTTGGAGGAGTTAGCACAACCACCTATTTTCTATTTGATAATGAGAGGAGACTCATCTATGAGCCACTCCATTTGTATAAGCAGAACATATGGTAAGGGTGTTCATTATTTACATGATTATTTATATAATGTATGTGTATATCCCTTGACCATATATGTGTAGGATATTGCTCCAAGGAGGAGAATTCTTTCTTTTTGGCTTCATGGTCTAGTTGAGGCCATAAGAATGATTGATGGTCATTCCCTAGGAGGACTTGAGGAAGAGGCATATTATGGAGGACATGCTCATTGTACACCTTGCATTATTCACTTCATCCATACTTATGAGGAGATTGGAGCAGCAGGCAAGTGGTTGAGAAGCCCCTCATTTTATCAGTCTCTACTGCAGTTGAGGCTCAAGCTGTGTTGGTTGCACTTGAGGGACCATTGTCCTTCCCATTTTTTACACATGGCAGCAAGCATGATTCTCATTTTTCCCCCCTATGGCTCTATTGTTTCTGTCTTTATTAGGAGCATATTTGGGAGAGAGACACATGGGATGGATGTGTCCTTTGAGGGAGGAATTCCCCACACTTTTTGCACTACATGTTCTAAGGGAGCATGGGAGATTATATGACCACCACAGCAACACATTTGTCTCTTTATGAGAGGGGTCATATGATTGGATGGACTCCATATGATGGTGACTTCCAACTCATCATACATGGGAGGATTTGGGCTAGCTTGATTTGCAGCATTGGGGGAGATACATTTGGAGATATAGTCCTCATCTTGCCACTTGATGGCGACATTATTGCAGCCCAAGGACAACCAAAACTCTACACTTATCATAAGTGGAGATATGGATAGCTTGGGGTAGGCTACTTTGTCTACCATATGCAGATTTTTATCCCACCTACTTTTCCGGAGCCCAAGGTGGAGGAGAGTTTTCAGGAGTTTCCTAGTTGGGAGGTGACTCATTTTGCATGGCTAATAGCTTGGGGATGGAGGATCCATATGGGAGGAATAGTTACCATTAGATTTCAGATCCCATTCCTCAAAGGGACATCTAGACATCATTTTGCTATTCTCTTGAGTATCTTATCTTTATATGATGATAGCTTGATAGCTGACTTACATGCTGAGGAGGAGCAATGTGGAGACTTTATTTCTGAGATAGCATCACTTTCCTTAGAGGAGATCATCATACATGTATGCTACAGGGAGAGGAGGAGAAAATAACTCAGTCTATCCTTCCACTTGCTTGAGGACAAGCAATCTTTGAGAAGGGAGTACTGTAATATTCCAAAATTTGCATGCAACAAATTGGAATATTAATTTTTGCTTATATCATCTAGGAGGTGAATAAAATGGGTAAAGAGACCCATAAGTAGGAATAAATCCCTCATAGTGTGAAAGGGATCAATGGAGTAGCTTTATTTTTCACCTTCCAGTATGAAAAGGGGAAAATGCATGAGGACAAGGTCAAGTTTGACCAAGTCAACAGCGTTGCCTAAGAGGTGTATCTTGCTTGGGAAGATAGCGCAGTTTGAGAGAGAGAAAGATTCTTTGTGGAAGAAACCCTAAAGTGTGGGGTCTAAGGCAAAGAGACATTCACTTGCATAAAAGGAGGAAGAGGCAGCCATAGTGAGACATCTTTGAGTATATTGATTTTGGTCTGAAGACTATTTTGCATTCTCCGGCTATTCAGCTGAGTTGCAGTGCTGTTTAGCACGAGGGATTCCTGTTTAGGATTTCCTCTCCTTATTTAGAGGCCTCTTGAAGGATTTCACTTCATTTTATCCACATCTAGGCTTAAGGCCAAAGCCACTTCTTCAGTCACTGCGTTATTTTTGCTGAAGTATAACGTAGTGTTGCTGGGTGTTGCAGTGGAGGGTTCCACAACACCATTCCTTGGCTCATATTTTAGAGGAGGGAGATTCTATTCCTCGGGAAGGTTAGTAAGGAAGTTTTATGAGCTGAATTTCATATCTTGGCATTAGGCCAATCATCTCCCATCATCAACAGTGCATTCCCTTCTCCAGACTACGTTATTTCAGTGTGTACCTACAGTGGGGGTTTGCACCACTACTTGGGAGGGTGAGATCTTCAGGGATTGGATCAACCTTTCACCTGAGAGATCCATTGGATGAGATATATGCACCATATGTAGCATCATTAGCTATCTTCATCCATTTATATTTTATGAGTTGTAGATGCTGCCCAACAACTCCGACATTTCTGCAGATTTGCCATTTGTACATGTATTGCAGCCAATACTTCTAAGGATTGTTGTATCATTGTTGTATTGTTATTTTCAGGGGTTGAGAGCTTGCTCCCCCAATTTCTTGAGCCTGATATTGTCATACCATTATATTATCATTTTGTATGTTATAGTATCTCCATTAGACTGTGCTAATATAGCCTTGTGTAAACTCTGTGTAGCAGTGATCTTCATTTTCTTGTGCATGTTCTGATGAGGCTCTCATTTCCTAGCTTGAGTGATTTATTACTCAAATGATTGTACCCTTTTTCTACTATATTATACATTGGTTGGCTATTTACATCTTCATGTGTGCTGGCTCATTAAAATAACGCTATCATTCCATTGTATGTTCATACATTGTTGCAGTCCTTCACCGGGAACTTTTTGAGGACATATAGGTGTGGGAGATATGTTTAACCCACCTAGAAGGATTTCTTTGGAGCCTCCTCTTGTATTTAGGACTTAGACACATTTTTCTAAGGGATCTAGGTCCTGGTTTCAAATATTGTAGCATCCATTACTATAAAATGCATTTTCCAGTCATGCCTTGCTAGTTGATCCGAATTTGGGATATTACAGATATAACAAAGACCTCATGATAAAATCATTAATGTGACACACTTTTAAAATGTCTTAAGTAATGATTCCTTTCAAAAATGAGGTATTATCTCTTAATATACAACATTTTCTAGCACCGTTTCCAGGGACGAAGCCACGAAGTTATTTTTCCCTGGGTATTGAAATCTATTTATTGATGGTGAACAAGATTTAGATACAAATTTGGTTGTTTATTATTAACCTGGTGACTCCACTGATGAAGTTTTCATTAGATTAGGTATGCTACAAGAAAAAAATGAGAAAGCACCGTGGAAAATACAAATATCGTAGTTTAAGTCTTTTAAAGTAAGTATTATTTTTCACTATCAGTTTGGTGGTCTATTTCCCTTACATATCAAGAAAGTTGTTTCCTGGAGAAAGAAGATTTTTCTTCCAATTGTATTATTGATCTTGACACAACGTTATCTCCTAAATATGAAAGGAGAGATGGTTGTTGCATTACAATTCCTGAAGGTAATTTGTCACAGTCCGGACGTAAAGGTGAGGGTTCATCATATTTAGGTGATAATACTCTACCTCATAAGAAATCTACTTCTTTCCAGCTTGGAACCAAGGTTATTTTCAAACCCTTAATTCCGCCCACAATCCTCCATCAATATCCTTCAAAACGATTCAAACGTTTGCCAAGTTTTTCTAGAGAGGAGGAGGATATTTCAGCTAAACAACATATATTTGAATTTGAGTACTTTCTGGACAAATTTCAAATTATTTATGAAGACGTGGCTTTAAGGATGTCTTTTCATTCATTAAAGAAGGGTCCTCAGCAATGGTTCCAGTGTTTGGAAGAAATTTCAAATAGTTCATGGCAAGGTTTTTAAGATATATTTCTTAGATATTGGGGCGAGCGTAAGTCATATGAAAAACACCTTTTGGAATTATATTCTATCCAGAGGCAGAGCAATGAATCAATCACTAAAACTAGTGGATCTTCTCAGGTGTGTTTGTAGGAGGGGGAAGATTTTTGTCAAGAGTTGGCATTTAACAAAGAACATCAGCATTATGAGGAGTCAAACAGTGAAGGAAGCTTCCCTGTTCAAAGAAGTCAACGTCGGAAAAATGTTGAAGATAAGGAGGCAACAAAAAATTTGTCTCATCAGCTCTATGATCCAGTAGCAGACTATACAGAAACTTTCTTTTGTCAGTGCTGGTGTCCCGTGTTTTGATAGTTTGGAAAATCAAAAGACAAGGCAACATCAGAACCAATCTTTAGAGTTACAGGATCTAGTCCTCCTGTTCTCAGAGAGGGATCTCTCAAATGTTTATTTGTAAAGTTTTATCTTGTGTGCTTCGAGTATTGGTTTTAGACTAGTTATTAAGTGTAGATGTTTGATTGTTTGTTTTTTTGAATTGATACAATAGAACATGAAAGATCTAGGAAATATATATAGAAAGGAGAAACATTTGGTTCATTGGGAAATGGAGTCAAGAAGAGTTCATAACATACTCATAAATGGATATGGGATATCAGAGGGAAAATCTAACTTGGCCAATGGATCCTTTGGTTTTGGAATGAGATGGACATTAATGATTTGGAAAGAGAAGTTTAATTCTCAAACAAAGGGAATTTGAAAGCACAAATTGAACAATAAAGAGCTATTTGGTAGACAGGGCTAACCATAAATTATACAAATCACATCTTTAAGCAAATAATGGTTTCAAAACAACTTTCAAAATGAAATCTAAGATTTTGGGAACACCCTATTTCCTCAAAGATTTTATTTCAAATGACTTAGAAAACATAAAGATTCACTGATAATTGCAGTCATAGAAGAGGGAACACCTAACACATCTATGATTACAACTATAAAGGCCTTTAAACCAACTATTTAAGAAAGGACAAAGGGCAAGATCAGAATAGACCTCCTTGGCTTACTGTAGATAGAAAAATTCAAAGGGAGACTTCAATAATAGTTTTCGAGTGGCAACAGACAAGCAGGGAAAACCATAAATCATGCTGAAACCAACTTTTTGAACTATCATAGAAATAAACAATCATGAGGAATAAAGAGAGAGATATAAGACTCTAAAATACCCCAGCAGAAGAGAACATGAAATAGTGAAGGATGAAAATGTCTAAGGTTCTTCCAGGAGTCATTTCTTAGCCTAAAAATTTCAACCTATTGTAGTAAGAAATTATGGAACAGAATGAAAACAGGAGAAAACATTAAACAATTCAGAATAATTCACCAACAGCCAAGCTCATGGATCCAATCATAGAGCCTTCTCAGGAACAAGCATGCAACAACATCATCAAGGCTTCCAAGACTTCAATTTATTCTTCAACTTCAACATACTATGTATTATTTTAGAGAGTTTCAGTATTACAACTAGTGATCAACCAACCAACCCCCCAACTCATCTTCTCCAGTAGTATTTATAGAAAACATGAGGAGGTGGAATGTGATAAAATATCTTCTAAGTTTAATTAATACAGTCCACTGTCTCTCGGCCTTTGAGGGGCTTAACAGAGAATATTTTTGGTATTTCCCTTGTATTAATTGGTTTACATTAACTATTAGGCTTGCTGGAAAGAATTTGTTGACTTCAAGGCTCCTCGTTATCCTTGCAATAACTTCTGCTGACAGTTTACAATAAGTTCCTTTGGTTGAATTAACTGTTCAGCTGTATTGATGCAAAATATCTCCTGGTCTGGTAATAACTTCGACCTTCTTTTGATTTCTTTGAGGCCATAGGTGGCTCTATGGTAGCTGGGGATTCAATTAGCCCCTGATGTGGCAGCATAGGCTTTCTGTCTGATAAAACACTATGATTTTCTTTAAACTGTGTTTTATTCGGAATGATTAGGCTTTTGATAATCCATTTTGGCCGTAATCCCCACAGATCTATCTTCAGTCTTCCGTACTGGTGCATTTCTTTCTTCGACCCTGATACTCTTTGATTTGTGATTGACTTGCTATGTTTTGATGGTGTGCATGGCTGCGCAGGGGCGATTTGGCATCAATGCCTTATGAAACAACGATGAAATGTGAATTTGAAAACCTACGAAGGATTTTATTTGATGAATCGAAGGCGGGAGGATCGCCACCCTCTGCCTTTAAATTTTCTTCAGTCATAGCGGAAAAACCTTTAAACCCTGCAAAATACAAACAACCATTATAAAATCCTGCATGTATAGGTTAACTGCTCCAGAAGGCATGTGGAGGGGGCATGGCCGTTGGATGGCATCATCCAACGGTCGAGATTGATTAGAGGGGTCAAAGGGAAGCAGAGGAGGAAATTAAATCAGAGCAGTCGATTGCACAGAGATCGACGGTCGGGATTGAGGGTGACTGAACAACGTGAAGGGGTCACGTTATTTAGAAAAAATAATAAAAAATAGAAAAAAGGTTTGAAACCTTAGTTTTCGGTGAAAAATGGTCGAAAATCACGTTTGGGGTTTGGGACGATCGTGGGCCATCGGATGAGATCGACCCAAGCGATCAACGGAGGAGGACAAGCGTCAAGAACCTTTAGAAAATGCGTCCGAACATCAAAATTTTTAATAAAAATTTGTTGAATAAAACCCCCGGGTCTGGAAATGCTGACTGGACAAGGAATCAGGGCGATGAAGTTTGGGTCGTCGATCTACATATCAGATCTGTTAGAGTCGGTCTTGTCATCCCTCCGTCAGAGATCATTTCTCTTATTGCATTTCATTTTTAGGTGTCCCATTCAGTTCATTCATCTACACTCCATTAGGGGCATGCCATTATCTGACGGAAGGGCCTTCTCAGTCATATACCTCATGCCTTGTACCTGCTGGCTCAGGTTTGTTCATCAAATCAATTTTAAAGTCATTCATGGTCTTGTTTTGGCCTCTTGGCCAGCAAAGAGTCATTTTAGGGTTTTAGGTATTTTTAGGTCTAGGGTTTCACAAATTTTAAAGTGTCCAATAATGCCGGCAGGCCAGAGGGAGGTTCAAAACAAGCTTTCATCGCAAAATTTCATCGTTACTATGATTTATCATGACTTTTCTTCAAAACTCTCTTTTGAAGAAAATCGTCATTTTGTCCTTTGTAATAAATATGTATATTTTCAAAAAATTTCAGTTGTTAGATGTTTCAAGGTGCAGCCCTGGTCATCCTTTGCCGAAATCCAATGCCACCATCCCTGCAAAAAATCAACAAAGGAGCCATCATTTCAGCCAAAAATCAAAGTGGAAACAAGAATTAGAGTTTAAATTAAAAATGTGAAAAGTCCCAATTTCAAAACATTACAAAAATGGGTTTGTAAGAAGCAAAAATCAAAGCCATGACTATAAGAGATATTTTCACCATTCAAATGTCATTTTCAAACAAGAAGTTGTCAAAACACTCAAGATAAAATCATGGAAGGCGAAACTGTGTTTTTTTGAAGACCGATTGTGTGTTTGGAGTGCGCGCGACGCATTGGGAGAAGGCGCGGCGCACATAGACCGTGCGGCGCATTGAGCCAAATCTCACTGTGGAGAATTGCACTGTCGCGGCGCATCCAGGAGGCACGGCGCACTGGGTTTGTGCGCGGCGCACAGAGCCGACAAGCCAATTTTATATCACTGTTTTCATCGAAAACCAAACAACTCCATTTCTTCTGCTTCAAGTAAGTTTGAGAGCTCTTGCCATTGAATTTAGCTTGTGTTGGGTATTTTTTGGAGTGAAGATTTGATATTTGAAAGTTTGAAAATATAAACCCTATATTTATATCAAAATCTGCTCCTTTGGGTTTTGAAATTGGTGTTTTGAAATTGTAATTTTGGTGCCAAGTCTCCTTTCCCACCTGTGATCCTTTCCCTTTCATAATTCTATCATTATAGTCAGTCCCTTATGCCCTAACCTCCCAAACTACTCATATCCCTTCTTCCCATTTTCCCTATCCTAAACCCTACCATTCCCTATCATTTTCCCTCTCCCATATCATTTGTAGCAAATTCCCAAACCCCACATCCCTAAAAAAAGTCAAGTGACTGTTATTGCATTAATTTCACTTGACAAACCCCCACTTTTCCCACTATTCATACTTACCACAGCTCTTCATTTCCCTTTGGCATATTTGGCATTGAAGCAAAAACACCTATTTCTCATTTTCAAACCAATCAAACATACTCTTGTTATACACATTGCAGCACCATGACAGAGACAGATTCATCATATGAGCAAGAATATGAGCAAGACAGTGACTCAACCACAGAGCTTAATGTACCGAGAAGGCCTCATAAAAGTGGCAAGCACGTCAGAGAAGAGCCCATTTCCTTGACTCAATTGCAGGCCTGCCGCTTGCAATGGCATGCTTTCAACAACAGTCATGCTTTCAGTATTGTGAGATGATTGCTCAGATTCAGCATCATCAGGAGTTGGTTCGCTTATTTGTCCTACATTTGCGTGATGGTCATGTAAACCTTGCTGGAGTGAACTTCACCTTGACACTAGAAACCATTTCTCAGGCAACCGGGATACCGAATATAGGTGAAGAGTGGAACAAGAGACAACAGCTGGATAGAGCATATTATGAACCTTACATCAGGCCTGGCTATTTGAGGTAGCTCAGCAGGGTATTCCCATTCCAGTTTCTGAATGAATCCTATGCGCCATTGATGAAACTCATCATCAGATACTTCAGTTGTGAGGGTCGGTTCTCGCGCCTTTATGCTTACCATATCCTATTACTGATGCATTTCACGAGAGTGAGGCTGATGAGCATTCCATATTTCATGTGTCGAAACATAGAGCGGATGACTACTCTTGTGCAGAAGAAAACTCCAGAGTAGCAGCATAACAACATTTATCATTATGCGCTCATCAAGATCATTGTGGTACATCAGCTTGGATTGCAGGTCATTGCCTGGGAAGAGTTCATTTCCTGTGACTTCTTTACAACCCCTCAGCCTCCTCTAGAGATTATTCATGGTGCGAGTGAGCCTTCACATCAGTTTGAGGGTCCTGAGACAGAACCTATCAGTGTTCCAGTATGTGTTACCTATCAGAGAGGCACCAGAGCCTTATTTGCAGCAGCATGACGAGTACTATCTCCACCCGGGGTGGAAGGGGTCTCGTTACCTTCATCAACAGCGCGAGTACTATCTCCACTTGGGGTGGAAGGGGTCTCGCCTTCGACATCAGCACAGGTACAGGGACAGGATAGAGGTAAGAGGCCTATACAGGATGAAGGCCCTTCAGGAGGCCAAGGCACTGATTTCACACTCATTGATGTTGATTTGAGTTCTCCTAGCTCAAAGCTGAAAGAAACCATCCAGGAGCAGAAAACTGAGATCGAAACATTGACCGAGAAGTTGCAGAGAGCTCAGTGGGTTATAAATTACTTGGAGCAGCGGAATAAACAATTGGAGGATCAGTACACACTCATGGAGTTGCAGAAAATCCATGAAGACCTGGAATTGGCCCGAAAACGATCAGGTGACATGACACCGTTTGAGTGGGAGATTTGGCTTACGAGAGTCAACATTCATCTTGAGAAACTATTGGTGAAATCAAACAAGGACAAGGACATGCTCAGACATATGAAGAACCACTATTGGGCCTGCACACATGTTTGCAAAGCGAGGATTAAGATCCTGAAGGCGAGGCTGAGGAGAGCACTGAAACGTCGGAAAAGGCCTGATCCACTCCAAATCTTAGCCGAAGCTTCTTTGGCTGAGCGTGGAACTTGATAGGGGACCTTCACTCCACATTTCAGAAAATTTGGAGAAAATTTTGTCTTTTTTTATTTTTTTTGGTCACAAAACAGATTTTCCTTCCCAACGCGTAGCGCCACCTTGCGCGTGCTTACGTTTGAGAGATATTCTGGAGGAAAACTTGATGTTTTTGGATTTGTTATGAAAATTTATGCATGCTCAGGAATGGCCTAAGAATTTCATCAAGTTCTAGGTGGCCTAAAGGGTCAAAAACACCTTGAAAATGGCCTTTATGCCACCTTTTGCACACACAGGAACTAGTCTTGGGAGATTGACGTTTTGGAGGGGAAAATGACATTCAAATCCAGAAATTCCACTTGGGTTGGATAGTAGACAGATAGGGCTTTCCAAAAATATATCATGAGCTCAATTTGGACTTTGGGAAGTGCCTCAAAATCAGCTCCAAAGTGGCGCGACGCATTAAGTTTTCTGGCGCGGCGCATAGAGAAATTTGGCCCCATTTTCACTCTTCAGCTCAGAAATTCGCCCAGTTTTGACTAGTTTTACATTTTGATGTAAATATTGATCTATCTTGATGTAATTTGATGACTATGATGTAATTTTGGCACATATTTACTTTTTCTAGAGGATTCATTCACTAAAAAGTGAAAATTAAATGAATGAATCAGTTTCCTTCCGTATAGAGGCAAGTTGTTTGATTGCCTAGATTTCAGTTCCTAGTTTAGAATTGGTTGAAACAGCTCCTAGAAGGATGAGCTCGACCCCTAGAGGCATGGGAAGGGGTTAGGATGGTCTATATCATGTATTTTCTGAGACATTTTCAGGGTTGGACTCTTGGGAATAGTTTGGCACTTCATTGTACATACTTTTCTGCATTTTTGGCAAAGGAAAGACTAGAGGCTTTGCAGCACTTGTTGGGATCCTTGTGGCTCTGAGTTTTGATGATGTTTTACTCCATGTATCTGTAAGTTTCATTAATGTTATATGTATGCCATTTCCTTTCTCTTTGCTTCTGAAATTAAAAAAATGAGTAACTAAGGTAGAATTCATTAGTTGGCTGGTGCTCTGCCTTAAACTTTTGTTTAGTTTTATATGTTTTCGTTAGTTTGAAGAGGATCCTTGCACCCTCTTGCCCTCTTCAGCTCCTCAGCAATATTTTCTATCCAGTCAATTAATCTAAGAAATCAAAGCCGTTGCCTTCCTCGCCCCAACTTGAACTCTGCAAGAATCTGGCCTCATCCCCAAGCCTAAAATTGCCTTTCCCTTTTTTCCAACAAACCCCCCCCCCAAAATCAAAACAAATCCTCTTATTTGTATACCTAGCCTAAAATTAGCACTCATTTTAGTCATCTCAAGCCCTATTGATACATTTTTCCTGAGATTGACCCAGAGAGAGCCCTCTCCTGTTCTGGTAGGGCTAACTACCAGACTGAGCATGGTTTGGTGTTACCCTGAATCTCGCCTTCCTTCAGCCTAAGGTGGATTTAGGAAATAACAAGATCGACGACGGAGATTTTTTTACAAAAATACATCATACTTGGTTATTGCCCGAGCATCTTCGGAGAGCGATCACCGTCCGATGAGCGGCCTCAGATCAGACGGTGGACGTTAATATCGTGCCGGGTCCATGTCCGATCTTTACCGCGCGATGAGGGCAGTATTTGAAAATGGGCCCAAGACATGTGGCGGCCAGTGTATGGAATCGCTTCAAAATAGAAGAAACCGCCGCGCGCTCAAAAAGCGGTGCGATGAATTCCGCCTGGTTTTCGCAATGGTAAGTGACTGGCGGGGACCACCGGGGCGACGGATTATGCGCCGTCGATCTGCAGATCAGATCGACGGTAGAGAGCGACTAGAAATTTGTACTGGCAGAAAAATTTAAAATATAATAAAAACCAAAAAAGATATAAAAATGAAGGTTTAAACTTTGGGGGGCGAAATATTAATTCGAAGTGGGTAGGCGCCCAACTGCAGGGCCGTAGGTTACATGGAAAGCCATATGACCGGGGGTTATGGATGAAGGGATAATCGGCATGGGGCGATGCGATAAGCGCTTAGATGGCCATCGCTTGGTTTTGGAACCAAGGCGTACGGAGAGGAAAGGTTAAAGACTTAACCCAAGGGGCTTAAGTCTATAATACGAAAAATGCATTTTTATGGATTTTTAATGGTTTTGAAAGGAATTTGAGGGTTTCGATAAGGCAAGAAAGGGTATTAAAACCTTATTAAAGGGATTTTAATGGAGGGGAAAGGGGAAAAACATGAAAATGAGGGATTTATGGGGGTTGAAGGGGTTAGTTTTAGAAGGGGATGGAGGGGAAAAAATGGTGTTTGTAGCATTTTTTCTTCATGTAATGACAACAAAATTTCTAAGTTGCAAAGGGGAAAAGCAGTGACGATTATCCAAAGGATAGGATATTATCAAAAGACTTTAAGCATAAATTTTTTTTAGCAATGAAATTGTTTCTTGAAGGCTATCCAAAATCATTTAGCCACCAGTTGATATGACAGAATTTATAGGTCGCTAATAGTGGCTCCACTTGGGGATGGTGCCTTCTTAAAGGCATCAATAATTTCAGACTTGGATTCTCTGGGAGGCTGATCGGTTGCCTTATCCATTGGGCTGCCCTTCCTTTGCTGGGATGATCTTGTTTTGAAAACATATTAGCAGCCATAAAAACAATGGATTTTCATCAATACAAGCTCTCTACCTACCCAATCCTACTGATCTAGCATTTTTTCTTCATTAGAGTGCACTTGAATTGGAAAAATCTCTTACAACATTTTATTCTTTTGAAAGCAGGAAATCTAATCTATTTCTACTCCTTATTTCTCCATGGACTCAGATTAAATAGTTGAGTCCATATGATTCTATGCCTAATCTACTGTCTACTAGGATTAAACTGTCCAACAGACTTTATTCTCTAAATTTTACAACAGAAATTTAAAAAGAAATCAAGTCAGGATTGAACAGTCTAACATGATGCTGGTCTATGGCATAAAAACAAGCTGCACATAGACATTATTTTGCACAAAATTTTTAAAACAAAAATGGAAAGCTTGAGATCTGAAATTTCAAAATATTTCCTTCCTCTTTTCTGCAGCTCTGTTTTGACTCTTGCTCGAGCTGTCTTTCCTTTGTTAACTGGTTCAGATTTGAAGCTGATTGGAACCAGTTTTACTTACATCTTTTGACTCAAAATTTGAAACATATTTGAGTCATTTTCTCTTTGAAGCTTTAGATTCATATTTTAAGCATGTTTGAACCTTTAATTTCTATCCTAAACTATCTATTGATAAGCCAAGATTAAAAATTTTGGCAAATCGAATTCACTATCCTATCAGCAGAAAATTTAAAGCTAATTAGTCAAGATTTAGACAGCTTGACTAATTAGAAGTGTGCTCTTCAGGAGTGGCATTTGAGCTTGCACACTTTCATATTTGTTTCTTTCTTTTTTTTTTTGGTATGGGGCTATACCTTTATTGTTTTTGACAATCTTCCCTCTTTTCTTTCTTTCTGTGTTTTTTGTATTTTTTATTTTCGTAACTTTGAATGCAATGTTAAGACTATGATATTGAAAATGGTAAAATAGAATGCTTTGAAACTTTATGATTCTTGGTAGAAGTAATGCTTGAGAATTCTGCCATTGATAGGACCTCCATACAGATCTTCTCCATTCAATTCTTTTAGGAAGAATGCATTGTGACCCCTCTCAGCATGAATAATATAGGGCCCTTTCCACAGGTTCTCAAACTTGCCATGTTTTCCCTTCTCTTCTCTCCTTGAATCCCACTTAAGAACAAAATTTCCAACTTGGAAATTTTCTGCCTTAGTTCTCTTATCAAAAAGATTCTTCATATTTTCTTGGACCAACTATGTTCTCTCATAAAATTCTTCTTTGGTCTGCTGTAAATGGATTGTTTGGTTGATTCTTCTCTGCATATCATTCTCTTCAATCTGCACTTCTTGAAGGAGTTTCATGACTGGAACTCCTAATGAGGTGGGAAAAAATGCGTCCATACCATAGACTAGTTGATAAGGGGACATGTTTATTGATTTATTTGTAGTTAACCTATCAGCCCATAAGGCATGAACCAGTTTACTGTGCCATGATTTCTGATTTTGTTCCAACAATTTTTTAATGATATTGATGAGGCTCTTGTTGGAAGATTCATCTAATCCATTTCCTTGGGGATAATAAGCAGTGGAATGGCCCAAGGTTATGTGTTATTTGTAATAGAAATCAACCATCTTCTTAGATTTAAAAGCAGCAGCATTGTCTGTTATGATTTTTCTGGGACAACCAAATCTGGATAGGATATTCGTTTCAAGAAACTTGATAATGACAGAGTCATTAGCATTTTTGGAGGGTATGGATTCTATCCACTTGGTAAAGAATTCAGTGGCTGTGAAGATCCACTTATGTTGGGCAGAGGAGGATGGGTGAATTTCCCCAATGAATTCTAAACCCCATTGTTGGAAATGTGCCTCAACTCTGATGGGATGTAAGGGTAAGGGAAGGAGTTTTCTTTTGCCATCAAAGATTTGACATTTATGGCAAGACATGACCAACTTTTGAGTGTCTGGGAAAAGGGTAGGCCAATAGTAACCAGATCTAAGAATTTTGTTTGTTGTGGCCTTCCAGTAGAGGTGTCCTCCACATTCTCCGTCATGCAATTCATGTATGATTTTTCCTGCATCATCTTCAAGTAAACATTTAAGCAAAATTTCAACAGCATTTTTCCAATATAATACCCCATCTAAAATGCAAAAACTCAAAACTTTTTGTTTCAAAAATCTAGCTTTAGTTTTATACAGAGAAGGAGGAGTATTTAAATATAAAAGCACATGAATAATGTCAGCATACCAAGGAGAATTCAAAAATTTTTCTTCAATAAAAGGAGTAGTAGATTTTTCTATTTCTTCCAACACATCTACCATATTCATGTCTAGTGCTTGAAAGTTAGACTCAGCCATAATTTTTGCTAATCCCTGCCCTTTAACTAGTTTGGTGGGCCTGATTTCTAAGTCATATTCAAGAATAGTTGCAATCCATTTTCCCCTTTTACCATCAGGGTCTTGACTCAGAATGTCCTTGACAACAGTATGTGGAACAAAAGCAATTATGTGAGAGTGTAAAATATAGACCCTAAAGTCTTTTAATGCTTTCACTAATGCTAAGGCTTGCTTCTCCATGATGTTATATTTGAGAGGAGCATCTCTCAAGGCCCTACTAAAGAAATATATTGGTTTTTCTTGCCCCAAATCATTCTTTTGAAGTAAAACTGTAGCTATTGTATGTTCAGATGCAAAGGAAAAGATATAGAAATCTTTGGTAAAATCTGGACTAATCAGGACTAGTGCTTGAGTAAGAGCTTGTTTGACCAGTTCGAATGATTGTTTAGTTGGTAAAGTCCATTTTACACCTACATCTTTCTTAAGCATGTTTGTAATGTTTTTTAATAGCTCAGCAAGATTAGGAATAAACCTCCTTAGAAAATTAATCTTTCCGATGAAAGATTGCAATTCTTTGAGGCTCCTTGGATGGCTGATCTGCAATATGCCATCTATCCTTGTAGGGTCTATTTTGATTCCCTCTTCTGAAATTATATGGCCAATAAGTTTACCTTCTTGGAGACCAAAGAGTGTCTTCTTGGGATTCAATGATAAGCCAAATTTCCTACACTTCTCAAAAACTTTTCTTAGGTGAATCAGATGTTCTTCATCGGTTTTTGAGAAAACGGTTATGTCATCAAGGTAAATGATTATGAAATAGCCAATATCTTCAGAGAAGGCTATGTCCATGTCCCTTTGGAAAGTGGCCCCTGCATTCATTAATCCGAAAGGCATTTTGACATACATAAAGGTGCCCCAAGGTGTGGTAAAAGCAGTTTTGATTTGATCACTTGGGAGCACTAACACCTGGTTGTAACCTGAGAACCCATCTAAGAGGGAAATCCTTTTTGACCCAACTACCTTCTGAAGTATATGGTCCATTTTGGGTAAGGGGTAGTTTTCTTTTAAGGAGGCTCTATTTAAATTTCTGAAGTCAATACAGAGCCTGATTTCCCCTGTTTTCTTTCTAACAGAAACTAAGTTTGATATCCATTCTGAAAATATAATGGGTACTATGATTCCAGCAGCATGCATCTTTTCAATTTCTGCCTTAACTAAAGGGAGTAAAAGAGGGTTTATTCTGCTTATTTTTTGTTTAAAAGGATTTTGATTTTCTTTCAAAGGAATCTTATGCTGGATGATGCTGGTGTCATATGATTTTAGGTCTTTGTATCCCCAAGCAAAAACATCTTTAAACTCTTTGAACAGCTCTATGCACTGCAATTTTATGTGAGATGGGAGAGTGCTGGACAGCTTGATCATCTTGGGTTCTGCTAGAGTTCCTATGTTATGCTCTTCTGTATTTGTTTCCACAAGATCCATTCTTGGTTTTTTGGCTACATCGTTAAAATAAAAAAGGTGTTCTAAAGGTGCTAGACCTCTTGGAATTTTATCATTTTTGCATTGTAAAACTTCCAAGTCTTCTTGGTCTGCGTTGTCGGTTACCTCTGCTTCAAAAGGATTTTCATAATGATTTATATCAGCAGTATATGTCATTTCAACTTCTGGGATTTGTTCAATATACAAACAATTTTCTTTATGGCTAGTTTCTGATATTGGTATGCTGAAATCATTTTCTGATTTCAAGAAATCATCTATGTGTTTGTCAGAATCAAACACTTGCCAGTGATCTTCGTTATCAGGCACAGCAGGCCTGTGTTTTACCTTCACACTGAGTTGTTCATTTATTTCAGGTATTTGGCAATTGCTGGCATTGAAATCGAGTTCATTTGCTAGATGATTTAGTGCTCTAGGGATGAAAATAAGTTCATAATTTTAAAAGGTTTTCAATAGATCAAGGGCAACGTTCCGATATTCCCTAAGTCTTCTATTTCTAGCTGAGTATTCTCCTTTGATTTGTCTTATGATAAGTTCAGAATCTCCTAAGATTGATATCTTTTGGGCTTCTAATTGTTTAAGCAATTGTAAGCCTAGGAGAAGTGCTTCATACTCAGCAATATTGTTAGTGCATGGGAAATCTAATTTATAAGAAAAACTCTGATTCGTATTTTGAATCCAAACACCTGCCCCTGCACTTGTTTTGTTACAGGATCCATCAAATTTTATTGTCCAAAGTATATTTGCTTCATTTTCATTTTCTTGTTGTTGTTGATTGCCAATGTTTTGTATCTAATTTGAGGGAAGTTCTGATTGTTCCGATAACTTGGTTGGGTCTATGTTTTCCTTTTCTTGTGGAGTAATTTAATCTTCGTTGTATAAGATAAAGGAATCTAAACTTGATTGAATAGAATAGATTGGAGAGTTGTTTGGTTTGTCTATGCTTCTCACCATGTACTTCATGTGAGATTCCCTGTATAGTCTTCTGTTTTGGTTAAAAATAGGGATGGTGGCATAAGACATGTCCATTTGAAGGCTTCCCTAAAGTTTGGCTCCCCAAGATCTTGATAAGAGCATGCCATACTTAGGGGGAATGTCAGCTACAACTATGTCCATGACTAAACTCTTAGCAGGGATTTGGGATAAGTTAACACACAAATCTTTGATTAAACCCAAACATTTGACTCTGCTTGAGTCAAAGGAATACAAGTCTTTGTATGGTTTAGTAATTTCTAAGCCTAAGCTTTCCATCACTACCTTGGGCATTAGATTATGTGAAGCTCCTGAGTCTAACATGGCATTGTGTAAAATTTTCTCATGTATGTTCAAGCTAACATAGAAGGGAGGGACAACCCCTTCTTGGTATTTTCCCTCAACTTCTGGACCAAACAACAACTCAGGTTTGCCATCTGTCAAGTTTAAGGTTTTAGTATCACTTCATAGGTTCAAAGCTTTCAAAACTTGATTTTTTTACACCTCTTGGGTTACTAGTTCAGCTAGGGGAATGGGAATTTTTATCTTGGCGATCTCTCCCTCAAGGCTGAAAGGAAAAATTGACTTGTTCATATTTACATCTGGCTTTTCAATTGAATTCCTTTCAGCACTTTTGATGCGCTGAACCTTGTTTGGACTGGTAATTGGGACAGTTTTATTAGGACCACTAGCTGAGGTTCTAGGGGTACTCTATTCAACATTTGGCTGGACACTTTTGTCTTTGTTTATGTCTAGTTTCTTGGTCAAAATGTTGGTTTTTTCTGTTGTCTTTTTGGGCTGAGTTTCTGTGTTTTTCTTGACAATGGTATTAGTGTTTTTGTCCTTTGAATTATCTATGTTCCCCTTGCTCCTAAGATCATATTGTTTGTGTACCTCCATGATTGCATTTTCAAACCCCAATCTATAGTCATCAGAATCTTCATAGGTGTTTGTACTATGATAAGAGAAGAAACCTTGTTCTTCTTCAGTGAGGAAAAAATCATCCCCACTGTCTGAACCAATCAAGTTTACATGAGATTCTCCCAACCTTTCCAACTCCATATCTTCCTCATATTGATCTACATAGTTCTGTTGGAAGGGAGGTCTAATCTGTTGGTCACTTTATTTTTCTTATCTTGATTGTTTTCTCTTCTATAATTCTGATTTCTATTCCTGTTTTGGTTATTTTGAGGTTCTCTTGGTGGCACTCTCTCATTTAAGTTGATCTTTTCAAGCATCCTCTCCATCACCTTAACTAGGTTGTCAATTTTTGTGTCAGAAGTTGAGGTTGAGGGTAGTAGGTCATCTTTATAGGTTACCCTTTTCTCTAGTCTTAACCTATTTCTTTTCTCAATTTTGTTTGCTTCTACGCTCACAGCTCCTTTCTGCATGTCTTCTAAGGTTGAGTAGTCTCTCTCCCTCAACTGATACATCATGTCACATCAAGGCCTTCGGGATATCTTACTAAGGCCATGCCTTGAGGAGGTTTCATGTGAGGTGGAAGAGCATTGTAAATGCTATTGAACCTAGTGGAGTAATCATGAACACTCTCCCCTTGATTTCTCTTGAGGCTGCTATACTCTGCTAGTATTTGGAGAGGGTTCTTTTTGAGTTCCCATTTGTTGATGAATGTTTGATGCAAAGCAAGGAGATCATTTATGTTGTTAGGAGGTAGGTTCTTAAACCATTTCTTTACATCTCCTCCTAAACTTTGGGCGAAGATCCTCATCTTCACGATTTCTTCTTCTATCTCCGTGTAATCGAATGCATCTTCCATCCTATCTACATGATGTTGAGCTGTTGTAGACTCTTTTCCAGTGAAATGAGGGATTTTGGATTGGTAATCATTTGGTAAGGGAAGTAGAGGTTGTGGTAACACTAATGGGGCATACCATGTTGCCATGGTTGGAAATAAGGGTGGATTTACAAGAGGTGGATTTACAGGAGTGAAAGTGGGCTGAACAGGAGTATTTTGCACAATGGTAGTATGAATTGGAGTGGAAGAAACACTTGGGCCAACAAACTGATTTTGAGCAGACTTGTTATGAAAAAGGCTAAAGTGATGAAGAAGCTGGGAATCAGGAGGAGTGGAAGGTGAGGCTTCTCTACTGAAGCTTTGTTGCAAATCTGCAATGTCAAGATCAGTTTGGTTTAAATCACCTTGAGATCTAGTTCTAAAGATGTTCTTTGTATGATGTAAATCAAAGTGTGAATCCTCTAAGACAACAAGGTTTTCAGGGACAGAATTTGTTCTTAAGAGGCTCCTATTAGCAGCTGATTTTCTAGAGTTAGAATTCTGCCACAAAATTCTCTCAGGATTGTCAACGATTAAAGGAGGATTTGGGTCTGGATGGGATCTAGTGTTGATCCTATGTGAAGCCAGACTGTTTTTCAAAAATGAGAGAGGTTGAGATTTTTAGGGACTATTTTTTGGAAGCTTTACCTCTCAGGATGTTTTGTCTAGTATGGGACTAGGCTTCTAAACTTCTTCAAGGCTGGTTAACATAGTCCTAAAGAGATTTGGGAACCTAGATGAGTAATAGGCCTACTAGGGCTAGTGGAGTCGCTAGGTGGAAACTTTTTAGCTTTTATGAAGGTAAAATATTGGATGGTTCCACCACCATGTTTATTATGAAGCCAAACTGAAATGGTTTTGGGTTTTTCTGAGTTATTTCGGTCTTACAGGTTAAGAGAGTGTCCTAAATCTAATTTAACACTTAGCTAAGGTGTTTAATCATACAGAGTTCACTCTTATGGCTTGGTAACTGATTCCTTCAAGGTTTGATAAGGTTTAAAGAGAATCCTAAGGGTTTAATTAGTTTGTAACTGATTCAATTAAGTCCTATCATGATTACCATTTGTTAGGTAGTGCTTGAAGAAGGTTACTTATGTTATACTAGACAATGAGTGTTAAATTTTTAAAATTTTACTCAGGGTCCCACCGTGATCGCCATTATGTTAGTGTCCCGTGTTTTGATAGTTTGGAAAATCAAAAGACAAGGCAACATCAGAACCAATCTTTAGAGTTACAGGATCCAGTCCTCTTGTTCTCAGAGAGGGATCTCTCAAATTTTTATTTGCAAAGGTTCATCTTGTGTGCTTCGAGTATTGGTTTTAGACTAGTTATTAAGTGCAGATGTTTGATTGTTTGTTTGGTTGAATTGATACATCAGAACATGAAATATATAGGAAAGATATATAGAAAGGAGAAACATCTAGTTCATTGGGAAATGGAGTCAAGAAGAGTTTATAACATACTCATCAATGGATATGGGATATCAGAGGGCAAATCTAACTTGGCCACATGATCCTTTGGTTTTGGAATGAGATGGACATTAATGATTTAGAAAGAGAAGTTTAATTCTCAAACAAAGGGAATTTGAAAGCACAACCTGAAAAATAAAGAGCTATTTGGTAGATAGGGCTAACCATAAATTCTACAAATCACATCTTTAAGAAAATAATGGTTTCAAAACAACTTTTAAAATGAAATCTAAGATTCGGGGAACACCCTATTTCCTCAAAGATTTTATTTCAAATGACTTAGAAAACATAAATATTCACTAATAATTGCAGTCATAGAAGAGGGAACACATAAAACATCTATGATTACAACTATAAAGGCCTTTAAACCAATTGTTTAAGCAAGGACAAAGGGCAAGATCAGAAAAAACCTCCTTGGCTTACTGTAAACAGAAAACTTCAAAGGGAGACTTCAATAACAATTTTCGAGTGGCAGCAGACAAGCAGGGAAAACCATAAATCATGCTGAAACCAACTTTTCGAACTATCATAGAAATAAACAAGCATGAGGACTAAAGAGAGAGATTAAAGACTCTAAAATACCCCAGCAGAAGAGAACATGAAACAGTGAAGGATGAAAAGGTCTAAGGTGCTTCTAGGAGTCATTTCTTAGCCTAAAACTTTCAACCTACCGTAGTAAGAAATTATGGAACAGAATGAAAACAGGAGAAAACATTAAACAATTTAGAATACTTCACCAACATCCAAGCTCATGGATCCAATGATAGAGCCTTCTCAGGAACAAGCATGCAACAACATCATCAAGGATTCCAAGACTTCAATTTATTCTTCAACTTCAACAGACTATGTATTATTTCAGAGAGTTTCAGTATTACAACTATTAATCAACCAACCAACCCCCCAACTCATCTTCTCTAGTAGTATTTATAGAAAACATGAGGAGGTGGAATGGGATAAAATATCTTCTAAGTTTAATTAATACAATCCACTGTCTCTCGGCCTTTGAGGGGCTTAACAGAAAAGATTTTTGGTATTTTCCCTGTATTAATTGGTTTACATTAACTATTAGGCTTGCTGGAAAGAATTTGTTGACTTTAAGGCTCCTCGTTATCCTTGCAATAACTTCTGCTAACAGTTTACAATAAGTTCCTTTGGTTGAATTAACTGTTTAGCTATATTGATGCAAAATATCTCCTGGTCTGGTAATAACTTCGACCTTCTTTTGATTTCTTTGAGGCCATAGGTGGCTCTGTGGTAGCTGGGGATTCAATTAGCCCTTGATGTGGCAGCATAGGCTTTATGTCTGATAAAACACTCTGATTTTCTTTAAATTGTGTTTTAGTCAGGAGGATTAGGCTTTTGATAATCCATTTTGGCTGTAATCCCCACAGATCTTTCTTCAGTCTTCCATGCTGGTGCATTTCTTTCTTCGACCCTGATACTCTTTGATTTGTGATTGACTTGTTGTGTTTTGCTGGTGTGCAGGGCTACACAGGGGTGATTTGGCATCAATGCGTTATGAAACAATGATGAAATGTGAATTTGAAAACCTGCAAAGGATTTTCTTTGATGAATCAAAGGCGGGAGGATCGTCACCCTCTGCCTTTAAATTTTCTTCAGTCATAGCGGAAAAACCTTTAAACCCTGCAAAATACAAACAACCATTATAAAATCTTGCATGTATAGGTTAACTGCTCCAGAAGGCACGTGGAGGGGGCGTGGCCATTGGATGGCATCATCCAACGGTCAAGATTGATTAGAGGGGTCAAAGGAAAGTGGAGGAGGAAATTAAATCAGAGCCGTCGATCGCACAGAGATCGACGGTCAGGATTGAGGGTGACTGAACAATGTGGAGGGGTCAAGTTATTTAGAAAAAATAATAAAAAACAGAAAAAAGGTTTGAAACCTTATTTTTCGGTGAAAAATGGTCGAAAATCATGTTCGGGGTTCAGGACGATCGTGGGCCGTCAGATGAGATCGGCCCAAGCGATCAATGACGGAGGACAGGCATCAAGAACCTTTAGAAAATGCGCCCGGACATCAAAAATTTTAATAAAAATTTGTTAAATAAAACCCCCGGGTCTAGAAATGCTAACTGGATGAGGAATCGGGGTGATGAAGTTTGGGCCGTCGATCTATAGATCAGATTGACGACGGAGATGTTTTTACGAAAACACGTCGTACTTGGTTATTGCTCGAGCATCTTTGGAGAGCGATCACCATCCGATGAGCGGCCTCAGATCGGATGGTGGACATCAATATCGTGCCGGGTCCATGTCCGATCTTTACCACGCGATGATGGTGGTATTTGAAAATGGGCCCAAGACACGTGGCGGCCGGTGTATGGAATCGATGCAAAATAGAAAAAACCGCCGCGCGCTCAAAAAGCAGTGCGATGAATTCCACCCGGTTTTCGCAATGGTAAGTGGCTAGCGGGGACCACCGTGGCGACAAATTGCGGGCCGTCGATCTGTAGATCAGATCGATGGTAGAGAGAGACTAGAAATTTGTACCGGCAAAAAAGTTTAAAATATAATAAAAACCGAAAAAGAGATAAAAGTGAAGGTTTAAAATTTGGGGGGCGAAATATTAATTCGAAGTGGGTAGGCCCCCGATTGCGGGGCCGTAGGTTACATGGAAAGCCATATGACCGGGGGTTATGGATGAAGGGCTAATTGGCATGGGGCGATGCGATAAGCGCTTAGATGGCCAGTGCTTGGTTTTAGCACCAAGGCGTATGGAGAGGAAAGGTTAAAGACTTAGCCCAAGGGGCTTAAGTCTATAATACGAAAAATGCATCTTTATGGATTTTTAATGGTTTTCAAAGGAATTTGAGGGTTTCGATAAGGCAAGAAAGGGTCTTAAAACCTTATTAAAGGGATTTTGATGGAGGGAAAAGGGGAAAAACATGAAAATGAGGGATTTTAGGGGGTTGAAGGGGTTAGTTTTGGAAGGGGATGGAGGGGAAAAAATGGTGTTTGCAGCAGTTTTTCTTCATGTAATGACAACATAATTTATGAGTTGCAAAGGGGAAAAGCAGTGAAAATTATCCAAAGGATAGGATATTATCAAAAGACTTTAAGCATCAACAATTTTTAGCAATGAAATTTTTTCTTGAAGGCTATCCAAAATAATTTAGCCACCAGTTGATATGACAGAATTTATAGGTGGCTAACAGTCAACAACAACAATTTATGCAAAGGTATGTGAAAAGCTTGGTATCTAGAAAAAATTCATGGTATCTCCCTATTATGATATTCAAATTTCAACAACATGGAGGAATCAATTGATGCCATTGGAAGGCTGGCTTCACCTAATTCTATTCAGAAATGAATACATACATAGGAGTTGTTGGTCTCCTGTGTTTTGATAGTTTGGAAAATCAAAATACAAGCCAACATCAAACCAATATTTAGAGTTCCAGGATCTAGTCCTCCTGTTCTTAGAGAGGGATCTCTCAAATTATTTTTTTTTGCAAAGTTTTATCTTGTGTGCTTTGGGTATTGGTTTTAGACTAGTTCTTAAGTGCAAGTGTTTGTTTGTTTGTTTGGTTGAATTGATACAGCAAAATTTGAAAGGTCTGGGAAAGGTAGGTAGAAAGAAGAAGTATCAGTTTCATTGGGCAATGGAGTCAAAAATAGGTTATGAAAAACTTATCAATGGATATGGGATATCAAAGGGTAAATATAACTTGGCCACATGATCCTTTGGTTTTTGGAATGAGATGGACATTAATGGTTTAGAAAGAGAGTTTGAATTCTCAACAAAGGGAATTTGAAAACATAACTTGAAAAATAAAGAGGTATTTGATAGACAAGGCTAACCATAAATTCTACAAACCACACTTTAAGCAAATAATGACTTCAAAACAACTTTTAAAATGAAATCTAAGATTCGGGGAACACCCTATTTCCTTAAAGATTTTATTTCAAATGACTTAGAAAAACATAAAATATTTACTGATAATTGCAGTCATAGAAGAGGGAACACCTAATACATCTATGATCACAAGTATAAAATACCTTTAAGACAACTATTTAAGCAAGGACAAAGGGCATGATCAGAACAGACCTCCTTGGCTTACTATAAAAAAATATACTTCAAAGGGAGACTTCAATAACAACCTTTAAGTGGTAGCAGACAAGCAGGGAGAACCATAAATCATGCTGAAACCAACTATTTGAGCTATTATAGAAATAAACAAGCATGAGGACTAAAGAGAGAGATTAAAGACTCTAAAATACCTCAGCAGAAGAAAACATAAAACAGTGAAGGA
Organism: Pinus albicaulis; assembly: GCA_034641835.2. Lineage (NCBI taxonomy): Eukaryota > Viridiplantae > Streptophyta > Pinopsida > Pinales > Pinaceae > Pinus > Pinus albicaulis. The sequence goes on along the minus strand of CM076579.1, from coordinate 152,115,063 downwards.
TGAACAAGTCTAAGGTGCTTCCAGGAGTCATTTCTTAGCCTAAAACTTTCTATCCTACTATAATAAGAAATTATGGAACGAAATGAAAACAGGATAAAACATTAACAGTTTAGAATACTTCACCAACAGCCAAGCTCATGGATCTAATGATAGAGCCTTCTCAAGAACAAGCATGCAACAACATCATCAGGGCTTCCAAGACTTCAATTTCTTCTTCAACTTCAACAGACTATGTATTATTTCAGAGAGTTTCAGTATTACAACTAGTGATCAACCAACATGATCTCATCTTATTTAGAAGTATTTATAGAAGAAATGAGGAGGTGGAAAAGGAGAGAAGATCTTCTGAGTTCAATTAATACAGTTAATTCTTCTCGGCCTTTGAGGGGCTCAATGGAGAAGTTTACAGATATTTCCTCTGTATTAATTGTTTTATATTAAGAATTAAGCTCAGTGGGGAGCTTTTGTTGACTTTTTAAGGCTTTTTGTCATATCTGTAGTAACTCAACATATATTTTCAATAATTTCTTCGGCTGAATTAACTGTTCAGATGTTGTGAGGAAAATATCCCCTGTTCTGGTCATTACTCGGCCTCTGTTGAATGATTTGATGTTACAGGTGGCATTAGGTAGCTAAGAGGAATCAATTAGCCTTTGATGTGGTGGTGGAGGCATCCTCTGTCTGATAAATAACTTTGATTTTCCTTTAACTGTGTTTAATTTAGTGGATTAGGCTTTTGATGGTCGATCTTAGCCATAATCCACCCAGACTGTGTAATTAATCTTTAATTCTTCATCTCTAGTTTGATTGGGTCTTCAACACTAACACTCTTTGATTATTGTGTCTTATTGATGTGAAGGTGCCACAGAGGGTTCATATGGCATCGGTGCTCATGATGCACTGATGAAACGTGGCGTTGAACCCTTTGTAGTAATCCTTTTTGATAAATGAAAGCCTGGAGGATCGTCATCCTCGGATTTTATTCTCTTTTTTTTTTTAATTATTTTGAAAAAATTTGATACCTGCATAAACAATAAAAACATTAAGAAAATCCTGCATATTTGGCAAAAACTGCTTTGGAGGCTTTGGCTTGAAGCATAGTCGTTGGATGACAGCATCCAATGGTGGAGATTTGATTGCGGGGTCAGACGGAGAGCGGTGGGAGAAAATGGTGGAAGATTAAGTCAAATCCATCAATCTTGCAGAGATCAATGGTCGAGAGCGACCCGAGAGAATACAATGGAGAAGGGCCACTTTTCGTGAGAATAGAAGAAATACAAAGGAAATGTGAGAAAATCCCTTTGGTGGAGGAAAATATGGTTTAAAATGAAATTGGGGTTTCTCAAATGAATCTAGGCCGTCGGATTAGCTTGGACTCAGAGATAAACGGTTGTGGTTGATCTACGAAATCCCTTGGAAGGAGGCGGAGGGCGATAGTGTATGGCCAGATTAGATCTGAGTCGTTGATCTATAGAGATCAACGATAGGGAGCACACGTGATAAAACATAATAGAACCAAGGGAAAGAGGTTTCGGAGGAGAAAACCAGTAGTATCGTGTGGAGGAAGGGGAGGAAGGTGGTTTCACCTTTTTGAACGTGATATGCGTTAGAAGGTGACACGTGGAAATTGAATACCACCCATATCGAGCAACCCTTGGGAAATTAACATTCACGCTTGAAGTTACGTGAAAATGCGTGTCGACCGTTGGATCTGGGGTCTCAGATCTGACGGTGGAGAGCGAGCATGATATTGGATAGATGCGCGGGCGGAAGGAGGTGGGGTGGTTTCAATCCGAGCCGTTGGATCAAGGATTGGATGGCTGAGATTAAATCTAAGGAAGGCAGGACCCACAGGAGGCGGGTGTGTCAGGATTGTTATGAACCGTTAGATGTAGAGGATCAACGATGGAGATTTGATCTGGGTATAATAAACAAATTTACAAAACGAAGAAAAGGACTAATATGGGCCATTGATATGCAAAGATCAACGGCTGTGATTTGTTGGAAAAACATTATAGAGCGGGGCTGCATGTTTTTAACCAAGGTCGGGAGGAAAGATCTAGATCGTCATATGTTGACACGTGGACGACCTAGATGCAATCGGGGCTTTGCGATTGGCTGGGTAATGGATATGGGAGCGCCGAAGTGATTGACTGTGGGCCGTCAATCTGCAGATCAGATCGACGGCGGAGAACTCATCGGGGAATTGCCAATCGGAGATTGCATAATAAAATATTTAACGCACCAATGAAATCTCTCGATGCGATATAGCGCTGGCCGTTGATTGGTCCAAAATCAACGGTGGAGAAAGGGTTTAGCCAATGAATGGGCGAAACCCTTTGTAACATATAAAAATAAAAAAATTATGAAATATAAAGGTTTTATGGTGTCGGGGCGGGTCATATAATGAGGCTTGGCGCCCGGTTGCGGGGTCTGTGGATATATGGAAAAAACAAAGGGACTAGGGTTTATATATGTATATGGGCCAATCGGCATCAGAAGTAAGGCAATGGTCTTTCAATCTACCCATTTGGAATTCTCCGATGCGAGATAGCACGGATCGTCAATCGGGAAAAGATCAATGAACTTTATCATTTAATAACATTTTCACTAGCGGGTTTGATGTAAAACATATGAAAAAGGGGTTTTTATGTTTTACAAAGGAAATTTACATCGGAGATGGGTTTATTCACAAATTTTTAGGGCCCAATTGCGGGATTTGAGGTTATATGAAGCAGAAACAAGCTTGGGGCTTTATAAACAGAGGCCAATCGCATTGCAACTTTTTGTTAACGCAAACAAACGCGCCCATTGAATGTTTTCGATGCGAGACTTCATAAACCATTTGATCGGTTTTTAAATCAACGGTCGAGATTGATTTTAAAATATAAACGGCGGGTTCTCTTTATAAGATAGAAAAAATGGGTTTTTTCAAAATACAAAGGGAGTTATGCATCGGAAAGGTTTATATAAAACATTTAAGAGCCCGATTGCGGGCTCTCGGGTTTATGAAAGGGATCAAGGGACTAGATTGTTACACACAAAGGGCCAATCGACATCAGACTTTTATAAAAAAAAAAGACTTGTGCTTGATGGTAAATCCCGATTGTGATAAGCGCTTTATGGGTCTAGCGCCTGGTTGTAGGGCATGGGCACATGTGGGGAAGTGGTTAGGACTTAGCCCAAAGGGGCTTAAGCCCATAGTAAAAAAAACTTATTTTTTATGAAAATTTTCAAAGTTTTTTATGGATTTGGGGGTTTCGGTAAGGTTCAAAAGTGAGTTCAAACCTTATAAAAGGGTTTTTGTGAAGGGGAAGGAGGAATACATGAAAAATAGAATAATTTCATGGGGGAAAATGGAAATAAAATAAAGGTTAGTTTTGAGTGGAGGGAGGGAAAAATGGAGTTTTGCAGCAGTCTTTTCTCTATGAAAATAGCATATTTTCAACATTTTGAAAGGGAAACAATAGTGAAGATTAAACAAAAGACATGATGTCTTCACAAGACTTCAAGAATTAACAAATTTGCAATAAAACTTGTTTCTTGAAGCCTCCAAAAATGATTTAGCCACCATTTGATATGACAAATTTTATAGGTGGCTAACAAGAGTTATGCATAAATAAGCTCAGAAGTTAAGCAATTTTAGTTGTAGTATTTCTAGTTCAGTATTTTCAGTTTAAGAATAAAGGAAGAAGTCCAAAGTGTAGTAGGTTTTGGGAGGATTTCATACTAGATCAACTCCCATTCGGGATTTACTCAATGCCCAGTAAAGGATACTGATATACAAGTTCTCTTTGACTCCATGCCCAGTAAAGGCTACTGATCTACAAGTTCTCTTTGACTCCATGCCCAATAAAGGCTACTGATCTACAAGTACTCCTTGACTCCATGCCCAATAAAGGCTACTGATCTACAAGAGCTCTTTGACTCCATTACCAATAAAGGCTACTGATCTACAAGTTCTCAACACTTTGTTACCAAAGTGCTGTACCCAATTGGAGCCATATGTTGTAGCCTGATTTGACTAAGCTAAAATTCAAGAGAGGTTTTGAGAAATTCAAGGTTATTGAGGAACAAATTGTTAAAATTTCAAGAAGACCTGCAATATTCTCAAAAGGATAACCACAAGAACAACGAGGATTCATCATCACATGTGCACTGGAACCAAAGTCATGGAAGCAACAACATCTTTGGAAGTGCAATATAAGCTAGAGGAGGAGCAAAGAAGAAAAGCGTGTAGCAAGGGTAAAGTCGGGCTCATTCGCAAGCTCAAGAGAGACTAGCACGGCAGAACACCGGATAGTCTCAGGAGGGTTACACCACGGAGAAAAACAAACTAATTTCCCATAGGGAGAGAAATGGCATATTTCCCTTAGAAACTTAAGAGTTTTGGAGGAGGCACGAAGGGAAAAACAGACGGTTAAGATCAAAGCGCAGAAATGAAATGGAGAGATGGACACAAGTTTAAAATATGGTTAAACTTGCGATATTGTGATGTGATACGATCACATTTCGCACTTCACAAGTTTTAATTTTTACCTCCAACGCTCATAAACTAAATCAGTAGATTTGGGATTTGTGATATCCGTGGGACCCATCCTTGCCACGTCACCTCCCTCTCCCCACACTTCGCACTTCACAAGTTTAAAGGGTTAGCGCTAAGGAATGTGTTAAAGGTTGCGATTTGCGGGCAGGCCCACCTCTCTTTTCCATGTCACCTCACTCTCACTGCTCTTCGCACTTCACAATTTTTAGAGCTTACCGTCCATTTGTCGTAAAAAATCCATCGATTTGCAATTTGCGATTGGCCCCACCTCTGCTTTCCATGTCACCTTCCGCATGTCGCACTTCGCGCATTGCACAATTTAACACTTACCTCCCGTCTTTCATAATAAAATCCCCGATTTTCGATCTGCGGGCGGATGCGATGTGGTTTTGAAAGTAAACTCCAAAGGTTTTCATATCCGGAAGTAAGACATTTCTTGTGTTAAATCACATCAGAGGAGGAAAGGAGGATTATAACGTAAAACCATTGAAATGCCAAAATGCGATAGAAGGTGGATGCAATGTGTTCTTCAGAGGTGAATATAACATATTTCATGTCCAAGTCTTTCGGCGGTTTAGGGAAGAAAGTTTGAACGCAGGAAGAAAGACTCGAGTATGTGATCGGATGCAGGTCAAAGGAGACAAAAAGACATAACGCAATAGGCACAAGCAGAAGAGGCAGAGCCGGGTAGCAGGTGACATGATGATAGCATTCAAAATGCAAAAGCATGGTCATAGTCTAGTGGAGATGGGCTTATGCATATTGTTGGGACATCACAGCCGAAACAGATAGAGACAAATCAACAACAAATCAGATCCATGCAAATTGATTGATACTTCTAGTTTTATTTTTCTTTCTTGTTTAAAGATCGACATTGTAATGAAGTCTTTAATTGCAATGTAATAGGTAGTTTGAGTAGTTACAAGAAGTTCCAGTAGTTACAAACTTTTTTTGATGTATTTAAGCAAGAGAGAAAGAATGAAAGAGGGGGCATGGGTTCTGGACCTCTTGGGGATTACATTTTGTACTTCTTTTTTTAATGGGTAAATGAAAGAAGAAGTAAGTTTCCTGCAACTGTTGATGTTGATTCGTGTTTCTTGTGCCATTTTGTGTCCCTTATTCTTTGAATGAAGTGAATTAATCTAGCAGTCGGTCTCTTAATTACATCTATGAGTAAGAGTTAAATAACCTTAATTTGTGCTCCTTCACTCCATCTCTTCTCCCTTCACAAATTCTCTCTGAAACTTAAAAGTAATAGATTTTTTGTTTACATCATATTATTTTGAGTTTCCCCTCTCTTCACAAACTCCTGATGAAACTTTAAAGCAATTGATTCTATGTTTACAACATATTATTTCGAGTTTCCTCTCTCTCCAAGAATTTATTATGAAACTTAAAAGTGGTAGATTCCGTGTTTACAAAATATTACTTTGAGTTTCCAGTTCTTATTTTCATTCAGATATCAATAGTGAATGGAATTATGAAATATTTTATTATTCCATATCATTAAGGGTTTTAGAAAACTAGTTTCCAGAGGGATAGAACAAAGACCTCATGATAAAATCATATCCGTGACACACTTTTAAAATGTCTTAAGCACTAATTCATTTCACAACCGAGGGATTGTCTCTTAAGGTACAATAGCCTTACTGCCTCAAGGTTGTGCCAACACCCTCCCATGAAGCATCACATTCCATCACAAAGGGTTGGGTGAAATCTAACAATACCTATACCATACCAATGCTCATCACCACATTGAGCCTATCAAAGACCCTTTGCATAGTTTTTGTCCCATCAAAGGCTCCCCTCTTGGATAGATCTGTTAATGGTGTTGCTAGTTGTGATAACCCTTTAAAAAACTTCCGATCCAATGGCCTCCCTGGTGGAATTCCTCCAAATAATGTAGAATGATGGTCTAGAGTAGAATCCATATCTGAGTAGATTGATTTTTATTTTCCTCCTCTGCACAAATCAACCTCCATATTATTTTCGGAGACCTCCTGATATGGATAGGTGTGCATGCCCTTGATCATTTGGTGCTTACCTCTCTTCTTATCTGTCCATTCCATCTTCAAGGTTTGCCAATATGTGGTTACCTTCCCTAGTGAAATCAACAAATAAACACCCAATATCACATTGGTGTCAGGAATATCAACCACAAAGAAGTGATCCGTCAATGTGTATGTCCCCAAAGTTACAGTCAATGTCGGAACATACTTCACAAACTACATGGTTCTAGCTCTTGGAACCAAAACTGAGAATCCTTTAGAATCATCTGTGGGTATGGCTCTCTTTTTCACTAGCTAGTCATCAATAAAATTGTGGGTAGCCCCACTGTCTATCAATACTGACACCCGCTTCCCCTGAAATATGCCTCAGAATCTCAAGGCTAGATACTTGGCTACTCCCCGCAAATATGCAAGGGCTCCTCCAATTGGAGCAAAAGCTCCATTTCCACTCCTAGTGGTGGAGGATCCTCTCATGGTGCCACAACATTGGTGTCTCCCTTTGGATCCTCTTCTTCCTCCTCTTCACTATCCAAGAATAATTCAATATAGTGTGCCTTTCCGGCAGCACTTCGATGCCCTAGTGCCCATGGGTTTTTGCAAGTGAAGCAAAAGTTCCTCCTCCTCAAATCTCTTCGGACATCATCACTAAGAGGTCATTTTCCCTGGTTCTCCTTTGGGGGGAGGAACCTTCACATCTTTACCCTTTGACTGAAAAGTTGTTTTTTGCTGGAATGGATCTCTTGCCATTGGAAAAGAATTTTGCAAGTCCCTATCCCTCTCAATGGAATCTTGGAGCGTAGTTGGTCTGTTGGACTTCAACCGATGCAAATTATATGCTAGTCCATCAGTGAACATGTATACTCTTCTAGCCGTAGATAAGTATGGCACCATGACGGAAAGTTTCAGAAATTCAGAGATATAAGTCTCTGGATTTCTTGACTTCTTGAGCTTAGCTATCTCAACAAAGTGTGCCTCTGGATCTCGTCGGTCAAATCTTTCTACCAACCTCCAGGTGAGTTCTGCATATGTAGTCACACTTGCATGCCCTAATGTAGATAGACCATGAAACCACCATTCATGTGCTTCATCTTCAAGGTTAAGTGCTGCTATCGTAATAGATTCAATATTTGGTACTTGGTTCAACTGTAAATAGATGTCTAATTTTTCCACCCAAGCCTTGGTTGTGAACTTGGATGACCCATCAAAAGCAGGCAGGAAGAATCTAACCATAGTACGTTGCAGATCATTTTTCTGTATGTACCCTCCACTTATATTGTTATTATGGGGTCTCCTATTATCCTTGATCTGACAGGACTCTTGGAAGTTTAGATTCTAATTGAGTTTTTGAGATTGAGATTCATATTCTAGAAAGTAGTCACCAAGAGCCTCCTGCTCTTGGGATCCTCCAACCCCATTTCACACTACTAGGAACATAGGCATGGTAGAGCGTTGGGAAGCTTGCTGCATTACCGGTTTCTCACAGCAAGGATGTGAAGTGTTAGAACCTTCTCCATGTTGAAACCCTCTTGGGGTCTCCCTTTGTCTTTCTACCCTCATCTCCTTGATTTCTTTGGCAATATCTTGCATGGTTTAGAGAAGAAGCTTGGGAAACTCCTTTTCATCTATTTCTCCTGATATTGGAGTCTTTCCTTTTTCTTCTTCTTTTTTTGTGTAATAAAACTTTCGACTTCTATTAATATACCTCTTCTCTTGTTCTGTAAGAGGTTCTTCTTCTTTAGATGACATAAATGTAGTGCCCCACTGGTTGAGCCAAGATTATGCTCTAATACCACTGTAATATTCAAAAATAGGAAAAAAAAGAATATTGAACAAAAAACTGGGAAATGCAGTAAACATCAATACATAAAAAGATGAGCAGATCATTGAGCCATTTTATTAGATATGATTGTAGAAAATGAAGTACAAGATCTTGAGGAAAAGACACCCAAGCTAGGAAAAACACGTCGGTAATGATCGTATACATCAAGACATAAGAAAATACTGCCACATAAACTACTGGGGGGCCATGACTCTATAATCCTACTAGAAATAATTGTTGCTGGAAACTAGGAATGCGTAGATCTTTTGATAGGGTGCTCAGAAAATGTCGGGATCAGAGATCTGGGCTTTCTAGAACAATTCCAAGATGACCCAGAAAGGGTTTCCGGAAATACCCAAGATGAAAAATGCAGCCCTAGGGATGAATTACACTCTACAGCTGGGTAACTACTAGGAGGTTGCTGATATGATGAGAAAATAGTTGATACTCCTCCCAACTTACTTTTCAGATGAAAGCGTGTTCCCCTCACATGAAAATAAGCTCACAAACTTGGGTTATCAACCCTCCACTGAAACTGCCCTCCCAGATTGCACTGTTGAAGGTGATTGAAGATTGGCCCGATGCCAGATGATGGAATGTAGCTCAAAGTAACCTCTCTTGAGTGGGCGTTCAAATTTCCCCGAGGATGAGGGTGGGACTTCCTCTCAGAAACACCCTTGTGCTAAACAACACAACAGACTCTACTAAACAACTGAAGCATGCAGAAAGTCATAAAATACCATACATAAACAATATTCATAATTCTCTCTATGGATGCCATCCCCTTCATTATATGCTTTGTTATCCTCCCCCCCCTTGGCACCACTCAATAATCATGCTACTCTCATGGAGACTTCCTCCCATTATGACTGTGTTGTCCTCCACTATCTCAACTACCTCCATGACTGTGTTGTTTATTTGGTCAACCTTGATCCCATCCACATGCATTAACCCCCATTCACAGCAAGGAGTGATTTAATCAACTAGATACAGTGATCCACATTCCCATTAGAATTGGTTTTATTCGTACTAAAGAGATTTATGGGTCCCTCTACCCTCTTATTCATTTACTTTATTGATTAAAAAAATATATATATTCTAACTAGTTAAAAGCTAATTAGAAATATTACAAAATCATTCCTCAAATTTATGCAGCATTGGATAATCAGAAGGTTGATCATCAGGAATATATTACCGAGACATAAGGTAATATTTATTATCAATTTGTTTCTATTTTGATTGATCCAAGATTTAATTATAGTTATGTTAGTCCTAACTTGGGTGGATAAGTGTGGCTTGAATAAATAATTGCACACAAAATATTGGTTGGTGCAATTCGTTGTAGGGATCAAGAAGAGAGTTCATAATTGGGTGAGGTATTTTACATTTGAGTTGAATGGTATGCCTCCATCATCACATCCAAATGTGTTTCCATTAGGATCATACATCATGATTTTGGGCATGGATTGGTTGTACATTCACAAGACTAAAGTGGAATGGTATGATGAGTCTATTGAGAGCTTATATTATGATGGAGAGAGGATAATATTACAAGGAAAGAAGAACCCTACATCAATGAGAATGGTTACAACTATGCAGCATTAGGGGAATTTTGAGGTCTAAAATGGGCCTCCTAATGAAATTATAAAATAATAGTGGAAATAATAAAATAATATTTGACTACACCATCTAATTTTGGAGGGAAAAAAGAAAAAACTACTTTTTCAATTCGTATTTTCAACTTATCTTCCAAATTTTTTACTCACATTTCAAGCAGGAGTACTCGTTGAATGCAAAATTTAATTCCTCATCCAAGGAGTACCCATATTGCATACTTTCATTTTTTCATGTATTTATCATTTTTCGTGTAGTAGGGTCCATCAAAAGTATGCAACATGGGTACTCCTTGGATGAGGAATTAAATTTTGCATCCAGCGAGTACTCCCGCTCGAAATTTGAGTGAAAATTTTTGGAGATAAGTTGAAAATACGAACTGAAAAAAAGTAGTTTTATTATTTTATTATTTTTTAATTTTTTTACCCTTTTTACTTAAAAAATGGTGAATCATCCCCCATGGTTGACATCATCATCTTGAATCCTATTGGTTTTTATAAATTTTATTTTGGTTGTACATTTTTCTTAGGAGACCCATTTTAGACCTCAAAATTCCCCTAATGGGAAAATCGTAGTAGCAGGAAAGGATATGTATTGTTTGCAATACATATTTCTAGTGACAAAGGAAAGGATGTGGAGGATGATGAAGTTTTGAAGAGGTGTCTCATTTTGCAGTAGTTTCATGATGTTCTTCCTACAAATATTTTAGAGTTTCCCCTCATAGGGAAGTGGGAGGTTCTATTGAGTTGATGCTAGGAGAAACACCATAATCGAAGGAACTGTATAGGATGAGCACTCCATAGTTGGTCGAATTGAAGTTGCAGCTTAAGGAAATGCTAGATAAAGGATACATAAGGCCAATTGTGTCACATTGGGGTCCACTAGTGTTTTTTTTGAATAATAAGGATTCTACTCTCAAGTTGTGCATTGATTACATGCATTTAAACAAGGCGATGATCAAGAACAAGTATCCTTTGCCGCAGATTGATGATTTGTTTGATTAGCTAAAGTGAGAAATAGTTTTATCAAATATTTACTTGAGAATGAGATATCACCAGGTATGCATAAAATAAGAGAACATCTACAAAACCAAATTTATTACTAGGTATGGGAATTATGAGTTTCTAATAGTTCCTTTTGGTCTTACTAATGCTCCAACTAATTTCCTGTGTTTGATGAATATCATGTTGCATCCTTATCTACACAAGTTTGTGATAGTGTTAATTGATGATATATTGATATATTCTAATAATGAGGAAGAGCATGCAAAGAACCTAAAAAAATGTTAATATTGTTGAGAGAGCATCAGTTTTATGTCAATCTTAGTAAGTGCATTTTATTTCAGACAAAAGTTCATTACTTGGCACATGTTGTTTCCATCGAAGTTATAGAAGTGGATCCATAAAAGATCAGAGAAATCATAGAGGGGGAAGCTCCTAGGAATGTGGATGAGTTCATATCATTCATGGGATTAACAAGTTACTATAGGAGGTTCATCAAGAACTTCACATAGATCTCCTATCCTATTACATATTTGTAGCGAAAAGGGAACAAGTTTGAATGGACCGAGGAGTGTGTATCTAGTTTCGAGTAGTTGAAGAAATTTCTTACAAATTATCCAGTTTTGAAGATTGCAAATCCTAAAAAATATTTTGTGGTATGTACACATGCTTGCAAGAGAGGACTTGGTGGATTCCTGATGTAGGAAGAATAGGTGGTATGTTATGAGTCAAGGAAGTTGAATGAGCATGAGAAGAACTATGTGACTCATGATCTTGAGTTGGAATTTATCATTTATGCATTGAAGATGTGGAAAAATTATCATATTGGCATGATTTTTCTATTCATGAGTGATCACAATGGACTTGTATACTTGTTTGACTAACCCAATCAGAAATTTTAGGTAACACAGATGGTTGTCTACTCTCAGTGAGTTTGATTTTGAGATATGGTACATTAAGGAAAATGAGAACAAGGTCGAATATCCTCTTAGTAGGAGAATTCATGTGAATCAAATTGTGGAAATGAGTTTTTATGTGACATATTTGTAGGAGTAGATCTTGTAGGGAGGAAAACATGATGATAGGTATTAGCAGTTGAGGCAAAGATTACAATAACATGGTGATGGTAACAGGGAGGAGGAGTATCATCTCACAGAATATGGCTTGGACATATTTAGGGACATGATTTATGTACCAAATTATTGTGAGCTCAATAAGCTTATCATTATTGATTTTCATGTCAAGTTTGTAATATCCCCAAATGGGAACAAACAACAATACTAAACAATATTGCAAAGAAATAATGCACTTCATCAAGATATTTGCAGGAGGCCAATATGGAGACCCTTATTTATCATTTATAACAACAAATCAAATGTATAATGAAGCCCATAAGATATATAAGATGGAATAAGAGTCTCTTATGAAGAAAAATCCTCAAAAAGAGGTGCTGCAACCACATGTATAGACTGAAAATGCCTTGACAACGTTATTTTATTAGGTTTCAAACTGCTATTGATTACATGTCAGATATAGAGCAGATATGTGCATAAAAATTTAGATCCATAATATATCCATGCACTAGAAAGGCTCCTCTGTCAGATCCCCTTGGGGTTTTGAGAATTACACCAAGTATAAGTAGTAGATCTGAGATCTAAGAATGTATATCTGTAGAAATATTCAGTGATTCAACAGTATCTAGAAATATGCAGATAAAATCTGAAATATACAATGTATAAATCTCCTCCAATGGATCTCAAAGTGAAGGGAAGATCCCCAAAACTCAGAAACTAGCTCTCCAAAAGGTGCACCCAAACTCCCTGCAACAACACCTACAAGAATAACGCAGATCTGGAAGAGAAACTACACTGTAGGGTATAGATGATAGTTTCCCACATGCCAAGATCAGAAAATGATGCTCAATCACTCCAATACACTCCTCCAATTGGAGTAGAAGACTCCTCCACTGAAAAAGGGCACTAAAATGTCCTAGATATGAATAGATCTAGCCTCCACTTGCTGCAACTTGTAAAGACAACCAAACCCTCAATAGGATCTGAGTTGTAGTTGAAAGGAGAAGCTTGGCCTCAAGCGAGATAGTGGAATATGCAATACAAGACTCTCCCAAGAGCTACTCAATGGGAAGAGGTGGAATTCCTAAATAGGAAATCCCAATGCTAAACAACATTTGCAATCTAGGCTAAGCATGCAAAGAAAGCTATATGGTCTAAACAGACAATATATCAAAATATCATATCTTCAACACCCTTTCCATGTTGTCATCCCCTTCCTTATATATATTAAGAGCTTGTAAACCCTAAAAAACCTTCAATGAAATCTTCTCTTTCACAAAATCACCTCCATCTAGAATTGCGTTGTGCCTCATTGATGGCCACTCCTTCTAGACAACGCTGTGGATTTGGTCAAGGTTGACCCAGTCAAAATATCCAGCCCCCTTTCACACCTAAGGGTGCTTGCTTACATAGCCAGGATTTAGCCTTGATTTATTATTTATTAGGAGTTTGATGAACCTCCTTTACACATTTATTCTTTAAGAAAATAAATAAAAGAAAGTGGATATTCCAATTAGGTTAGGACTAATTAGGAATATTATAGTCCTCGCCTCCAAAATGTTGCTTGTCCTCAAGCAACTCACAAGGACTTTGCAAATTCTCCAATGGAATTGTCTCCTCCCAAGAATACAAGTTTTCCTTTGATGAATAAACCAAATAGCTATCATCATGAAGAAGTGGGAGATACATAGAAAGAATCATGTGCTTTCCATTGGCCTTCTCAAGGCATGAGAGATGGTAAGTAGTGGGTGCTCCAACCCCAATGAGAGACTCCAATCTCCATGCTATCATCCAAACAAAGTGAGCCATCCTTGGTAGCTCATAGAAACAATCACCAATCCCCTCCATATGCAATGTATAGGGGCTGCATGGCTAGAAATGAGAGGTAATATTGTTCAACTTACACTACCTCTCCCTCCATTTATGATAGATTTGGAGCTGTTGATCCCGGGCTATGATAATATAGTCCTCATGAAGCCAAAAGATACTTGAAACCTCACGATTCCCTTCATTAATTCTAGGGACCCTTCTTTCCCAATCTTCCATGCATATAGTGAATAAATTATCATCACCATATGTGCTCCAAAAGAAACATTGACTAAGTGTCATATGATATATTGGATGGTGAAAATAGTCCATCCATTGAGACCAGCACTGTTTTTCTTTTTTCTGCCTCAAGACATAGTACAATAAGTGGTCACCCAACCACCTTCTTGTTGCCATAAGCTTCTCCAAAGCTTGAAAATAGTAGAGGATAAGAGGTGTTAGCTGAATATGATTCAAGAAACACATGTCTTGCCACAAATTCTCCCATGTGAGAGGCTTCTCCCAAAGACATGGGTCACACATATGGCCTCTTGCATAGAGAAACAAAAGATAAAGTGTAGTAGCCATATAATGTCTCATCCTCCTCTTGAAGTATGAATAAATATGGGAAGTTTCATTTCCCATGGACACACTGAGCCAATGTGTCATCCCTTCTATCATGTTCCCAACAAATATCATAGCATCATCATCATGTGGGATGAAAATCAGCAGTACATAAATAATTAAACACAATGATGGAGGTGGATCATAGTCCCACAAGTGGAACCAACGTAGTAAATCTCCTGACTGCATCAGATAATGATATGGTAAGTGGTTTCCCCACCACTTACTTGCTGCCCAAGTCATCTCACCATGGCTGAAAGTGTGAGATATATTTGGTGCCTTAGGAATACACCCATCATGAAACAAAATCTCCTTTTGTCCATCAAGGGAGTGGCCATATTCAAAATAGTTTTGGCCCAAAGTTGGCCATGAAGTTTATAAGGTATAACACTCCTCTTAGGAGTCATGGCCTGCATATACATAGTAAAAGAATGCATACAATCAGAAAATAAAATATGATTTACATAAGTATGATCTTCACCAATAGACCTCCTCAAAAAAATGGAGTGGTGCATAGATCTATCCCCTTCCTCAAAAAGAGAAAGAGAGGGCTGAATTAACTCTTCCATAGAGTTATGTTGATGCTCCATCTCCATATGGTACATGCATCTTTGATAATGCTGATATAAATCTTCTTCAAAGCCTTCCCACATGAATCCATTTAAGATAATATGGTGTATTCTAATGAAATCAGTAGGGGTAGAAAGAAATATCTCATAGGATGCACATAGTAGTTTATCTTTGAGTCTTGATCCTTTATTCAAATAGATCTGATCATGAAATTAGATGACTCCATCAACCACCCTATACCTCCTCTCTTCTATTTTCCCATCAAGAACCTTACATGTGAAGAGGTTCTTGGAGTATTCTACCAAGAGTTGGGACTCCCAATATGGATCTAGGCTTCTCAACAATGACAACGCTGTAAAATTCTGAAATGAATTAGTTGTCACATCATCATTCTGCTCTATGACATGCTCAATGCCAAATTCACATGTTGGAGTGTTGTAGCTCCACTTTTGCTGCCTCTCTTGCAGTTGATCTTGCTCAATACAAGATTGAAGTTCATGTAAGTCAACCTCCTTTTGAAAGGTCTCTTTCTTCCAAAACTTCCATAGTTTGGCCCATGCATACAAGAGTGTTGATACCCTCTTGTCATCTTCAAAAATCTGCTTTGTGTGTAGAGATATCATTTTCTGCCCCAAGACTATGAAGTGGCCTCTTGATACCATACTCATGTCATCATAGATATCTGAATTCTTCGTTTCTAGCGCAAATAGATGAGTGGAATATAGCAAATCCAATTTCAGACATTTTCTTAGCTCTCCTTGGACTCCATCAATAGATCTCAGTGCTATGGTAGCTCCCCTCAAGGCTCCTTCCTTAGCCAAATATGTCAATGATGCATTAGGTTGAGAGAAAAGTTTATTCTCCTTCCAATCAGGGGGTCTCCCTGGTGGAATGCCTCCATGTAAAGAGGCATCAAGATCTGAAGTAGACTGTATGAATGAGTGGACTGATGTGTCCCTACCTTTTCTGCATAAATCAATATCCTTCTCATGAATAGAAACCCCTTGAAATAATCAAGGGTGCATGCTCCTCACCATTGGATGTTGATCCATCTTTCCTCCCCCTCCTTGGAGCAAGGTGTTATTGCCCATAACTATTGTCACATGATTCTCCTTGGGAACCATTTGCAAGGATGAAAAATATCATCCCTTTGAAGCCATAACCTCATGTCCATCCCCATGTTGTGATGGTTCTTCTTCTAAAGTGACAACGTTGTTACTGCCCTCTTGTTCTTTCTTCTAATCAGTATTTGAGAATACCTCATCATAAATGAGAGACCTTAGATCTTGGTCTTACTTTGAAAGAGGAATCTCCATTATTTCCTTTTGAGAATAAATAACTTCATGCAATGGGGATCTTGCCCTTGAAAAAGTATCACATAATTTTTTATCCTCTTCAACAGAAATCTGAAGTGGAGTTGGCATAACAGATCTTTCCAACTCATGCAAGGGTTTTACATGCTCGTGCTTTGCTAGCTCAATCAAAGATGCTTTATTTTTTTTTACATTAAATCTCTTCACTAATCTCCTAGTGAATCTTGCATAAGTAGATATATTTTCATTCTTCAATGAAAAGGATTCAAATAACCACCAAGCATAAGCTTTACCTTTAAGATGCAGAATTTCTCCCTTAAGGGATTCCTTTTTTGAAACTTGATGTAGATCCAAATATGAGTCTAGCTGATCTATCCAATATTTGGTTGTGCATGTGGAGGATCCATCAAAATTTGGGAGAAAGAATCTACCTCTTCTTTTTCTATAATACTTGCCAGATTTTCTTTCCTCCTTGAGCTGGAAAATCTCTTGGAAGCTCAAGTGCTCCTCCATTTTCCAAGATTTAGATTCATACTCCTAAAGATAATCACTCAAAGTCTCCTCCTTTGGTGCATCTTCTTCCTTCATTTCTCTTGCAGTAAATCTGGGCATAGAATAACGTTGTAGATCTAATTGTGTAGTTGAATGCTTGCACAAATAAGATGAAGAAATGGGGCTTTCTTCATGTAAATATATTCTTGAGGGACCTTCATGTCTTGCCCTCTTCATTTCTTTTATTTCTCCTTTAAGCTCATGCAGAGTTTGGAACAGAGTTTTGAGAACTCTTTCCCTTTCATTCTTCTAGATAAAGGGGTTTGACCCTTGTCTTCTTTGTCTTCTAAGTAATCAATATTCTTCTTCAGTATTTTCTTTTCATGAAAAGACATATTGGCTTCTTAGAATGCATAGGCTGTGCCAAGATGATGCTTTGATACCATTGTAATATCCCCAAATGGGAACAAGCAGCAATACTAAACAATATTGCAAAGAAATAACGTAGTTCATCAAGATATTTGCATGAGGCCAATATGGAGACCCTTATTTAGCATTTATAACAGAAAATCAGATGTATAATGAAGCCCATAAGATATAAAAGAGGGAATAAGAGTCTCCTATGAAGAAAAATCCTCAAAAAGAGGTGTTGCAACCACATGTATAAACTGAAAATGCCTTGACAACGTTATTTTATTAGGCTGCAAACTGTTGTTGATTACATGTCAGATCTAGATCAGATATTCCATAAAAATTTAGATCCATGCACTAGAAAGGCTCCTCTTTCAGATCCCCTTGGGGTTTTGAGCATTACACCAAGTATAAGCAGTAGATCTGAGATCAAAGAATGTAGATCTGCAGAAATATTCAGTGATTCAAAAGTATTTAGAAATATGCAGATCAGATCTAAAATATACAATGTATAGATCTCCTCCAATGGATCTCAAAGTGAAGGACAGATTCCCAACACTCAGAAACCAGCTCTCCAAATGGTGCACCCAAACTCCCTGCAACAACACCTACAAGAATAATGCAGATATCGAAGAGAAACTGTGTTGTAGGGTATAGATGATAGTTTGCCACATGCCAAGATCATAAAATGGTGCTTAATCACTCCAATACACTCATCCAATTGGATTAGAAGACTCCTCCATTGAAAAAGGGCACTAAAATGTCCTAGATCTGAATAGATCTATCCTCCACTTGTTGCAGCTTACAAAGACAACCAAACCCTGAACAGGATCTGAGTTGTAGTTGAAAGGAGAAGCTTGGCCTCAAGCCAGATAGTGGAATATGAAATAAAAGACTCTCCCAAGAGCTACTCAATGGGAAGAGGTGGAATTCCTAAACAGGAAATCCCAATGCTAAACAACATTTGCAATCTAGGCTAAACATCCAAAGAAAGCTATATGGTATAAATAGACAATATATCAAAATATCATACCTTCAACACCCTTTCCATGCTGCCATCCCCTTCCTTATATAGATTAAGAGCTTGTAAACCCTAAACCACCTTCAATGAAATCTTCTCTTTCACACAATCCATCTCCATCTAGAACCGCGTTGTGCCTCATTGATGGCCACTCCTTCTAGACAGCGCTATGGATTTGGTCAAGGTTGACCTAGTCAAAATATCCAGCCCCCTTTCACACCTAAGGGTGTTTTCTTACATAGCCAGGATTTAGCCTTTTTCACATTTGGCCTTGATTTATTATTTATTAGGAGTTTGATGAACCTCCTTTACACATTTATTCTTTAAGAAAAGAAATAAAACAAAAAATGGATATTCCAATTAGCTTAGGACTAATTAGGAATATTACAAAGTTGTATTCAGGTCACCCAGGATATCATAAGACATTGACAGTAGTTAAGAGGTTATATGATTGGTTTAACTTGAAGAAAGAGGTGGATGAGTTTGTCGTGAGATGTTTGCACTGTTAGCAGGTAAAAGAAGAGTGTAAGTATCCAAGTGGGTTATTGCAGCCAATTATGATTCCAAAGTGAAAATGGGAATTCATTTCCATGGACTTCATTATAGGTTTTTTGAGGACATCGAGACATCATGACTCCATCATGGTTGTGGTTGAAAAGTGATGTAAGGTAGATCAATTCATTGTAGTCAAGTCTATGAATTCATATAGCTAGGTAGCTCAGATTTTCATCAGGGAGATAATGATATTTCATGGTATTCCCAAGAATATCATATGAGAGAAAGATGCCAAGTTCACTTCCAGGTTTTGGAAAGATTGATTTTCATGTTTGGGGATAAATTTGGTTTTCAGTACAACTTATCATCCACATAGAGATGGATAGACACATAGGGTTAATAGGATTCTTGAGGACATGTTGAGGATTTAAATTATGCATGTTGGGTATGTGTTATGCATGTTGGCACCCTATTTTTTAGTGTGATGACCCGCCCATGGTTTTGTGCATGGGTTTGCACATGGTTTTGGGGCATGATGGTTTTCGGCCCCTGGTATTTTGTAGATCCGGTCAAGGAAAATAAAATTATGTTCTAATCCAGGGTTAATGGAGTCGAGTTTATGAATTCTTTTGCATGTATATATATGTGTCGTAACACTAAAAGGGATATAATGAAAAATCAAGTTGGTAGTCTCGATTTTGGATCCAGGGGAACATCTCTATGTATATTTGTTTTATGTTTTATGCTCTTACTATTGTTTATTTTCTATTTTTAAGATTCGTTTGCAGATAATTTCTGTACAGGGTTAAAACTTACATTTGGTATCATAGATGTTTCAACTTCAAGGGGACGCCTTTGCTGCTGAGGGATTTTTTTTTTTTGCTCGGGCTAGTGGTAGACCTTGTTTAGTGGGAGATCTATGGGATTGATTCTTGTGGTGAAAGAAGATGGAAAGCAGTGGAAATATAGAGATCGAGGAATTTAATGGTTAGAGTTTTGATTTGTAGAAGCTCAAGATGGAGGATCTACTGGTGGATAAATATCAGTGGATTGCGGTAGATCTGGGTACTAAACCAACAACGATGTCAGATGAAGAATGGAAGAAGTTGGATTGGAATTCAAAGAGAACAATACAGTTGTGTATCTTAGATTCGCTATTGTTGAATGTATCTGGGGAAGCTACGACGAAGACTTTGTGGGAAAAGCTAGGGACTTTGTACCAATCTAACTCTCTAGGGAATAAATTGTTCCTGTAGAAAAAATTGTATACCCTGAGGATGAAGGATGGAGACTCGGTGACACAGTATATGAACGCCTTCAATGCTGTGGAAAGTCAGTTGTCATCCATTGATATTAAAATCTCAGATGAATATAAGTGCATCAGTTTGTTGTGTTCTCTACCAGATTTGTGGGATAGTCTGGTTATTGAAATAGGTAGCAATACAACTACCCTAAATTTTGATAAAATTGTCTTAGCCTTGCTGTCGGAGGAAATGAGACGGAGAAATATGGAGGGCCAGAATGGATATGCCTTATTTGTACGAGGAAGGTCCCAAAACATAAAAAAAATAAGGTTTCGAGTGGGAGATCTAAATCTATAGGGAGATCTAAATCTCTAGGAAAGTTTGTAAAGGTGTGCTGGAAAATGTGGAAAGGAAGGGCACTACAAAAAAGACTACAGATCTAAATCTCTTGAGAAAGGAAAGGTATCTGATGATGCTCATTCTGCAGAGGAAAAAGCCACCTTAGATTAAGGTGGGGGTGTGTATTTGGCTTCTTCTTCAAATACACATGTAGATCATGAGGCATGGTTGATCAGGTGCATAATTTCACTTCACTCCCCATAAGGAGTGGTTCTGCGAGTATGAGAAATAATGATGGTGGTGATGTCTTCTTAGGGGATGATAGGAAGGCCAAAATCATCGGACGTGGAAAATTCAAGCTGAAGCTGCAAGGTGGAAGGATTAGAAAACTTCCTGGTGTTCTGCATATTCCTGCATTGGCCAAAAATTTGATTTTTGTAAGCAAGATGGATGATGCAGGTGTAAAAATAGTGTTCGAGAAAGATACCTGCAAGATGGTTTGGGGAGCACTAGTATTAATGCAGGGAGTTCGGATTGGAAATCTGTACAAGCTTTAGGGTAGCACTGTTATTGATGGATGCAATAGCTCTATGGTTCCTGAAAGTGGAGTAGAAAGCCTAGTGGTCTCTAGAGAAAAGACCATGCTATGGCATCAAAGGCTTGGACATATTGGAGAGAAGGTCCTTTAGATACTAAGAGGGAAAACAAGATACTAGAGCTTGTCCAGAGTGATGTGCTTGGACCTATGTGAGTTCCATCACTAGGAAAGTATGTGTAGTATGTTTCATTCATAGATGACTTCTCAAGGAATACATGGATATATTTCTTGAGGAATAAATCTAAATTCTTTGACAGATTTAAAGAATTTAAGGCTCTGGTGGAAAGCCAGATAGAGAAGAATATAAAGGTGCTGAGTATAGATAATGGTAGAGAGTTTTGTTAGAAGGAATTTTAAGAGTTTTATAAGAAGTTTGGTATAGCACGAAAGAAGAATACTCCATACACACCTCAACGAAACAGAGTTTCAAAAATAATGAACATAACGTTGATGGAAAAGGGAATAAGTATGCTCAGTGGTGCTGGGTTAGGATAGGAATGCTGAGCAGAGGCAGTGGAGACTGCATGTTACCTTGTTAACAGATCACCTTCATCAGTGTTGGAGGATAAGACTGCACATGAGGTATGGACTGGTAAGAAACCCTCTCTTTCACATCTGAGGATATTTGGATGTGATGCATATGTACATGTTCCAAAGGAGAAAAGGACCAAGTTGGATAATAAATCTGAAAGGTGCACCTTTATTAGGTATAAGGATGGTTTAAAAGGTTACAAGCTTTGGAACCCAGAAACAAGGAAGGTTGTGTACAACTGAGATGTGGTGTTTAGAGAGGTGAAAGATGTTGTTAAACATGAAGTCCTACTAGAGGAACCTGAGAAGATCTAATTTGAGCTAAAGGAGGATGAATCCGACTCTACAATAGAGCAAGATTCAAAAGAGGAAGAGCCACAAACTCCAATCATGAGAAGATCAGTTCAGGAAAGAAGACAACCAGAAAGGTATAGTCCATCTGCTTTCTGTTCAATTTTTTCTTTAACTATAAATGATGATGATCCCATAACTATTAGGGAGGCAGTGAATTCAAAGGATACAAAACTCTGGAAGGAGGCCACGGTTGATGAAATGACATCCTTGCACAAAAATGAGGCATGGGATCTGGTGGAGTTGCTGGCTAAAAGGAAGCTCATCGGGAGAAAATGGGTGTTTAAGAAGAAGATGAATGTAGAAGGCAAGGTGGAGAAATACAAAGCACGATTGGTAGAAAAAGGTTATTCCCAGGTTCTAGGAATTGATTTTGGTGATATTTTTTCTCCTGTTGCCAAGGTTACCTTTATTAGATTACTTTTATTTGTTGTTGTTGCATTTGATTTTGAGGTAGAACAAATGGATGTGAAGACAAAAATTTTTCATGAGGATATGGAATAGGAGATACACATGAAGTAACCTGAAGGCTTTGTGGTGAAGGGCAAGAAAGAGCTAGTATGAAGGTTAAAAAATTCTTTTTATGGGTTAAAACAATCACCAAGGATGTGGTATCAGAAATTTGATACATATATATGGGGACTTGGCTTCACTAAAAGAAAAGAGGATCACTATGTGTACTTTAAATTAATTGGTGACCATGTTATTTATTTGTTCTTGTATGTGGATGATATGTTGTTGATTGGAAATGACAAAGAAATTATCCAAGATTTGAAGACCCAATTGTTCTCCAAATTCGACATGAAGGATCTTGGTGCTGCAAACTATATTTTGGGCATGGAAATTAAGAGAGATCGAGAAGGGAAAAAGAGGAAGCTACGGGTTAAACTTGATAATTCAGAAGATAATGTGCAGAGGTTCAATATGCAGGATAGTAAACCAGTGAAGGTTCCTATTCCTGTAGGTGTAAATTTATCTGCTGAACAGTGTCCCAAGACACAAGAAGAAGAGGAGGATATGTCCCGTGTTCCATATGCTTGTGCTGTGGGTAGCTTTATGTATGCAATGGTCTATACCAGATCATACATTGCACATGTAGTGGGAGTATTGAGCTGGTTTATGTCAAAACCATGGAAGGAGCATTATACAACAGTGAAGCGGGTTTTCAGATATTTGCGTGGCACTAGTGATTATGGTTTGTGCTACCAAGGAAGACTAGGATTGGACAGAGTTTTGGACATATGTGGTTTTTTTTATGCATATTTGGCTAGGGATTTGGACCAAAGAAGATCTACAAGTGGTTATGTGTTTAGCCTATTTGGAGGTGCAGTTAGTTGGGCGAGTAAAAGAAATTTTGTAGTGGCTCTTTCAACTACAGAGGCAGAATACATGGAAGCCACTTATGCAAGCAAGGAAGAAATTTGGCTGTAGATATTGTGTTCAAGTATGGGGTTGGTGCAATGAGAAATAAGGATAGAATGCGATAGCCAAAGTGAAATTTTCTTGGCTAAGAACCCTACTTATCATTAAAAAACAAAGCACATTGATGTTTAATATCACTTTGTGAAAGATATGGTTGAGGATAAAATGGTGTTGATGGTAAAGGTGGACACTCTCAAGAATGTTGCAGATGCATTAAAGAATTCTGTGAGCACTCAAAAGTTATCTTCGTGTAGAGAAACAATGGGTGTTGCAGAGCTGGACTAATGACTAATATTTCTTGTGGCCCCCTGCGAAAAGAAAACAACAAGTGGGAGAATTTTGGGTATGTGTTATATTCTTTCCACGATTAGTCGCACGTGTGGGGGGGTCACAGGGGGGGGTGATTGACCAACCTGTATGTTGCACCAGGCGTAGTAGGGGGGTCACATGGGGGGAGGCAGGCCCCCTTGTCGGGGTCTGACGCAACATCTCTGGAAAAAAAAATTGGACCCTATTTTTTGGTGGACAGACCCGCCCATGGTTTTATGCATGGGTTTGCACATGGTTTTGGGGCATGATGGTTTTCGACCCCTGGTATTTTGTAGATCCAGTCAAGGGAAATACGGTTATGTTCTAATCCAGGGTTAATGGATTGGAGTTTATGAATGCTTCCTCATTTATATATATGTGTTGTAATACTAAAAGGAATATAATGAAAAATCAAGCTGGTAGTCTCAATTTGGGATCCATGGGAAAATATCTGTGTATATTTGTTTTATATTTTATTCTCTCGCTATTGTTTATTTTATGTTTTTAAGATTCGTTTGCAGATAATTTTTGTACAGGGTTAAAACCTACAATGCATCAATAGAGGAAGTGGGAAGAGTATCTTCCACTGGTAGAGTTTACATATAACAATGTGTATTGGGATTCCTTGAAGATAAGTCCATTTGAGGCTCTTTATGGGTGGAGTTGTAATAGTCCTATCAGTTCGAGTGATCAAGTGAATAGAGTATTGATTGGACCAGATATTTTGGAAGAGGCAGAATACGAATTACAAGTAATCAAAATGAATCTAAAAATAACACAAGACAAGAAAAATATTTATGCAGATCAGGATAGGGTATTTAAGGAGTTTTAGGTTGGAGAACATGTATATTTGTGCATCAAGCCCAAGAATATCTCATTGAGGGTTGTGTCATGTGATAATATTGAATCGAAGTATTGTGGGCCTTTGCATATCTTTGAGAGGATTGTATTAGTGGCGTATAGACTCGTACTTCCTTCGATAGTGAAATTCAATGTTTTTCTCCATATTTTATTGCTTAAGAAGTATGCCTAGGATTTTTATCATGTGACTGATTAGTTTTTATTGCAGGTGGAACCAGAGGAAGAATTATAGTGATAACCACAATGCATATTGCAGCATAAAAAACTCATGCTTCCAAACTGAGCAATCGAGTAGGTTAAAGTGCAATGGAAGCACTTTTGGCCCGATGAAGCTACATGGGAGATGGTTGATCATATGTGGCCTATAAATACTTCATTATTTTATGGTTCAAGAAAATTATTTTTTTGTATATGTATATGTATATATGGATGTTGTTGTAGGTACTAGAATGAGTTGTGTTATAAAGCTCCAATAAGTGGTATGCATGTCATGTTTGTTATGTTGGTCATGGTTTCCAGTAGTTGTCATTGTAAATATTGCATCGAGTTAATTTATAAATCTCCATAGGTAGTATTTTTTGTTTTCAGAAAATTTTTGGTCATAGGAATCATAAAACACCGAGGATGGTGTTCCCCCAAGGGGGGGGGGGGGGGGGTTGTAACAACCCCTGTTTTATTTTCCATGTAAATAAAATAAGACCAAGGTCATGGTACACATATTCCAAGGTGAATATTGGGAAAAACATAGTGATGGTTATCAATGGTGATTAATTTATGGCTATGGAAATTGGAAAAGGCATTGGCTATTGGAATAAGGAATTAATTAGAGGGGAGGGGGGGGTGAATCAGTAATAGTGAGGTTCTTAAAAATTTAGGAATAAGTCATTGATTCTTTCCTATACTGTCAGTTACTTGTGAGAGCATTCATACACAATTGAAATGAAAAATAATGTAAGACATTCACATGTACATACAATCCATCACAAGAGAATCATACACATATTTACATAGGTATTTTTATGGGGAAACCCAAAGGGAGAAAACCACCAATCTGTTTGTTGTTATGATGTAAATTAAGCACCTACTTAATTACATCAAATTGTTTGTCAGAACCCACTCATAGGAGGCGCTGACCCCCTTAATATAACAAGCCACTACTTTCCAAGAGGAACCAACCTATTATGAATGTATGCCACTACTTGATCTAGCCATTTTTTTAGCTTATATACAATTTTCAAACTAAAAATAGAGGAAAATACTCTAATATTCCAAATTAGCTTTCAGCTAGTTGGAATATCAAATTTTGTTTTTTCCACTTAGATATAAGAATAAGAGGGTAGGGAGACCCATACATCTTCTTCATAGGAATAAAATCACTCCTAATGTGAATGGAGATCATCTTAGTAGCTGGATAAAGCACCCTCATGTGTGAACAGGGGTTGGAGCATGTGGATGGGGTCAAGTTTGACCAAATCAATAACGCTGGTATGGGGGGAGTGGATAATCAATGAGAGAAAATGCAGTGTTAATGGGACGAAGTTGTTACACCAATTTTTGGTCATCTAACCTGTTACTATTAGATGGACCAAAGTACACCATGTCAGACCAATTTTACCCTAAGTAAAATTGCTTTCACTATGAAAAATAACTTAGTAACCCATAATTTATTAAGTTGTTTATGGTCTAAATAGTAAACCCCATGAGGAAATATTGAATAAATCCATATTTGTTTGATTTTCCTCAAGGAATAATTAGTTAAACAACTGTTTAATTAACATTCGTAGTCATATTTAACCCAAAACAGAAAAATTAATTAGATAAATCATTATTTATCTTATTATTTTCTAGGAATAATTATTTAAACCTTATTTAAATAATATTCCTTGCTAAATTTGACTAAATCATTTATAAATAATTGAATAAATCACTATTTATTTAGTTATTACTCAACCACATCCTTAAAATAATAAATAAATCATTTATTTATTATTTACAAATAAAGGGATTTGACCAAATTCAAATTCTTTTTCCCTCCAACAAATATAATAAAATATTCCATAAAAGTTGGATCTAGAATTGGTTAATAATATTTTAATTATGCACCAATATCTATAATAACTCAATATTTTGTTATAAATAGAAGGGTTTTTCCATTCACTCACTACCTTTTTTTGCCTAAAGATCACTCTAGATCTATACTTTTGGTCTGACTTTGATTCTCCATCATTGTCATATTTTTTTTCTATCTTTTTGCTTGTGAGCTCCCTTTGAGTTCCATTTTTTTCTGGGTTTTCTACACCATCAAGAGAGAGAGATCTTATATCTGAAGTGCCGAGGACATACAAGAACCCATCCCATTAAGGGGGATTGGTGACAGGAATTAGCCGAAACTGAGACGACACTTCTTTCTGAAACCTGCTCCCGAGAGTGTCAAAAGTGAAGGTCGCAATTTTTGGGCCAAAACCTGCGACCTGAACCTCCAGGACACAGAAAACAACCTCAAACCTGCGACCTCTATAGAAATCAGGTTAGAAACTGCGACATGTACTTTTTACAGGAAATTTTATGAGATGTTTCTGCGTTTGTCTAGGCTACTGTTCAGGGTTGTCTGACCTCCATCTCCACCCGTTTTGGACTTGTACTTGCTCTGTTTTACTCATCGAAGTAGGAACCTAGCCAGTGAAGGCTTCAGTACGCTTCCACATTTTTAGGAGGAGTTTAGTTGAAGCAGGTCGTCTGAAATTTCAGTGTGTTCAGCCATTTTTCAGATCTGATTCGGTACCTTCATATCCATTTCAGATTGGTTATTCATCCATCCAAAATACCTATTTTTAGTTTTTTTTGGGTCTTCCTCTAGGGTCCCCTCCGTTTCCCTTCAGGTTGTAACCTCTCACCACCTCATTTGCAACATTTTTCCCTCTGGTTTTTTTGTTGTTATCTGAACCTATTTCCAGCATATCTGACCTTTAGATCATTGTCCCTCCTGACTTTAGATCCATTGGATATTTTGGTGTGTTTTGACTAGATTTTTGCCCACCCATAGACTATTTGTTGGGAAGCCTGCCTCCTTGGGTTTATATTGATGCATATTTAGCTATTTATTTTCTGTTATATTCAGTTTACTTCATTTTTATTTGCAGATCTATTTACATTTATAAAACACACTTTTTTATTTTTCTCTACACATGTCTGGGTTTAAAAATTAAAATTAACACACTTAACACACACACCCTAAGTGAAGAGAGCCTGGTTAGCACCGCCAGGAAAAGAATATAACATTGTAATCATTTGATTCTCAACCTCCTTTCCCTTGTTGGTTTCTCTTCCTTTTTTGATCCGTGTTTGTTCTTCCATCATTGCACCCCCAAGGCATTTATCCTAGAGACTTCTTTTCCTTCATCCTCAGTTTCCATTAGGAAGACTTACTCCTCCACATAGGATCTGAGTTAGTTCTCCACCAAGTCCCCATTCCAATGCTTCTTCTGGTTCATTGGGTTTCCCCTCTAGTTCTATCCTTGACTCTCCCCCTGTCACCTTCACCATGTCTGGTTCATGACCTAACGTTGGTGGTATCCCCGACCCTAATGCTGGGAATACTACTAGTGGGACTGCAACAGAAACTATCCTGGCTGCTCCCTTGCTCCCTTATATGGCAGGCTTCAGTCTTCCCAATTTTAACCATTTGATAAATGAACCCATACACCATGACCCTGGTTGGCCTGCTATGCTAACTAAGCTCCCTTCTGACATCCCCAAGTTTGAAGGTCTTGCTAGAGAAGATCCTACAAACCATCTTCAATATTTCCACATGTGGTGTTTGTCTAAATCCATCACCGATGACTCTGCCCGTCTTCGATTGTTCTAACGTATGCTTACCAAAGAATCTTGTAAGTGGTATGTTGACCAGGCCTCCTCCTCTCATACTAATTTTGCGACTCTTTCCCGGGCTATTCTGTCTTACTTCCAGCTTCCCCTTTGTTATGACACTGGTACCGAACTTTTAACCTATTTTCATCAATCGTCTGTAACCCACCTATTTGATCATGTTCAGGAATGGAAGAGAAGAAAGAGTCTATGTCAAGCCCCTACCTTCGAAGACCGTATCTACATGGACTGGTTTCTGAGATCCTTTTTGCCTGCTATCGGCAAAGAAGATGCTCTCCAGATCATGTTAAAATATGACCTAATCTACGCACAGTATGGTTATGTTTATACTGTCTTACTTGATCTCCCTAGACCAAGTGGTGCCAATGCACTGAGGGCATCCCATGCCACCGACGGTATCATTGGAGCCCTTTCTCATCCTTACACTCATCCTCCCATGGGTTATGGTTTCCTTTAGGGAGGGGCCAACTCCTCGAACACTTTTCCCCCTCCCGATAGCATGTATCCAAGATACGACATGCCTCCTCCTTTTTCCCGACCTATTTACCACAATGTTGCCCAACCTCCTTATTATCTGTATGTGCAGCCTAGTGCTCTAGCTCCTCCAACATTAGCACCCCCGCCTCCCTTGCCTTCTCAACCCCTAAAATAGCAGCCACCACCCCCCAGGGGCAGGTGTATGCACAGCAGGGCACAATTAATCCTCCAACTTCCAAAAATAAGAGGAAAGGCACCCAAAATCAATATTCCCCCGGTAATCCAGGACCTAATCCCCAAGGGAATGTAATTAAAACTGCTAACCAACAACAGGGCACTCAGCCCAAGCAAGACAGGCCTGTTCGCACGAATAAGCCTTGTTCTTGTTGTGGTGTCTATGGTCATTACACCCATGATTTTCCTCTTTTACCTAAAATGCGTTAGATGTGGGAGACTCAAGAAGCATCGCGAGGGCAACAAGCCTCCCCTTCGGTTCCTCCCAATGCGGCACCTATCCAGCCATCTCTGTTTACCAATCCTTTCCCTCAGTAAGGATTCGTGGCTACCCAACCATCTAAAGGTCAGGCGGACACTCAACCTCCTCCATCTGGTACCTCCGATTACCATATTCTCATGATGAACTCTAACCAACCCATTACCATTGACCTCAACCTTCAGACTCAATCCTGTCAGTACAACAAGCCTCCCGCTATGTCTACCCCTGAGCCCCCTTCTTCAGGTTCCACAGAGCCTCTTTCGACAACCAATGGTCCTTTACAGATCCCTCAGCCTAATTCAGAGGTTCATACCAAGATCCCCAAGGGACCATTACGCCGAAACGCTGCTTCTAGCAAAGCTTCCCATTTGTATAGTATAGTAGATGCAATCTCCTGCTACCATCTCGACGCTGGAATTCCTCCAGTCGTGCCCTTCACAATGAAAAGCTCTACTAACTTTCATGGGCATTGTGGATCCTTCAGATAATAATTTGATCATCTTTGATGTTGACTAGTCAGAACATCCTCCCCTTCCTACTTCCATCGCCTTCCAAATCCCCGTAAAGAGCTGGAAAGCCAACGTCTCCCATTGTATCATTGATGAGGGGGCATCCACCTGTGTGATGTTCGCTTTAGTTTGGAAGCAGCTTGGATCTCCTGAGTTGGCCCCTTCCACTATCAGCCTTCGAGCGTGGGATGGCCACTCTTCCCAACCCATTGGCCTGTTCCGAAATTGTCCTATTACTCTTGTGGGAAAGACTGTTTGCGTTGACGTAGAAGTCATTGATGCCCCTTTAGATTAAAAAATTCTATTGGGTCATAGCTACACTAATGCGATGTCTGCTGTCCCATCTACGGTTCACCACAAGATGTCCTTTCCCCATAACAGAAAGATAGTCACCATTGACCAGTTGACATATTACGAACCAAAGTCTCAGACCTCCCCTGAGTCGATCATCTCTTCGGTGGCCAATAAGCAAACCGTCGAACCTTTGACCAGTGTCTCACCTGGAGTATATAAAGACTGCTCTTTTCTTGGTTCTTTCCCTGGTCTTCCTTCTCTTGTCTCTAATCCCAGCTCATCGAACGTTTGCATGATGAAATCATCTTAGGCTTCCCTCAAGTGGCCCACTTCGACTAGTCAACAACCCCATCGTTCGCAACCTTCCCCTAGCACGTAGACTCAGCCTTGAGGACCCCCTCCTCCAGGCCCCTCATTTACAGCTACTACCCATGAGCCTTTCTACCCTCCTGGCACAGTTCCTCCTCACCTTAACCATCTCGGAGCTATCCCGCCTGGCCATTACCCCTCTAGGCAGATACTGTTCGTGGCTCCCCCTCCTGGAGTGTTTTCTGTACTTGTAATGGCTAGCTTATCCCTTCCTAACAGGACCCTGGGGATCCCAGTCTGGTACATCGATCCCACATCCACTATCCCTCCTTTTCAACCCAAGCCTTATCTTTCTTTGACCCCGATTCAACCGGTCCCCATGACCCCTCCCTTTTCTTCGTGCCTCAGCCACCTCAACAGGAACCTACTCCTATTGCGATAGCTTCGGGTGAGGGGGGAAAAGCTCGCAAGAAGGCACCTAAGGACAAGGCTACCTCGACAAACCATGCTCCTCCTCAGACTCCAAATCATACCCCCCGATGTGCTTTGTGTGATATTGTCAGTCATGCCACCCATACATGTCCTAAGTTGCCTTGTCTCAAGCCCATGGTCAACGAAGCATTTCCAGAGTCTGATATCCTAGAGGTATATGTCACTATACCTAATTCAGTCTCGAAACTCAAGTATTTGTGTACAAATCATCCTTATGCTTTGTGTGATTTCCATGGCCACTATACTCACCTCTGTCCCCGCCTCGAGGACTTCCGCACCTCTCTAGCGGCAGTTCGCCAATTAGAGGCCAAGCGCAATGAGTCCATCGCTCCCTTATTTGTGGATTTTTCTTCAACAAAACCATAGGACACATCCACTCCTATTGAAATTTCCCCTCCTGGGGTTAAGATGACGGATTCTTTGGCCACTGTCCATGTAATATTCCCAAATGGGAAATCAGCAATACAAGGCACTAAAAATGCATTTTTCAGAAACGTATGCTATAATAGTTAAATTAAGCCCATGGATCCATTAGATTATACATTATAGCAGCCAAATACAAAAGGATATCTGAAAAAAATCATGGTAGCTTAGTTAAACAAGCCTCCCAAGCCATAATAGCCCAAAAATCATGCAAAAAGAGGGGTTGCAACCATGTAAAAAAGTTGGAGTACCCTCACAGCGTTATTTTATTACCTCTGCAACAACGGTAGGTTGTACATCAGATCTAGAGATGCTAT
Organism: Pinus albicaulis; assembly: GCA_034641835.2. Classification (NCBI taxonomy): domain Eukaryota; kingdom Viridiplantae; phylum Streptophyta; class Pinopsida; order Pinales; family Pinaceae; genus Pinus; species Pinus albicaulis. The sequence goes on along the minus strand of CM076579.1, from coordinate 152,083,412 downwards.
GTGCATAAATGGTTAGATCTATATAAGATCCATGCACTATACAAGCTCCTCTAAAGAACCCCTTGCGGTTTTTAGCAAAACACCAAGTACAAATTGTAGATCTGAGAATTAAGAGTACATATCTACTAAAAATTATAGATCTAGAAAGTGTGGCTGATCTGATATGATCAATAAAGTAGCCTTATCATGAAACTAGCTCCAAAAATAGAAGAAAAGAGATATCAATGCCTTATAAATAAGCCACTTCGAGGGGGAAACCTCCAATGCATTACATGAATGAAAAATTATTGGATGATACAAATTAAAAAACCTTCTTTCTATATATATGAGTCCATGGGGCCACAATGTAATCCTAGTGGGGCCACAATGTAATCCTAGCCGACCTAACAATAATAATGTAAGGGCACAATAATAAAAATATGGGGGTTATAAGGGTACAACAATAATAATAAGGGGGGATACAATAACATAATAAGGAACTACACTATTAATATAGGGACTTAACATGCCCCTCTCCTTCAAACAAGTGTTGTCCTCAACGCTTGATTATTTATTGATGCTTCTGTATAAAATTCTCATCCTCCCATGTGGAATATTCTACAGGAAAGTTCTTCCACTTGTTGAGATACTCTGAAATTGATCATACTTGTCGAGTTTTTATTTCTATGACTACTTCAGAACTCCTTTCGATGTGATGTTGATCATCCTATTGTTTCATTAGATTTTGCACCAAAGTCAGGTTATCCTTTGAGAGATGGAGAACTTGTTGTTGATGCTCGATGTGATCTTCCACTAATTTATCATCCATATTAGCTATTATTTGATCCTTCAAACCATCCAAATTAGCCTCCATTTCTTCTTTTAAACCATCTATTTCATCTTCAGTTGCTGTTCGTAAGATTGAAATTTGTTGCACTTGGTACTGTAATTTTGATATCTCATACTGCAATTCTTCCTCTTCATGCGTCATATTATAGCTTTTTGAGGGCTTAATGGGTGTTGAATTATTTTTAGGAGTAATTTCAGAACCCAATACTAAAATATATGCTCAATAGGCCCTTGGAATCACTTCAAACTAATTTTTCAAACAAGACTTATGCAATTTGAAAACAAATACACACCTTTCTCTTGATTTTGAGGAGCTCGATATTGAAACTAAATTATCTATGTGATTTCGGACCTTCAATATCTAAAATTTGGCCCTGAAGTAGCCCTATGAATCTTATTTTTAATGCCATAGGTCTGACCTGATTTGGATTCTTGAAGGCAACATTATGCCCAATCCCCTACAATGACCTAATTATGGATTGCTTCAGTAGAACGAACTTGTATGACCTACCACATGTCACTGTTTCCTCCTTCGGCTCTGAAATTGATATAGTAAAAACTAGAGTCTGTGTGCTTGTAGCCACTTTTTACAGAATTCCAATCTGATGCTCACAGAGAGAGTTCTGAATAATTTCCCACGATCACCTCTTTGAGTTGAAATTCGGGAGCCTGTAAAAGACCTAACTTCCACAGACCATATCTCTGAAAATATTGCGAACCAAGCTCTGAAATTTTGTGACGATATTCCTCAGGATTTCTTCTTCGATTCCTAAAAATTTCAGCTTCTGAACCTTCGTATACAAAACGTTATAGAACAAATTCCACGATGACCTATTTAGGTTAAATTTAGGAGCCTACAAAAATACCTAACTTCCACAGATCATATCTCCGACAATATTGCGAACCAAGCTCTGAAATTTTGCGACGGTGTTCCTCAATCTCTCGTATTTGAACTCTAAAAATTTCAGCTTCTGAACCTTCGTAGTAAAAAATTTATAGCAAAAATTCCACGATGACCTGTTTGGAGCAGCGAAACCCTAGAATCCCAAGCTCTGATACCAAATGTTGTGAAACCGGCTCCAAAAATAGAAGAAAAGAGATATCAATGCCTTAGAAATAAGCCACTTCGAGGGGAAAACCTCTAATATATTACATGAATGAACAATTCTTGGATGATACAAATGAAAAAACCTCCTTTCTATATATAGGAGTCCATGGGGCCACAATGTAATCCTAGCCGACATAACAATAATAATGTAAGGGCACAATAATAAAAATATGGGGGTTGTAGGGGTACAACAATAATAAAAAGGGGGGATACACTAACATAATAAGGGACTACACTATTAATATAGGGACTTAACAAGCCTCCTCCAATAGATCTCCAAAGTGAAGGGCAGATCCCCAACACTTAGAAAATCAGCTCTCCAAATGGTGTGTTGGACCACACTGCAACTGCACCTTCAGAAATTACACAGATCTGGATCTACACTACATTTTAGGGATCAAAATGTGGTTGGCCTGATGCCAAGATCTAGAAATGAGTCTCAATGCCTTCAATATTGTCCTCCCAATGGAGTAGAAACCTCCTCCACTAAAAATAAGCACTGAAATGGCCTAGATCGATAGATCTAGTTTCCACTTGTTGCAGCTTGATGAAACAACCAAACCCTCAATAGGATTTACGCTAGAAAAGGAAGGTGAAGCTTTTTCTTAAGCCAGATAGTGGACAATGTGGTGCAAGACACTTCCAAGAGCTCCTCAATGGAAGAGGTGGGATTCCCGATTAGGAACACCCAATTCTAAACAACATTCAATCTCAACTAAATAGCAAGAGAAAGGTATATGTCTAAATAGACCATATAATCAAAAAATAATAATCATAAGATAACCTCATATGGCTGCCATCCTCTTCCTTATAAAAAATGTGAGCCTTCTCACCTTGGGTCCCACTCATTAGGGTTTCCATCATCATGCAGTTAATCTCCCTCCAAAACTGCGTTGTCCCATCATTAGTGCAACTCCTCCATAACATTATTGTTTGATTTGGTAAACCTTGACTTGATCTCCATGCAATTTCTTCTTCCATACTCAAGGTGGCTTTATTCTAACTATCTAAAATGATCCATATTCCCACTGGGTTATCTCTATTAATGATCCACTCCCTCCATACTGGCTTTGTTGACTTGGTCAAACTTGAACTTGTCCACATGCATTAGCCCTTGTTCACACATGAAGGTGCTTTATCCAGCTATGAATATGATCCCTTTTCACATTAAGAGAGATTTATGCCTACTAAAGAGATTTATGGGCCTCCCTACCCATCTTATTCCTATATCTAAGAATAGAATCAAAATTTAATATTCCAATTAGATGCATGCTAATTTAGGAATATTACAGTCCTCCCCTCCCAAATGTTGCTTGTGCTCAAGCAACTGCCAGGATAGAACTGAAGAGCCCTTCTTATTCCTCCTGTAGAATCTTCATATGATAGGTTCCTCCAAAGAACAAGATACTCTCTCAACAATATGTCCTCAAGTTGTTCCTCCCATGTGTATAAGTATGACTTTGGTGAAAAATCCAAATGGATCTCATCATGAAAAAGTGGGATATCCATGGAAACAACTATATGTGGTCTAGAGGCCTTCTTAAGGCATGGAATATGAAATATATTGGGAACCATCATCCCCATGTGATGCATCCATCTCCAAGCTATCATCCACAGAAAATGAGTCACCCTCCAACATGGTAACTCCTGAAATATCTCCTCCACCTTAGGCTCCTACAAAGAAGGTGGGCTGCATAGCTGAATATGATGGATCAAAATGTCCATCCCACACTGTCTCTCTCTCCACTTATGATAAGTGTAGAGCTACTGCTGAATATGGGTTGCAATAATCTTGCCTTCATGGAGAAAAAAGGAAATAGGATCCTCAAAGACCCACTCTTTGGTTCTTGCCCAAATCATCCCATATAAAATGAATATGACATTATCATCATATGGAATCCAAATGACAAAAGTACTAAAGGTTTTACATAGTGCTGGAAAGTACCAATAGTTTCTCAAGTAGTCACAACACAGTTTTACCAACTGCAGTTTTAGAATATGATATGGCAAGTTTTCTTCAAACAGTTTGCTAGTTGTGCATGTTATCTCATCTACTAGTAAATAATAATTGACATTGTATATCAACTGAGCATATAGGAAATATTACAACACTTGCCCAAAGCCATACAAGAAATGGATCTCTCCATCATAGATGTTGGTCCCAAAATGACCATGAAGCCCAGATAGAGGCTTTCCCTCTTGTGGAGCAATGCACTATATAGAGATGGTAAGAGAATGCAGATATTGTGTTAGATAATCAATAAGTGCAAAAACACAATTCTTACCATGTACTGAGAGTAATCTAATAATAAAATCCATGAATGAGCCCTCCATAGTGGTATGACATAGTCCCATGAAGCGGAATGAACTATGTTCTGCATGTAGATCTTTCTTCTTATGCTTGAAACTCCAAGTCAAGAAGATCATATCATGGTAATAGATGTATCCATCCACTACTCCATCACTGTCATCTCCTTACTTCCCATCAAGTGCATCATATGTGAAGTGATTCTAGGGACACTCCATCAACAAACCCAAGCTCCCAAGTGACAACGTTGTTGGCCTTTGTGACAAGGCTCTTGTCATCTCATAGCTTTGTCCTTTGACATACCACATGTCAAAGCCGTCAATCATAATGCTGCTATATGTAGGAGATTCCTTCCAAAGTGGAAGTACCTACTGATCCACCAAGGCTAAGTATTAGCCCCTTTTCACCATGATGGTGCCATCTCTTACTCCTGCAACATCATGCAAAGTATGGGAGATGATCAACCCATAATCTCTTAAGAAAAACCAAAGAAAAAACAAATCTTGTTGCCTCCCCACACCATCACCATATAAACTATGGAGTATTAACATGATATTGGATATGAAATATATCACATCACCCCGATACCTCAACACTCCTTGCTACCATATGATAAAAGTGTCATGCCAAGGTTCATCCCCCAACCAACTCTTTGAAATAGAATGTGTCACAGGATGACCAAACTCTTTCAAGAGTAACCAACGCAGTCTTGCCTCCTGCTTCCCGGTGTCATAAATCTGCAAGTGGATTCCCAGCCTCTTGCTCATCAACATCACCCATCCAACCAATGGTGAGTGTCTATCATCATGTTCAAAAGTGGAATTCCTCCAATGGAGAATACCATCCTCCCAAATCAGATTCATGTCTTTTCATTTCATGGGATGTGGAAATGAAATCTCCTGGAGATCTCCAAATGAAGACCACTCATCAATTACCAAGTTGGCTCCATAAGGATCCAAATATACTGAAGGAAAAACCTTCTCATTGAGTAATGAAGTTCTCATCAAGAAAGATCCATCATAACAATGGAAGATAAGATGTCTCTCATCAACCATCTTCCTATCCTTTGTTATGCATGTAGAAAGGTCATTAGAATGCTCCAATAATGGTTGGGCCCCCAACTCATCACTGTTGCTCAATGAAAACACTGCTGATCTCCATAATGGTGCACCTTCTGTCTCAAGATCATGCTCAGTGTTGAACACATAGTTCTATATTTCATTGTTCAAGATAATACTCATCCCATCCTCCAAGAATCTACACTCCAACCCAAGAGTTGTGTGCAGCTCAACAATGATACACTAGGATGATTGTATATCTTCTCCTTGAACAAATCAAGGCTGCTCAACACAGTGATAGTCTACTACTCCAAATCAGCAATGTACTTTGACCCTAGGTCATGCAATGGTACATTCCCACAATCCTCCATATGATGTGTTGAAGTAATAGAAAATGGAAACATATGCATACCTTGGTAAAACTTGGGAACATCTTGTATTGATACAAGGGTTCCTCCTTCTGGTGTAATGGCTTCCCCAACTATTGATGATGATGGCTTCTCTTCCATGGATGCATCAGCGCTGGTACAAGTCTCCTCTTCCTCATGCATCTCCAGAATAGTGCATGGGACTCTAAATGTCAAGAGATCAAGACCATCTTGCAAATATGCAAGGGTTCTTTCTCCTGATACAAGTGTTCCCACAGCAAGTGGTAGTGAAGGCTCCTTCTCCACTGATATCTTCTTGTCAAACTTCTTGATCAACCTTTGAGTAAAATCTGCATATGCAGTCACTTTTTCATGACTCAAATGGCTGAACCACCAAATGGTTGCTTCACCCTCAAGGTGCAGCGCTGCAATCTCCACAACCTATTTCTCTACTACTGGATGTAGCAGGAAAAATGCATCCAACCTCATTCCCTAAGCCCTTGCTATGCATGAGGATGACCCATCAAAGGTAGATAATAGAAATCTATTGCCCTCTTTCCTTCTATTGCTGCAAGGTCTCCTTTCTTCTTTGAGCTAAATGAGCTGTGGGAGAGTTAGATTCTCCTTGAAAGCTCTAGGTTGAGACTTATATTCTACAAGATACTCACTTAGAATATCATGATATAAGTTTCCTCCATCTTCATGCATATTGTATTCAAAATAATAGGTCATAGCATGTTTCTGTGGAGCTCTATACAATACCGAATCTTCTTTTCGCTGATAGGAAGTACATGGACCTTCCTCACCTTGAAACCCTAATGTGGTTTCACTTGTTTTCTCCATTTTTCTTTGCTTGACCTCCTTGGTGAGGTCCTTCTTAGATCTGAAAATATATGAGATAAAACTCATTCTCTCCATAATTATAGATCTCTTTCCCTTCTCTTCTTCTTCTTATATCATATTGGCTTGAAACTCACAGGCTGAGCCAATATTATGCTCTGATACCACTGTAATATTCCCGAATGGGAAATCAGTAATACAAGGCACTAAAAATGCATTTTTCGGAAAAATATGCTATAACAGTTAAATGAAGCCCATGGATCCAATATTATACATTATAGCAGCTAAATACAAAAGGATATTTGAAACAAATCATGGTAGCTTAGTTAAACAAGGCTCCCAAGCCATAATAGCCCAAAAATCATGCAAAAAGAGGGGCTGCAACCATGTACAGAAGCTAGAATAACCTGACAGCATTATTTTATTACCTCTGCAAAAACAGTAGGTTGTACATCAGATCTAGAGCTGATATGTGCATAAAAATTTAAATCTATATAATATCCATGCACTATACAAGCTCCTCTAAAGAACTCCCTTGGGGTTTTCAGCAAAACACCAAGTACAAATTGTAGATCTGAGATTTAAGACTACAAATCTACTAAAAATTATAGATCTGGAAATTTTGGCTGATCTGATATCATCAATAAAGTAGCCTCCTCCAATAGATCTCTAAAGTCAAGGGCAGATCCCCAACACTTAGAAAATTAGCTCTCCAAATGGTGTGTTGGACTACACTGCAACTGCACCTTCAGAAATTACGCAGATCTGGATCTATACTACGTTGTAGGGATCAAAATGTGTTTGGCCTAATGCCAAGATCTGGAAATGAGTCTCAATTCCTTCAATATTGTCCTCCCAATGGAGTAGAAACCTCCTCCACTAAAAATAAGCATTGAAATGGACTAGATCTAGAGATCTAGTTTCCACTTGCTGCAGCTTGCTAAAAAAACCAAACCCTCAATAGGATTTACACTATAAAATAAAGGTGAAGCTTGGCCTTAAGCCAGATAGTGGACAATGTGCTGCAAGACTCCTCCAAAAGCTCCTCAATAGAAGAGGTGGGATTCCCTTTCAGGAACACCCAATGCTAAACAACATTCAATCTCAGCTAAATAGTAAGAGAAAGGCATATGTATAAACATACCATATATTTAGATAATAATAATCATAAGCTAACCTCATATGGCTACCATCCTCTTCCTTATAAACAATGTGAGCCTTCTCAGCTTGGGTCCCACTCATTAGGGTTTCCATCATCATGCAGTTAATCTCCCTCCAAAACTGCGTTGTCGCATCATCAATGTCACTCCTCCATAACAACGATGTTTGATTTGGTCAACCTTGACTTGATATCCATGCAATGTCTTTTTCCATACTCAAGGTGGCTTTCTTCTAACTATATAACCTGATCCATATTCCCACTAGGTTATCTCTATTAATGATCCACTCACTCCATACAAGCTTTGTTGACTTAGTCAAACTTGACCTTGTCCACATGCATTAGCCCTTTTTCACACATGAAGGTGCTTTATCCAACTATGAATATGATCATTTTTCACATTAAGAGGGATTTTATGCCTACTAAAGATATTTATGGGCCTCCCTACCCATATTATTTGTCTATCTAAGAACATAATCAAAATTTAATATTCCAATTAGCTGCATGCTAATTTAGGAATATTACAGTCCACTACCTATCATCAACTATGAGATCTACGGTGGAAGACCCCCCTGGGAATTCCCTTTATGATTCGCTTGACCTCCCTTCAGCGATCACCTTGGACTCAACATCAGTGGATCCCTTATCTTCTTTTTCTTCCATCACCGCCCATGACGATGCACATGTGAACCTTTCTTCTCATGATGATGAGTCAGGTAGCTTCGCCATGTCAGGTGGTTTTTCTTTCACCAATCACCCCATATTCTATTACAATGATGACATTATGGAAGCAATCACCACCCCTAACTTTATATATCCCCCCTTACATCGAACCCATGCATTCGAACCACATACACCTTGTGGCCATTACATTGACACCCAATGTTTGTGTAAGGGGGCACCCATATTTGAGAGACAAGGAGAAGAAATTCTCCATGAATCTCCTAGTGTATTTGGTCATGTCTACTCTAGTACCCTTATTATTCCTCATTTATAAGAACTTCTAGAGTCCCATATCACTTCAGATCACTGTAGGGATGATACCCCTCATCATTCCTTCATCTTACATCAACAACCCAGTTCCCTAGACATTGTTGTTAACCAACCTATGTGTTTTCTAGGAAAGCACCAATTCATTATCTCCAAATCCACTCTTTGGGATAGTGATACCATGTATGCCAACCCAGAAACTTAGTCCATTTGCTTCATATATGCAGTACCAAAAGAGATTGGTAAACCTCCATTCCCTTTCTCGAAATGCATAACCATAACGAAAAAAAATGGCACACCACATCATAAAAATGTGTTTAGATTCCCCTTTCTCTAAATACATTTTGGCATGACCATAACATGCTTGGGGGCACCTATGCCCCTCAAACATAAAAATCCCAGATCTCAGCCAAAAACAACACTAAAAATCCCTTTCTTTGACATGTCAAAATTTTTAGGTCATTTCCTGGGACAGGTCACATTTTTTTGCTCAGTACTTGCTACCCAGGTCACATAACAGACCCCAAAAAGTGTGACCTGGTCTGTTCATGAGCACTGGGTGCATAAAATTAAATTTTGATCCCCTTAATTGAAAGAATATGGTTAGGCCTCTTACCTGCAACTGACGGATATCGATGCCAATGGTCGGTTTGTCTGCTACGCTTGCCACAAGATTTAGGGGCTTCTCACCTCGCTACATTCACCACAAATACACTTGGAAATGAGTGAATTTAGAGGGAAAATGCCTTATTAAAAGAGAAACCCTAGATTTTTCTTTTGCCTGTTGTGACCAAATCGTAGCACAATTTGAAAAATCGTCAGTACTGTTGGAAAGCCCTCATCGAGCTCTAAAATGGGTATCCTTTAGTTTTTTGTGATTTTATACTTCACTCTGACACATTTTGTCTAAGAAGGGTCACTTCACCACTCCGCGAAATCGAATTTCTTCACTTGCAACACTTGTACTTGGGGCACCACTTTTCCTTCATAATTGTCCATGCTCGTGTCATTTTTCGTCATTAGTAACCATCTTGTATTCATGTTTTTATGGTCCCCACCAGACCTTTATGTGTGGCAGCATCATCGAGTCGCCCTTGTTTAGAGCATCTGATTTGAGTCATTGATCAAGTGATCATGTCCTATTGGAGAAAATGCTCAAAATTTTATTTGCTCAAAATTTGTTGGAACATAAGCAACCGGATAGGCCTCAGCGATACGATCCCAACGCCGCGAATGGCACTCAAATCCGATGTTGTATGAGGAAGATATTCAAGTTTGAAGTTTCTCAATTTCAGGAAAAAAACCTAATTTGAATCAGTTTGAATTTGGATAAAAAAATATTGAAAAAGGAATATTCCACAGAATATTCTAGGAATATTCTACAAAATATTTTGTGGGGCCAATCATAGGGCACCACGTGGCTTTCCCGGAGGCCGCCACGTAGCCCCAGGATTACAAACGAATTGCATTGTAAAATTTTTGGTAACCACCAGAATCAAACCCGCGACTAGCAGTTTAACAGCGCCACGTCTTACCATCTCACCACTCCATTAGTTCTTAACATATAACAGAGTTAAGTGTTATTTGAATGTTGAAATTTTTTTGGGTGGGGCCGTAAAGGGGCCAGCCCCTAAAGGCCAACCCCTCTACCACAAGACCGCATGCCCAGATCCAAGGGCTAAGCCAACTCTCTGGTGGTTGAACGAATATGCAACGGTCACATGAAATTGCGAATTGGGGTTTATATGAACAATGATACAATATGGTGTAGACTTTAATAATCTAAAGTGCTCCAAACAAAACGCCAATGGGTGTGGTCCTATGGACCCATGAGCCTTATCTTTAGCCCCTAACGACTGGCGGGATTATTGGCGAAGTGCCCAAATTTGGCGCGAATCCTGAATTAGAGGAGTTAACTGGTAGTTCCACCAATTTTGGTGGAGCTTTTCAAGGGAAAACTAGGAAAAACTTCTTTTGGACATAATTTTTGCTAGGAGAGTCCTTTTGGAGCGATTTTTTATTTTATTTTGGGTCTTCTCAGGATTGTGAAGCCATTGAGACAGGGCTTAGAGCCATTGGAGTAGATCTTCAGTCTATTTAGCTTCGAAGAAACTTTTTGAGCCACTAGAGCCATTTTGGGGTTGATGTTGTGCTGAGATGTGGTTGACCATTTGAGGTGAACCAAGAGTCTACTTTGGGTAATTTGAGCATTCCAGAGCCAATGGTGTAGGTTGCAGATGCAACAAAGATCATCTTCAGGTATTTTTATCAGCGAGAGTGCTTGAAGAGACACCAGGGCTTGGGGATTGGAGAGCTGTATTGGATTATAGTTATCCATTGGAGGTGAAACTATAATAATTTATTACTATTTTCTGCACTCTGAACTCATTTATGCAGTGATTTTCGCCTGTTTAGGATTTCTACACATTGTATAACCATTTTCTAAGCATAATAAGAGCAACGACATGCCCATTTGGGGGCATTGGACCTGACATATGTAGCCCAAGAGGGGTGAACTGGCTTATCATATGCTGAGTTATATTCTGTGATTTATTTTCTGCTTATTTTTAAAGTTAAATATGTTAAACAGTAAAATGAAATAAGCCTCCTATACACAAAAGACTCATAAATTCACCAAAAGCATTTTGTTCAATTGCAAAACACATTTAACAGTTTGCACACATAAGTTTATGGATAATGGATACCTTGCACCAACAACAAGTAGTTTCATTATCAGATCATTAGTGATTAATTCCATTATTTCTTTAGGCAGAGTCTGTAAAAGGCCAGCAAGCTTCGGTGTTGTGTAACCAGCTCCAAAAAGAGAAGAAAAGAGATATCAACGCCTTAGAAATGAGCCACTTCGAGGGGGAAACCTCCAATACATTACATAAATGAAAAATTCTTGGATGATACAATTTACAAAACCTCCTTTCTATATATAGGAGTCCATGGGGCAATAATGTAATCCTAGTGGGCCACAATGTAATCCTAGCCGACCTAACAATAATAATTTAAGGGCACAATAATAACAAAATGGGGGTTACAAGGGTACAATAATAACAATAAGGGGGTTACACTAACAATAATAAAGGACTATACTAGTGATATAGGGACCTAACATGCCCCTCTCCTTCAAAAAAGTGTTGTCCTCAACGCTTGAGTAGCTCCGGGTGCTTCTGTATAAAATTCTCATCCTCCCATGTAGAATCTTCAGTGGGTAAGTTCTTCCACTTGATGAGATACTCTGAAATTGATCGATTTCGTAGCTGTCGAGTTATTGTTTCCATGACCACTTCAGGTTCCAATATTATTTTTCCTTCCTCATCAATTTCTGGCAATATTGTTTGAACTGGAAGATTTTCAGCTATAACCTTCTTTAAGCATGAAACATGGAAAACTGGATGTACTCGTGAAGAAGCAGGAAGCTCCAATTTGTATGCCATAAAACCAATCTTTTGCAACACCTTGTAAGGACCATAGTACTTTGGGGATAATTTATTATCCTTCTTAGCTTGCTTGAGGGACATTTGTTTGTATGGTTGCAGCCGTAAAAATACCCAATCTCCTACATCAAAACTTCTCTCGCTGCGATGTTGATCTGCCTGTTGTTTCATTCGATTTTGTGCCAAATTTAGGTTATCCTTTAAGAGTTGGAGAACTTCTTGCTGATGCTCGATGTGATATTCCACTGCTTGAACCTTCGAATTTTCTCTTAAATATGATGTGATGGATGGTGGATGATATCCATAAAGTGCCATAAATGGGGTCATTTTTGCTGCAGTATGGAAGGAAGTGTTATACCACCATTCAGCAAGAGGTAACCACTTGACCCATTGTGTTTGTTTATCAGATACAAAACAACGAAGATATCCTTCCAAAAATTTATTTACTATCTCAGTTTGACCATCAGATTGAGGATGATAAGATGAGCTATGAGCTAATTGAGTACCCAAACAAGAAAATAACTCCGTCTAAAAATTTCCAGTAAAAATGGGATCTCTGTCACTCACAATAACCCTTGGGCTTCCATGTAGCTTTTGAATTATGTCCATAAATGTAGTAGCAACTGTACTTGCTTTAAATGGATGAGATAATGCACAAAAGTGTGCATACTTGGTAAGTCTATGAACTACCACCATGATGACACTCTTTCCTTCGGACTTAGGTAAACCTGTGATAAAATCCATTGAAATCTCCTCCCAACGTTGACTTGGAATGGATAAAGGTTGTAGAAGTCCCGGGTTCTTAATTGTTTCCACTTTATTCTGCTGGCAAACCAAACATTCCGCCACAAACTTTTGAATATCAGATTTAAGGCCATCCCAAAAAAATTCTTTCTTCACCCCGTGGTAAGTTTTTAAAAATCCTGAGTGTCCTCCTAAAGGAGAAGTGTCCAATTCCAGAAGAATCTTTTGTTTTAGTTGGGAATTCTTACAAAGATATAAGCGATCTTTGTACCATAAGGAATCATTTTTCCAACTAAATGTATCAGATGTACTAGGATCTTGCCGCAACTTTTGAATGAGTGTCCATACTTCTTTTTCCTTCTTCCATTCATCTCTTGCTTCAGTTATCCAATCTGGTTGGATAATAGAAATGGCACAAAGCAATGCTTCCACCTCTTCATTCTTTCTTGAGAGTGCATCTGCAACAACAATCAGCTTTCCTTTTTTGTAGATTATTTCAAAGTCATAACCCAACATCTTTGTGACCCATTTTTGTTGTTCTTCCGATGATAGTCTTTGTTCCAAAAAGTGTTTAAGACTATCATGATCAGTTTTTACCTTGAAGTGTCTTCCCATTAGGTAAGTTCGCCATTTCTTTAGTGCATGTAGTATTGCTAACATTTCCTTCTCATAAATAGGTTTCTGTAAATACTTTCCTTTGATTGGACGACTTTCAAAAGCACTGGGTCTTCCTTCCTACATTAAAACTGCACCAATTCCATTTCCTGAGGCATCACATTCCACAATAAAGGTTTTTGTGAAGTCTGGCGTAGCTAAGACCGGTGCATGGCACATTGCCTTCTTAAGACGTTCAAAGGCCTTAGTTGCTTCAGGAGTCCATGAAAATGCATCTTTCTTCAATAATGTTGTTAGAGGTGCTGCTATTCTCCCATAATTCTTAACAAACTTGCGATAATACCCTGTTAACCCGAGAAATCCTCGAAACTTCTTTATGGTTGTGGGGACTTTCCATTCCTTAATGGCTTTAATTTTGTTAGGGTCTACTTTCACACCCTCGTGAGATACAATATGACCCAAATATTCCACCTCTTGTACTCCAAAGAAACATTTGGATTTTTTTGCATATAATTGTTTCTCCCGCAATAGTTTGAGCACCTTGTCAACATGTTCAACATGATCCTTCCAAGACCTGCTGTAGATTAGTATATCATCAAAAAATACTAGCACAAATTTTCTAAGGAAGGGTTTGAAAATGGAATTCATCAACCCTTGAAATGTAGAAGGTGCATTGGTAAGGCCAAAAGGCATGAAAAAAAATTCATAATGACCCTCATGAGCTCGAAATGTTGTTTTTGGAATATCTTCAGTCTTCATTCTAATTTGATGATATCCTGAACGAAGATCCAACTTGGTAAAATAAATTTCTCCATGTAATTCATCCAATAATTCATCAATCACAGGAATGGGAAATTTGTCTTTAATGGTGAGTTTATTGAGCTCCCTATAATCCGGACACATTCGCCATGATCCATCCTTCTTGTGTACCAAAACTACAGGAGCAGAGAAAGAACTTTGACTAGGTTGAATTATACCCGCCTCTAACATTTCTGCAATCATACGCTCAATTTCTCTCTTTTGGAAGTAAGGATATCTATAAGGCCTGATGTTTGGAGGAACACTTCCTGGAATCAAATGAATAGCATGATCATGATCACGACTAGGTGGGAGTCCTTTGGGAGTTTCAAACACCTTGGAATGATTGTCCAAGACTTGTTGGAGATCTGCAGAAATAGATGATTTTGATGTCGGAACTTCTAGTGAGCATAATTGTGCAATTACGCGTCGTTGTTCTTTATTTAGAAGCTTTTTCATGACATTAGAGCTTATTATCCTTCCTGGCTTCCCTTAAATACCCCGTAATTCGACTTCCTTTCCTTCTGAAAAAAATTTCAAGAAAAGTTCTTGAAAATTAAAAGCTACCGTCCCCAAAGATTGTAACCATTGTACTCCTAGTACAACATCGGCACCTCCCATAGGAATGGCAAGCATTGGACTAGTCAATACATATTCCCCCATGGTTAGCTTGATATTATGGCATTTTCCAGAGCAATTTATAGTTCTCCATTTGCAACCATCACTTGACATTCTGGTGCTGGGTATAGGAAACAATTTAATTCCTTGGCTACCTTATAATGAATAAAATTATGGGTGCTACCTGAATCAATCAACACTATTACCCTTTTCTTCTTTATATGTCCTTCTATCTTGAGAGTTTGAGGAGTGGTAATTCCTGCCAGTGCATTACACGATATGGTCAGATTCATTTCTTCCTCTTCTAGGGTTGGTTCCTGGTGTATATCCTCTTCTTGTTCATTTTCTTCTTCTTCTTCACAATCTATGTAAAATAATTTCTTCTCAGCACACTTATGACCTTTAGTGTATTTTCTATCACAAATGTAGCAAAGCCCTTTTGCTCTTTTTTCTTCCAATTTTTGTGGTGTCAACCTTGTAGGTTGTGGAAATCTAGGCGTAGCAACACTTCCTTATTTATAGAATTGAGTGGTAGGCTTCCTTGTCGCCATTATTTTACATTCAACTTTTCTTGCCAACCTGAATGCCTTCTCCAATGAATTCGGTTCCAAAACACGAACTTCATGTTGGATGTTATCCTTTAAAGTGCCTATGAAGAGATCGATCCTGTGTTCCTCTGGAATATCAGTTACCCTTATATTCAATTTTTGGAAGTCCTCAATGTGCTGCCCCACTAAACCCTTTTGTTTGAGATTTATCAATTGGTTAAAGAAGGTGTTGCTCTTCGTATCCTCATAATGTGCTATCATTTCCTCCATAAAAATTGACCAAGTGACAATTTTTTTATGGGAGCAAAGCCATCGATACCATACAAATGTATTTTGTTCTAAATGTAAAGTTGCAATGCGTACCTTTGTGTGTTTTGCACGTTATGGAGATCAAAATATTGCTCCATCTGTAGTATCCATGTTACAGGATCCTTTCCATCAAACTTCCTCATATCCATTTTTGGAATATGGTGGTTCTTCCCGCCAACATTAGAGGTTATGAAATCACGATTAACATTTATTTTTATCTCATCATGGGGTTCTTCTACTATATTTCCGCCATTAGGAATCGTTTCTTGTTTTAAGCTTGTCATCAAGCCTTCCATGTATGCTTTTAGATCATTCTTCATGTTTTCCATGTTGTCTTTCATGTTTTCATCGATCTTAGCTTCCATGTCATCAATCTTAGCTTCCATGCCCATTTCCATGCCATCCATCTTAGCTTCCAAACCATTCATCTTAGCTTCCATGCCTTTATTCAAAACTTCCATTTCATTTTTTGTTGTTCTTTGCGAGAGCGAAATTTGTTGCACTTGCTCTTGTAATTTTGATTACCATTCTTCGTCTTCATGAGTCACAGTAGAGCCTTCTAAAGGCTTAATGGGAGTTGAATTCTTTTTAGGGGCCATTTTATAATCCAATACTGATATATATTCTACAATATTCCCTTGGAATCAATTCAACTTGATTCTTCAAACAAGACTTATGCAATTCGAAAAAAAATACACACCTTTTACTTGATTTTTAGGAGCTCTGTATTGAAATTGAATTATCTCTGTAATTGAGAATATTCAATATCTAAAATTCACTACTGTAGTAGCCTTCTGAACTTTATTTCAAATGCCAAAGGTATGATCTGATTTGGATTCTTCAAGACAAAGTTATTTCCAATCTCCCACAATGACCCAATTTTGGACTGGTTCAGTAGAGCGAACTTGTACTACTTGACACGTGTCACTGTTTCGTCCTTCGTCTCTAAAATTGATAGCCAAGAAACTGCAGTCCGTGTACTTGCAACCAATCTTTACGGCACTCCAATCCGATGCCCAGAGAGATAGTTATTGAACTTTTCCCATGATCACATCTTTGAGATGAAATTCAAGAGCCTGAAAATGCACTACCTTCCACAGATCATATCTCCAACAATATTGCGAACCAAGCTCTGAAATTTTTTGATGAATTTCCTCAGGATTTCAGATTCACACCATATGAATTTCAGATTCTGACCCTTCGTAGAAATTTTTTTATAGTGAAAATGCCACGATGACCTGTTTAGGAGCCTGAAAAAATATCTAACTTCCACAAATCATATCTCCGAAAATATTGCGAACCAAGATCTGAAATTTTTAGAAAAACTTCCTCAAGATTTCTGCTTCGCACCCTAAAAATTTCAGCTTCTAAAGCTTTGTATAAAAAAATTTATAGCGAAAATTCCACGATGACCCGTTTGGAGCAGCAAAACCCTAGAATCCAAAGCTCTGATACCAAATGTTGTGTAACCAACTCCAAAAAGAGAAGAAAAGAGATATCAACGCCTTAGAAATGAGCCACTTCGAGGGGGAAACCTCCAATACATTACATAAATGAACAATTCTTGGATGATACAATTTACAAAACCTCCTTTTTATATATAGGAGTCCATGGGGCCATAATGTAATCCTAGTGGGCCACAATGTAATCCTAGCCGACCTAACAATAATAATTTAAGGGCACAATAATAATAAAAATGGGGGTTACAAGGGTACAATAATAACAATAAGGGGTTTACACTAACAAAAATAAGGGACTATACTAGTGATATAGGGACCTAACATTCTGGATCTTATCCTTTCTTTAAAGGTGACATATCCCGAAATGCCCCTATCATCCATCTCCTCGTATTAGAAATACTTGGTTCTCACATTTCATATCAGTCATCATCGCATCCATGGAGTCTATCCCGAGTTCCTTTTAATCTCGCTATAGTCCTCATAGTCCCTCCATCCTTCATTGCTGTTCCTCTCTCGTATCGTACATTATGGCCCTCAGTCCTACTATCCCTCATTCCTTTGATATTGTGTCGGGCTATTTTTAGGTCATCCAAGCCCTTCATATTCTAACAAGGGAAGTCATCAGCCTGCTACTTAGTACCCCCCATTCGACCATCATCCCTGCTGTGAGTCTGTCTATCACTCTACTATTATCTCTTGCGCATTATTTGAGGATCCCTTATTGCCTCACCTATGGCGAACCTCCTTCTGTCGACATCATATCATTCATTCTAGAAGACATGTCTATAGGGCGGTGTACCTGTTGAGTCTCAAATCTGCATTGATCTTATACATCCTCCTAGACCTTTTTCATTCACCTGAACCTTCCCAGTTGTCAATATCATTGTATATTAATTGCAAAAGAGCATCTAAAATGGTTTTTAACTATATTTTGTGTTTGCTGTTTGATTTAGATTTTTTCTCATTTAGCTGCGGAATCTTGCCACCTTCCACAGCGGCTGCAACTTTCCGCAACCATTTTGTGAAAGTATATGTTACAGGTGTCCTCGGGAAAAACGAGCCACATGGGCAAGTCAAAAATGATGTGGACATGGATCATGTCCTATTGGCTCAAGAAAATTCACTTAAGGAAGCTACGGTCAAAGGTGGCCAAGTGGAAGTCAACCGTAGAGTCCTACGGTGACAGGACTCTGTTTCTCGTCACGTGAAGATTCATATGGCCGTTTCTGAGTTGCGGGAGACACATAAACACCTGTACACGGCTCCATAGCCGAATCCAACATCCACTCTGCATAGATTTACTCCTCAACGCGGCCATGATCCTAGATCTCTGGACGTAATGGTTTACGTGTTCTCCAACAACACAAACTTTAGGGAATTAGTTATATTTCCTTGTTATAAATAATGCGTTTGCATACACATATTAGATTAGTCTCCATTAGCTTCCAGATAGCTCTGTAATGTAATTACGTTGCCACTGTGTCATAATATCACCTTTCTATTATGAATGCATTTTAATATATAAGAAGACTCTGTTTCCAAGCGTAATTCGTACTTGAAGTCTGCTGCCAAGGCTGGTGTAGAGGGCCCCTGCGCACGCTGAGGTTTTGTGCATTATTGTATAGTTCTTGTTTTATTTCTTTAAGCTCATTGTGCCATAATTCATTCACATGTTTATACATTTCATCTTTCATGGTATATATGCTTCATTACTGTTTATAATCTTTCATGCTTTACATCTTGCTTCTATCCATAATCTTTCATGTTTTATGTTATTGTTAACTGATCAGTGTTCTTGTTTCAGGTTATAAATAGGCAGCCCCCATTTGCATAACTTTTTGATTAATGACATGAATAATATTGTCTCCGCTCGCTAATTTACTTTTCTTATTTTCCGTTTTCAATTTCGCACTCGCTGTTTATTTCAAATTTTGCACACATTTGTTTCGTAGTTAGATTTAGATATATCAAATTGTTCATGTCATTTTCTTCTAAGGCCACCTCCTAAAGCCACAACTAGACTGAAGCCACAACTAGACTTATGGTGAGGGATTGAATTATGAATGTGTAGTTTGATATTAGTTTACTTTCTGCAAGTTAGATATATTAAATTGCTCATGACATCTTCAGTTACCTTCGAAAGCCACAGCTGGACTGATGGTGAGGGATTGAATTATGAATGTGTAGTTTGATATTAGTTTACTTTCTGCAAGCTAGAAATATTAAATTGCTCATGACATCTTCAGTTACCTCCGAAAGCCACAGCTGGACTGATGGTGAGGGATTGAATTATGAATGTGTAGTTTGATATTAGTTTACTTTTTGCAAGTTAGAAATATTAAATTGCTCATGACATCTTCAGTTACCTCCGAAAGCCACAACTGGACTGATGGTGAGGGATTGAATTATGAATGTGTAGTTTGATATTAGTTTACTTTCTGCAAGTTAGATATCAGGTTACTCAAGTTGTTTATGGTTACCTCCGAAAATCATAGCTGGACTAATGATGAGGGATCGAAGATAAGTTGATGTAATTTGATTTAGATTTACTTTGTTGCAACTTTTGGATTTCTTTCAGCATAGTTTCTTTTTTGTTTGAACAGCAGCAAGAATAATGAGTTTCATGATCAGTAGTTCATTGTTTGTTTGACTAAAGTAGTGATGCAATTTCATTTTCTTTGAAGAATTAATTTTGTCATTGTGTGTTTTTAAAATTCTTTTGAAGTTTGGAAAATCATTAGAAAGACATTGTTGTCTTGAAATATTTGTCTCCATACTTGTATTTCAGAATTTCATAAAAAAATCCAAAAACGACCAAAAAGTAAGAGATAGGTTATCTTGCACATATAGTGCGCCACACTTCGTCAGCTTACGAATCCCGGATTGACAAATTAAATGCAGAAATTTAGGACACACTAAATTGACCAAACATTTTGGCGCCGTTGCCGGGGAAGTGTAACTAGGTAGCCAATTTCTTAAAAAAAAAAAAACAAAATAACAAAAGAAGGGAAAACTTGATAACTTCTTGAAGTATGCTCTCCTCTTGCACCTAGTGTGATCTGGAGGATCAGAAAAGAGAGTTATTGGTTCAGTAATTTCTTAAGTATGCTCTCTTCTTGCACCTAGTGTGATCTGGAAGATCAGAAAGAGAATTATTAGCCCAACTTTAAAAAATAAAAATAAAAAAAAAATAAAAAATGACATGCATAGAGCAAGAGATTCTAGGGGAAGGTTTATAGCTAAAGCCAAGAGTTCGATTTTTACAACTCCATATTCTTCAAGGCATAGAAAAGAATCACCACCATCTACCCCTAGCCTTAAGATTTTTGGAATTCAAGGAGCAGCTGAATTAGAGGATTCTCCTATACCACCTACTAAATCTCATTTAGAAAAGGAAGAGACTCCCTCTCATCCTCCCTTGATAGAAGAACTAGAGGAATTTAAGGACTCTAAAGAAACTATCATGTCAGAGGAAATAATAGATGGATTTGGAGGTAGAGGTAGAAGAGGAGGAAACAATGGAGACAATAATGGTGAAGGAAATAATGGAAGAAATAGGGAAGGAGATAACTTGTTTGGGTTCCCTATAGTTGATGAGGAAACTCATACAACAATGAAAAATATCTCACCATCTGTCCTTCCTAACTTTTATGGATTGCGAAGTGAGGATCCTGAAACATTTCTGTTTGAGTTTGAAGTCGTGTGCCGAACCTATGACTATATGGAAGACTCTCAAAAACTCAAACTGTTTCCTTCAACATTGAAGGGAGCTGTTTTGAAATGGTTCATGGGATTAGCCACTCAATCTATTAGGACTTGGAATGATATGAAACAAACATTTTTGGATAGATACTTGGACTATTGTATGCCCACCAATCACAAGGATGAGGTATTCAAAACGATGCAAAAAGAAGATGAAAACTTGGAAGATTTACTTGAAAGATTTCAATACAACTTAAAAAGAGAAAATATGAGCAACTTAGATGATGAAACCTTGAAAGCCCTCATATTAAAATCCATTAGAGTTGAATGGATAGATATTTTAAACATGATGGGGAAAGGAGACATTTCTCAACTTCCACTTCGTGACATAACAGAACTATGTGTCCATCTCTCAAGAGGAAAATCTAAAACAGGAAAAGGGCCTAGGGATCCTTCTCTTATTAGGGCCAACAAATCTGCAACTGGATCAGTAAGTAGGGCAGAGATTGGTAACATGCTTGATGAATTCAAAACTGATATCTTAGGGAGCCTTAGTGAACAACTAGACACCCTTAAAATCCAAAACAAGCAGAAAGCAGAAACAGATGCTTTAGCTATCTTTTGTCCAAAATGTAGGAAGAAACATGCTTTAAGGGAATGTCCCTTGGATGCAAAAGTTGTAGAAACATGTATGATTTGCTCAGAGAATCATGAGATCAAGGATTGTCCTTCAATTTCTGGACTCAAAGCTGTTTTTCAAGAAGACCCAAATTCAGTAGAATCTCTCTGTTTTGTCGCAAGGAGACCTTGGCAGGGACAACAAACTCAAGGGTTTAACAACCCCATGAATTTTCAAACCCCACCAAATTGGAATCCTTGGCAACAACCTTGGCCCCAACATCAAAATTCATATCAGCCATGGGTACAAGGAATGCAAAATCCTTATGGGAGATTTGCTCAATTTTATCAATATCCTCCATCTTTTCAAAATCAACAAGCTCCACAACTTCCAAACACAAATCCACAACTTTCATTGCCATTTCCACAACAACAACCTTCTCAACAAAATTCAAATCCTCAACTCATGCTCCCATACCAACAAAAGACAAATGAACTTCCAGCTCAGCCATTGCCAAATCCTAACAATAAAAATCCTCAGAACACTTACATGGTAGAAGGACAACAATTTCCTACCTATATGATTGTTCCTCTCAACGATGTACAACTCAGATCTGGTAGAGTTTTAGAAAAACCTTCTATAGATATTCAAGAGCAAGATACCTCTGAGGAGGACTCTCTTGAAGCCAATAAGGGTTCTGAGGAAGCATCTCTTCAAAATTCAAACATTCAAAAAGAAAAAGAAAATTTAACACCCACAACTCCTATAGTTGAGCAACCTGCATCTTCATCTACACCTCCTTTTCCTGAAAGACTACAAATTGACAAGGGTGTGGAAAAACAAATCTTGTTGCCTAACTATGATTTTCTAGATGAATTGAAGAATGTTTGTATCAAGATTCCCTTGCTACAAGCCATTCGAGAGATTCCTATTCTAGCAAAAACAATAAAAGAGTTGAGTTTCAAAAGACCAGGAAGGAAACTAAAAGATACAAGAAGAATCCACCTGGTGGGAAAAATTGCAGATATCATGATGGGAAAAATTACCATGCAGAAGTATGTAGATCCAGGAAGTCCAATTGTCAAGACACATATAAATGGGATAGAAATTCCAAACACATTGATCGACTTAGGGGCTGCTATCAACATTATGAGTAGACAGACTATGGACCAGCTAAAACTTCCTAACCTTCTTTTTACACCTACTTTACTGCAACTTGCAAATTGATCAATTATTAAACCAGATGATGTATTAGAAGATATTTCAGTCTCCTTAGATTCTTGGGAATATCCAGTAGATTTTATGATTTTGACTCCCAAGAGTAATCTAGGAGGGCACCCACTTATCTTAAGAAGACCTTGGCTAGCCACAGCTGATGCTTTTATTAGTTGTAGATCTGGGGATATGTACATTTCTAATGGTAATTTGACAAAGAAATTCAATTTGTATCCTCCAGCAAAAGAAATTACAGAAGTAGGAGACAATTAATGGGTCGATGATGAGGACATTATACAACTTGTCTTTACCATTTCGGAAATTAGTGAGGATAGTCAAATTCTGAACACATTAGAAAATTTTGAGACATCTTCAGAATATGACCCCACACAATTTCAGATGGAATCTGACATAGAATATTTATCATCAAGACAAATGTCTCTTTACTCTATGGAAGATTTTGGTAGTTCTACCATTGAGATTTTTCCAGGAAAAACATTGAATATCAACAAACATTTGGAAAAGTCACAACAAGAAGAAATAACCAAAATCTTGCAAAAACATTCTACTGCAATTGCATGGGAGTATACTGACATGAAAGGTATTGATACTAAGACTTGCATCCATCATATATATATTGAGGAAAACAGTAGACCAATCAGACAACCTCAAAGAAGGATGAATCCAAATCTTAGGGAGATAGTGAAAGAAGAGCTCCAAAAACTACTCAATGTAAACTTCATTTATCCAATTTCAGATAGCCGATGGGTTTCTCCTTTGGTTATAGTACCTAAAAGAATGGTAAATGGAGGGTATGCATTGATTACAGGGAATTGAACAAAGCAACTTTGAAGGATCACTTTCCTTTGCCTTTTATCGATCAGGTATTAGACACATTAGCAGGTAAAAAATACTTTTCATTTTTGGATGGTTTTAGTGGCTATAATCAAATTCAGGTAGCACCTGAAGATCAAGATAAGACCACATTTACTTGTCCATGGGGAACTTTTGCCTACCGAGTGCTTCCTTTGGGGTTATGTAATGCACCAGCAACATTCCAAAGAGCAGTACTAGGAATTTTTTCTGATCTAATCCATGATTGTGTAGAGGTTTATATGGATGATTTTACAGTTTATGGTAATTCATTTGAAGAGGCATTAGAAAATTTGGAAAAAGTTCTTATAAGGTGTAAAGAAACAAACCTTTCATTAAGCCATGAAAAATGCTTTATGATGTTTACCGAAGGTATTGTTTTAGGACATCATATTTCAGGAGATGGGATTAAGGTTGATAGATCAAAATTTGAAGTCATCTCCAAGTTACCTATTCCAAATTGTCAAAGAGATGTTAGAAGTTTTCTAGGATTTACTGGTTACTATAGAAGATTTATAGAAAACTTCACTAAAATAGCATCTCCACTCTTCAAATTGCTTACAAAAGACTGTGAATTTAAATGGAATCCTGATTGTCAATCAGCCTTTGAAACTTTGAAAACAAGAATATCTGAAGCACCTATCTTGAGAGGACCAAATTGGAAACTCCCTTTCCATATTTCTACGGATGCTTCAGATACAGCTCTAGGAGCTGTGTTGGGTCAAAAATATTTAGTTCCTTATGCTATTTATTATACCAGTAAAAATTTGACTCCCACAGAGTTGAATTATACTGTGACTGAAAAAGAGTTTTTAGCTGTTGTTCATGCAATTAATAAGTTTAGACATTACATAACAAGCTATGAAACTTTTATTCATACTGACCATTCTGCAATTAGATATTTAATGAACAAACCTGTTACTAATGGCAGAGTGACAAGATGGCTCTTAATTTTGCAAGAATTCAATATTACTGTGTTGGATAGACCAGGAAAACAAAATACAGTAGCTGATTTCTTGTCTAGGATTCAGAATACTAAAGAAGATTCTCCCGTAGAGGATAAGTTTCCTGATGAATACTTGTTTGCAGTAACTATTAAGACTCCTTGGTATGCAGATATTGCTAACTATTTGGTTACAGGGAAACTGCCTTCACATTTATTTCCAAATGAAAAACGAAAAATTATTCAGGAGAGTTCAAAATATTCATGGATTTCTAACGAATTTTTTAAAACAGGGCCAGATCTTGTGATCAGAAGATGTGTTAGGGAAGATGAAATTGCTGATATTCTTAAGGCATGTCATGATGAACCATGCGGCGGACACTTTGCAGACAAAAGGACGGCCTATAAAATCCTCTCTTTAGGATATTATTGGCCTTCCCTCTTCAAAGATGCAAAACAATATGTCAAAAGGTGTGACAGCTGCCAAAGAGTAGGAAAACCTACCCTTTCAAATGAAATGCCATTGCAAACATAGGTACTCATTGAACCCTTTGAAAAATGGGCTTTAGATTTCATTGGACCTATTAATCCACCATCTAAACAAAAGAAGTATATATTGGTTTGTATTGATTATGTTACTAAATGGGTAGAAGCCAAAGCATTAATATCTGCTACTGAAAATTCAGTTGTTCATTTTATTTATGAGGATATTTTTACTCACTTTGGTGTTCCAAGAGAAATTGTGACAGATCAAGGAAGCCAATTCACATCCAACTTGGTGGAGAAGTTGATGGAAGAATACAAAATCAAGCACAAAAGATCTACTCCTTAACATCCGCAAGCAAATGGTCAAGTGGAGTCTACAAACAAAGTTCTTGAAAGTATCATCACCAAAACTGTTCATCTAAATAGAAGAGATTGGGTAGAAAGGCTTCCTGAAGCCTTGTGGGCCTACAGAACTACATGGAGAAATACAATAGGACATTCTTCCTATGAACTTGTTTATGGGAAAGAAGTCTTTCTCCCCATTGAGTTCCAAGTCAAGACCTTCAAGATAGCAGTTCAATTGGGGATGAACTTATCAGAAGCCCAAAAGCATAGAATGGAGAAATTGAATGAGCTAGATGAAATCAGACAAGAAGAAATTTTAAGAACTGATCTAGTTCAATATCAAAGAGCTAAATGGCATGACAAGTACATCAAAGAGAAGAAGTTTCAAGAAGGAGATTGGGCATTGTTATTTGATTCCAAGTTTAAATATTTTCAATGAAAATTTCAGACTCATTGGCTTGGGCCATATGAGATTGACAAGATCTTTAGCAATGGAGCGGTAAGAATCAAGACCATTGATGAGTTTCAAACTCCTCTTATTGTGAATGGCCACAGATTGAAATTTTATCATAAGCCACTCTCAAAAGAGGATTTTGTCAAAATGTTTCAAGAAAATTCTGCAATCAGGCTGGTACAAAAGAATTCTTCTTCTCCACCAGCCTAGCTTTTGTTCTTTTCAAGCGTAAAAAAAAAAAAAAAAAATTATTTGTATAAGCCTGAAAACCAATCACTGATTGGCAGTCTTATACAGAAAATATAGGGTGAAAATCAGGAACACCTGACACTCTATATTTTCCAAAAAAATAAAAAAATCTCTCTTTCATTTCACAAGTTTTGTGACCACCCACTCCATTCCATTCCACTTCATTCCACTTCATTTCACTTCATTTCACTCCATTCCATTTCATTTTATCTATTTCATTCCATTTTCACCAATAAAATTCTTTTTCATGACCATTTCCATCTAGTCATTTGTCATCTGTTCATTTTCATTCACCCAAATAATAGTTGTGTCAGTTTCCGCAGCTGACATCTGTTTCCGCAGCCAGAAGCAGATTCCGCAGCTACTACTCTGTTTTCAAAAGAATGTACAGCCAGATGTTATTTCCATAATCATGAAATTAAATGCAGGTGAGAGGACCAATTATGAAGACATGGGGCATTCAAGATATCAATGAGGAGCAACTAATTGAAGACCAAGGAAAAAGGCAAAGATTCCAAGGTATGAGTAAAATTCATTTCAAATAGCATTGAAAAAACATTTTTATATAGTTCTAAACCATAAGCTCCATCCATTATGTGCAATGATTATATTGACAAACTCCGTAACCCTTTCACGATCTCCATATGATCCTCCCACATTCATTCTCAAACGGTCCCATAATTAAACCTCCGATCTTCACTCATACTCCGATATTCCACCTATGACAATGAGACGTAGTTGATTTGACTACGGCTTCTTACAGCCGCATAAAATCCATAGCCGTTGTTTAAACGTGCTCACATTTATTTTGCAGCCACGAAATTTCAAAACACTGTCGGATGTGTTATACTCCTCCTATTCTTCTGTTAATCTCACAGTCGTATCTCTGCCGTGCTCACGAAACCCTTCTCTGTTCCATTTCACTCCATTTCGTTCTCTGTTACGCTACAGCCTGTATACCCACTCTCTGATATCTACCTACAGTCATTGTGCTCATTTCCGTGCATTCATCCGTTCTACTTCCATTGAACCCTCCGCACGTAGGCAAGTTTTTTAAGAGCAGAAAGAAGAATGGGTAAATTGCTAAGAGAAGAACCAGAAGGACCTAAATTCATGGAAGGGTATCCACAAGTCAGGGATATATTGAAGAAAGCAAAGTGGTTGCGGTTTATCCAAAATTTCAGAGGCTACCATAAAGAAGTGACAAAAGCATTTGCAAGGTCGTTCAATGGCCTGGAGGTAGAGATTGGAGACCTTAAGTTCACGGTGAATGAGGCATCTATAGCATCTGCCACAGAACTTCTTCAAGAGGGTGAACGATGGTTTAAGAACAAAAGCATTAGTGATGAAGCTTGGAGAATAATCTTACGAAACCAAGGTATGGACATAACTATTTTTAAAAGAGGAATTCTTGTTCATGCTTTGAAAGAGGAATGGGCTACTTTGCTGCTAGTTGTTCAAAAATTCATCACCTGTGAAGGCCGTTTTGGGTCCATGTATATGTACCATACCAGATTGCTGATGAATTTTCTAGATAATCAAACTCTCAATCTTCCATATTTTCTATTAAATAGTTTGAAGAAAATGTCTGTGACTGTTCAGAAGCATTTAGGAGATGTACAACCACATCTATATCACCACGGTCTTGTAAAAATTTTGATTGAAAAAGAGTTAAAGGAGAAGAAAGACACATGGGAACAATTTTTGATTAGAAATTTCTTTGAGGAACCTCAGGAGATTCCTGAAGGTAGCACATCAAGAAGGAGTAGGAGAAAAAGAACAAATGATGAAACTTAAAGTACTCCTACTACTAAAATTGAAAGAACTAGTAGGGAAGAGAGGTTGTCAAAAAGGAAGAAGAGAGAAACCAAGGGTAAAAAGCCAATATCACCAAAAGAGAGAAAAAGTATTGAGGCTATACATCAAACCCCTTCTTCCGAAGAAGAAGATCATCAAGTGTTATCTGAGAGATTGGTTCATCTTCAAGAACAGTTATCTATAGCCAAGAAGAAAGAGAAAGGAAAACAAAAGCAAAAAGACAGTGGTCCACAGCGTGTGAGAAGAAGTTCCAGACTTAAGGGGAAATTGAGGAAAATGCAAATGAAGGGTCCTCATTTTATTGATTTGGGAGAAGAAACATCTGAACAATCCCCAGCTGACCATAGTCCATCTCACTCTCAGTCAGTTAGTGAACCTGGTTCATTTCATTCTCAGTCAGACATTGAACATAGTCCATCCCATTCTCAGCAAGATGTTGATGTGAGCCCTTCTCAGCCAGATTTTGAAGACAACTCTCCTTCACGGCATTTTGGGGATAGCCCAATAAAAATGACCCCTGATATAGACCCCAAGCAGCAAGAAGTATATGATTATATAGAATATTTAGAAAAAGCAGCTACAGGTCCCAGTACTTCGTCCATTCAGCCTCACACAGTACAAGATGATTTAGTCCAATCACTAAAACAAGAAGTCTTTGAGCTAGAGCTTTTAAATAGACACATCAAAAATGAAAATGAGACATTGAAGGAACAAAGTAAATTGGAAAAAATCATTCATGATAATACCATGCTACATCTGGGAATATGGCAGAAGAAGAACAAGAAATTGAAAAGGAAATGCCAGAAGTTAAGCAGAGCACTAGTTAATATCAAATTTAGATGCTTAATGAAAAAGCTCAGGATGTTGGCAGCACCAAGGAAGAAGAGGAGAGGATTGGATGTATTGACTGAAGTGTCAAGGCATATGAACTGAAGAAGGATTATCAAAATTTTGGTTGCATGAGGACATGCAACACCTTCACAGTGGGGGTATGTTGAGTCTCAAATCTGCATTTTTTTCCATACACCTTTCTAGACCTTTTTCATTCACCTGAACCTTCCAAGTTGTCAATATCATTGTATATTAATTACAAAAGAGCATCTAAAATGGTTTTTAACTATATTTTGTGTCTGCTGTTTGATTTAGATTTTTGCTCATTTAGCTGCGGAATCTTGCCACTTTCCACAGCTGCTGCAACTTTCCGCAGCCATTTTGTGAAAGTATATGTTACAGGTGTCCTCAGGAAAAACGAGCCACATGGGCAAGTCAGAAATGATGTGGACATGGATCGTGTCCTATTGGCTCGAGCAAATTCACTTAAGGAAGCTGCAGTCAAAGGTGGCTAAGTGGAAGTCAACCGTAGAGTCCCACGGTGACAGGACTTTGTTTCTCGTCACGTGAAGATTCATATGGCCGTTTCTGAGTTGCAGGAGACACATCAACACCTGTACACGGCTCCATAGCTGAATCCAACATCCACTCTGCATAGATTTACTCCTCAACGCGACCATGATCCTAGATCTCTGGACGTAATGGTTTACGTGTTCTCCATTAGCATAAACTTTAGGGAATTAGTTATATTTCTTTTGTTATAAATAATGCGTTTGCATACGCATATTAGATTAGTCTCTATTAGTCTCCATTAGCTTCCAGATAGCTCTGTAATGTAATTACGTTGCCACTGTGCCGTAATATCACCTTTATGTTATGACTGCATTTTAATATATAAGAAGATTATGTTTCCAAGCGTAATTCGTACTTGAAGTCTGTTGCCAAGGCTGGTGTAGAGGGCACCTGCACACGCTGAGGTTTTGTGCATTATTGTATAGTTCTTGTTTTATTTCTTTAAGCTCATTGTGCCATAATTCATTCACATGTTTATACATTGCATCTTTCATGGTATATATGCTTCATTTCTGTTTATAATCTTTCATGCTTTACATCTTTCTTCTGTCCATAATCTTTCATGTTTTATGTTATTGTTAACTGATCAGTGTTCTTGTTTCAGGTTATAAATAGGCAGCCCGGGCATTTGCATAAATTTTTGATTAATGAAATGGAATTAATATTGTTCTGCTGCTAATTTACTTTTCTTAGTTTCTGTTTAATTTCAGTACTGCTTTGTTTATTTCAGTCTTGCACATTTGTTTCAGTAGTTAGATTTAGATATATCAAATTGTTCATGTCATTTTCAGTTACCTCCGAAAGCCACAGCTGGAATGATGGTGAGGGATTGAATTATGAATGTATAGTTTGATATTAGTTTACTTTCTGCAAGTTAGATATATTAAATTGATCATGACATCTTCAGTTACCTTCGGAAGCCACAGCTGGACTGATGGTGAGGGATTGAATTATGAATGTGTAGTTTGATATTAGTTTACTTTCTGCAAGTTAGAAATATTAAATTTCTCATGACATCTTCAGTTACCTCCGAAAGCCACAGCTGGACTGATGGTGAGGGATTGAATTATGAATGTGTAGTTTGATATTAGTTTACTTTCTGCCAGTTAGAAATATTAAATTGCTCATGACATCTTCAGTTACCTCCGAAAGCCACAGCTGGACTGATGGTGAGGGATTGAATTATGAATGTGTAGTTTGATATTAGTTTACTTTCTTCAAGTTAGATATCAGGTTACTCAAGTTGTTTATGGTTACCTCCGAAAATCATAGCTGGACTAATGATGAGGGATCAAAAGATAAGTTGATGTAATTTGATTTAGATTTACTTTGTTGCAACTTTTGGATTTCTTTAAGCATAGTTTCTTTTGTGTTTAAACAACAGCAAGAATAATGAGTTTCATGATCAGTAGTTCATTGTTTGTTTGACTAGAGTAGTGATGCAATTTCATTTTCTTTAATTTCATTTTCTTTGAAGAATTAATTTTGTCATTGTGTGTTTTTAAAAATTCTTTTGAAGTTTGGAAAATCATTAGAAAGACATTGTTGTCTTGAATATTTGTCTCCATACTTGTCTTTTAGAATTTCACAAAAATCCAAAAACGACAAAAAAGTAAGAGATAGGTTATCTTGCACATATAGTGCGCCACACTTCGTCAGCTTACGAATCCCGGATTGACAAATTAAATGTAGCAATTTAGGACACACTAAATTGACCAAACAGTACCTTGGTTCCAGCTTCCACTCTTGTTCGGTGTCTCGGATCAAGCAAAGGGACCCCTTATTGCCCTTTGACTTGATTGCTTCTCAGATCCAGCTCCTTATGGAATGATCTAGATCCATATACTTGATGGTTCAGTGATGCAGCAGATTGCATCGGTGATCCCCGGGTGTGTGTGAGATGTTTCAGAGCTCATGAGGGGGTGACCCTTCAAGTAGCCCCCCACATGCCCAGATGGCCTCTTCATTACAACCTTCAATGCAGCTCCATAGATTTGATGACCGTTTCGGCCTCACCCGCATGCACCACCTTTTATTTTTCATGTATCATTCATATTTTCAGAGCCCTCTCCTGTTTACACGACCTCTTTGGTTGCAATTATATCTCATGTACTTAGATATTATTCTTTAAGTCCTAGCTGTTATCCCAGGCACAATACGTATCTGGGATCCATAATCATGTTTTTATCTGGCTCATGTTCATGCCAACATGTACTATATAGTTCAGTCCCTTGTTTACTGGACACATTATTCTTTGTACTTTGTCTTGGTGGGCATAGGTATGCCTCCCCCACCTCTTGTAGCATAGGTACTCACTCATAAAAGATACTTCTCGCACCTGTAAGTCTCGCCTCCTTAGGGTCTTTTCCTCTAGCGCTTTGATATACCTTATATTTCTCTCTCTCTGACTTCCCCTTAGGTGTTTAGTGATTGAGTTGTTACAACATACTTTGGTCATATGATTAGCTCCTAATGCTCGCACACAGGGGGGAAATCTGTTACAACAATTTTTGGTCATCTAACCTGTTACTATTAGATGGACCAAAGTACACCATGTAAGACCAATTTTACCCTAAGTAAAATTGCTTTCACTATGAAAAATAAATTAGTAACCCATAATTTATTAAGTTTTTTATGGTCTAAACAAGAAACCCCATGAAAAAATATTGAATAAATCCATATTTGTTTGATTTTACTTAAGGAATAATTAGTTAAACAACAGTTTAATTAACAAACCTGGTCATATTTAACCCAAAACAGGAAAATTAATTAGATAAATCATTATTTATCTTATTATTTTCTAGGAATAATTATTTAAACCTTATTTAAATAATACTCCTTGTTAAATTTGACTAAATAATTTAATAAATCACTATTTATTAAATTATTACTCAACCACATCCTTAAAATAATAAATAAATCATTTATTTATTATTTACAAATAAAGGGATTTGACCAAATTCAATTTTTTTTCCCTCCAACAAATATAGTAAAATATTCCATAAAAGTTGGATCTAGAATTGGTTAATAATATTTTAATTATGCACCAATATCTAGACTAACTCAAAATTTTGTTATAAATAGAAGGTTTTTTCCATTCACTCACTGCCTTTTGTTGCCTAAATATCACTCTGGAGCTATACTTTTGGTCTGACTTCGATCCTCCATCATTGTGATATTTTTTCTATGTTATTGCGTGTGAGTTCGCTTTGAGTTCCATTTTTGTCTGGGTTTTATACACCATCAAAAGAGGGAGACCTTAGATCTAAAGTGCTGAGGACATACAAGAACCCATTCCATTAAGGGGGACTGGTAACATCTTTCTATGTTCCCTTCCCAGGTGTCATAAATACAAAAATTCTTTAAAAATATTCTTGTCTTGTTTATTGGATGCATGGAGCAACTCTTGTTTTTATTTACTGCTTAATGTCTTTTACCGCATAGATCTAGATTTTGTAGCATTTATCTTGGTCAACTAACTACATATCTAAATAAATTGGTAGCCATCTTTGATGTTAGGGTTGTTTGTTATGCACAACTAAAGTGGGTTTTTTTCGTACACTTGCGATTAGAATTCATCCTAACAGAAGTCTCCATGAGAGTAGTGGCTTTAATGAGTGGGGCCCAAGGTGAGAAGGCTCAAAATGCATATAAGGAGGGGAAGGAAACCATAGAAGGCCATGTTGATTATTATTTTGTTTATGGTCTGTTATGACTTCTTTCACTCTTCAGCTATTTAGCGAAGTCTGTTGTGATGTTTAGCACAAGGGTGTTCTCGAGCGGGAATCCCACCCTCATCCTCGGGGGCCTTAGAGTGCCCAATCAGGAGAGATTTGTGAGCTTCATATCCACATTCTGACATTCAGGCCAGCTTCATTCTTCATCTACAGTGTTGTTTCTTCCAAGATTGTGCTGTGTTGTAGGGTAGGAGCAGTGGGGGAGTTTCAGGGCCATATTCTGAGCTTGTTTTCGGTGGAGGAGGTATTATTTCCATTGGGAGGCCAACAAGGGAGGTCCTTGGGAATTATATCATAATTTGGCACCAGAAAAAGCTATTACCATCCCCTAAAGTGCAATTTCCCTCATAGACTTCGTTATATTAGTGAGCATTTGCACCGGAGGATTCAATGCATCATTTAGAGTGTTTGTTTCTCAGTGAAGGGATCAACCTCTCACTTGGAGAGTCCATTAGAGGAGTTCTACACATTTCGACATCAGTTTCAGCCACCTCCTTTCAAGTGTCCAATTGTCACAGGGTCTTCACTAAGGGGGAAATACCATACCACGTGGGTTCATATTGGGGTATATTTATTGAGGAAAAAATGACATAATATATTGGGGTATATATAGGGGTAAAGGGTTTTTATATTGGCAGGTATAAAAAATGGAGCTCAAAATTAATGAAAAAATATAAAGGGGTGTAAAAAATGTTAATGAAAAAATGCATACCTACAATATCTAGTGGAAGTAGGGGTTTTTAACATTCGGAAGGTGTATTGGGTTCGTATTTGTAGGGGGTTAAATAATGTGATTTTTAGGGGTATTTTCCAATATTTGGTCAAATTAAGGGTATTTTTTAATATGGCACGAATTCACGTGATAGATTAGAGGTTCATTTAGTGAAGCCCCCGTGCCATTTTTAAAGCTTATTCAACCCTAGGGCCGCATTCCGACATTCTGGTATTTTGTGTATTTCTGGAAACCCTTTCTGGGTTGTCTTGGAAAGGTGTTGTAGAGCCTTGATCTTTATTTCTCGAATCTCTTGAGGCACATATCAGTTGTTATATATAATTTTATGTTTCTAGCTATGTCTATGTCCACTAGGACTGCGCTATATTGATCTTCTGGCATTTGTATAACAACTATATTTCATGTATTTGTCTATGTGATTATTGGAGGCTTGTATTGTATATCTTGAGTGACTTGACCCTCAAGATTTTATGCTCATTATTGCTTATATTTTTAATAATATGGCTCTACATTTATCTCACATATTGATATATTTATATTCACTTCTATTATTTCCATTTTTGTGTTCAATATTGCTGCTTGCCCTATTTTGGAATATTACAGTGGTATTAGAGCATAATCTTGTCTTAGCCTATGCATTTCAGCCAATATTTCATCAAAAGAAGGAGAGCCTCTCACAGAAAGAGAGAAGATGTATCTCAAAAGAAACCAGAGATATGACTACACAAATAATAGATAAGACAATGGAAAAACTCCCATATCAGGAGAAGAGGATGACAAGGAGTTCCCCAAGATTCTTCTTCAAACCATGCAATATATTGCAAGATAAATCAAGGAGATGAGGATGGATAGACACAAGGAATCCCCTAAAGGGTTTCTACATGGAGAAGGCTCTAGAATTTCACATCACTGGCATGATCAACTAGTGAAGCAACAAGTTTCCCAATGCTCCACTATGAATACATTCTTAGCAGTAGGAAATGGAGGGTTTCAAGAACAAGAAACTCTTGAAGATCACTTCCTTGAGTATGAGTCTCAATCTCAAATATTCAAAGATCATTTGAGCTTTTAGGAGTTTTGTCAGATCAAGGACAATAGGAGACCCCAGCATCTCAATAGAGGTGGAGGATTCATACAAAACAAGGATCTTCATCGGACTTTGGGTAGATTCTTCTTGCCTAATTTTGATGGGTCATACAAATGCACAACCAAGTCTTGGGTAGAGAAGCTAGACATCTACTTCTATTTGAACCAAGTATCGGAGATAGAAGCCTTCAAAATAGCAGTGTTATACCTTGAGGGTGAGGCACATGATTGGTGGTTGCGTGGTATTTCTACATTAGGGCATGCCAATGTGACTGCATATTCACAGTTCACCAAGAGGTTGGTGGAGAGGTTTGATCAAAGAGACACTGAGGCAAATTTTATTGAGCTAGATAAGCTCAAACAGTCAGGTAATCCATAAACTTACATTTCTAAACTTTTAAAACTTTCTATTATGGTTCTTAATTTATCTGCAGCTAGGAGAGTCTATATGTTTATTGATGGGTAGCAGAGCCTCTTCATGAGTTGGTTAAATCAACCAATCCCACTACCCTTCAAGATGATGTTGAAAGGGCTAAAGATCTACAAGATGTTTTTCCAAGGGAAAAGACACCATTTCAGCAAAAGCCCACTTTTCCCTCAAAGGGGAAAGATGTGAAGGCCCATCCTTCAAAGGAGAGCCAAAACAAAGGACCTATTAGTGATGATGTCCAAAGAGACTTGAGGAGAAGGAATATTTTCTTCACATGCCAAGAATCATGGGCACCCGAACATAGATGTGCACCAGGGAAGGCACACTATATAGAGGTATTCTATGATGATGAAGAGGAGGAAGAAGAGGAACCAAAAGGAGGTCACAACATTGGTATAGTAGGAGAGGATCCACCACCACTAGGAGGTGGGAATGGAACATTTGCTCTAGCTGGAGGGGCCCTTGCATATTTGCGGGGAGTACCCAAGTATCTGACTTTGAGAGTTCTAGGTTCCATTCAGGATCAGAGGGTATCAGTGTTGATTGATAGTGAGGTTGCCCACAAATTTATTGATGCCTAGTTGGTACAGAGGAGGGAAATATCTATTGATGACTTTGAGGGATTTTCAGTTTTGGTCCCAGGAGCTAGAACCATGCAGTGCATGAAGTATGTTCCGGCATTATCAGTCACCATGGGAGCATACACATTGAATGATCACTTGTTTGTGGTTGATATCCCTGACACCAATGTGATAAAGTCACCACATATTGGGAGAATTTACAAATGGAATGGACATATAAAAAGAGTGGTAAGCATAAGGTGATTAGGGGCATGCATTCTTATCCCTCTCAGATAGCTTCCACATAGAAAACAAAGATAAGGACCTAACAGTCCATTCAGTTATGCAGTTGTATTTGGCCCATGACTCTTTAATTTTTAGAGGAATTTCACCAGGGAGGCCACCATACTAGGAGTTGATGAGAGATGTCTAACAGCAAGTTGCACCACCCATAGATCCAGGAGGGGTGAGGACCTTGGGAGGACTTGGAACAATGCAGAGAGTCTTGGGTAAGCTCAAGAGGGAGGGATACATTTACCCATATTAGTATTACCAACTCTCACCAAACATATTTCACTGAGTGAAGATGTTGCGAGGATGGATGATGGCACCATCATGGTGCAAGGAGACCACTCCATGGCTTTAGATAACTAGAAGATACTTGCAAATTGGGAGGAATATTCCATATATGGTAGAGGGTGGTGGACACTCATACATACATTGGCCAAACTCAGAGAGTTTTGGATGGGTGATAGCTTCCTATGGAAGGATAACCTCCAAAAACTTCAACCTTTACTTGAGCAGGAGCAGCTTCAGGAGGGGCAGTAGAGGCATGATAGCAGCATCCCGACATATGAATTTTGCATGGGATATGTTAAAGAAGAGGCCAACAACATGACAGGTGATTTAAATTGCAGACCAGTAGCGCTGTCATTATTTAGTGTAGACCCTTATTGGAGATCCCAGCTATTGGTGAAATACTCCAAGGATCTCTTCTCATGTAGGGTACTTGATGTCCAGTTGTCAGATGGGAGATATGCAGTGAGAGATGGGGTCATATATTGTCATAATATGATCTTCTTAACTAGAGATTATATGCTCAAGGAGAATCTTCTACATACAACATATGAGGTTTTCCTCTCCAGCCACACTGAATTCATGAGAGCATACCGAACTATGATGGAGGAGTTCACTTGGGAAGGCTTCAAAGAGGAGATGCACCAGCACATCAGGAGATGCATTGGTTGTTTGGAGATTGAGGAGAGACAACTTCTTGGGAGAGTTGTCACAGCCACTTCCTTTCCCAATGGGAATGAGGGGAGGCCCATCTATGAGATACTTCACCAAATTGCTCACGGTACATGGTAAGGATTGTGTTTTTGTGCATAATGATCCACTAAATGAGTATTTGTATTTCCTTGTCATCCATGTAAAATTCAGTGCTCCAAAAGGGGGCACTCTTTCCTTTAGACCTGTTGGTCCATTTGGGGCCATAGGAAGTGATGAAGATGGCGACTCCCTAGGATATTTTGGGGAGATGGTACCTTACTCAGGGTGTGCTCATTTTTCACCACACATTACTCACCTTCTCCAGGTATGTGAGAGGATTGTGGCAGCAAGCAAGTGGTTGGGAAACCACTCATCATACCATATTCTGAGGTATTTAGGAGTAATACTGCACTGGTTCCATTTGAGGGACTATTATCCTCCTCTGGTATTTCATACGGCAGCTAGTGTGTCTTTGATTTTAATCCCATACGTTGATGATGTTTTTATCATTGTTGTTGGCATGATTGGAGGGATGGCACATGGATTGGAGTTTCCCATTGGGAATGAGATTCCCCACACTTTTGATGCTTCATGCTTCAGGGGGATCATTGGACAGTATATGGTTTCTACATTAGATCTCTTGTTTCCTTATGAAGTGAGCTATTTGGTTAACTTGAGAACTTGGGAGGAGCATCTCATGAGCACTTTGGAGGAGCATTTCAGGGATGGATTGATTGGGAGACACTTGGTTCATGAAGGGAGCTTATCATTTGGAGGTGTCACAAGGGAATGAGGAGAAGTTTTGTAGCACTCACCTTTACAGTTGCTTAAGGACAAGCAACATTCGGGAGGGGGGGATTGTAATATTCCAAATTAGCTTTCAGCTAGTTGGAATATTTTTTTTTTTCCCACTTAGATAGAAGAATAAGAGGGTAGGGAGACCCATAAATCTACTTAGTAGGAATAAAATAACTCCTAATGTGAATGGAGATCATCTTAGTGGCTGGATAAAGCATCCTCATGTGTTAACAGGGGTTCGAGCATGTGGATGGGATCAATTTTGACCAAATCAACAGCGCTGGTATGGGGGGAGTGGATAATCAATGAGAGATAGCATAGTGTTAATGGGAGGAAGTCTCCATGAGATTAGTGGATTTAATGAGTGGGGCCCAAGGTGAGAAGGCTCAAAATGAATATAAGGAGGGGAAGGAAGCCATAGAAGGGCATGTTGATTATTATTTTGTTTATGTTCTGTTATGACTTCTTGCACTCTTTAGTTGTTTAGCGGAGTCTGTTGTGCTGTTTAGCATAAGGGTGCTCCCGATCGGGAATCCCAACCTCATCCTCTGGGGACTTTGAGTGACCACTCAGGAGAGGTTTGTGAGTTGCATATCCACATTCCAACATTCAAGCCAGCTTCATTCTTTAGCTACAACACAGTTTCTTCCAGGATTGTGCTGTGTTGCAGGGTAGGAGCAGTGGGGGAGTTTCATGGCCATTTTCTGAGATTTTTTTTGGTGGAGGAGGCATTATTTCCATTGGGAGGCCAACAAGGGAGGTATTTGGGCATTATATCATCATTTGGCACTAGGCCAAGCTATTACCATCTCCTAAATTTCAATTTCCCTCATATATTGCATTATATTAGTGAGCATTTGCAGTGCAGGATTCAATGCATCATTTGGAGTGTTTGTTTCTCAGTGAAGGGATCAACCTTTCACTTGGAGAGTCCATTCAAGGATTTCTACACATTTCGACATCAGTTTCAGGCAGATCCTTTCAGGTGTCCAGTTTCAGAGCTTGTTCAGCCCTAGGGATGCATTCTGACATTCTGGTATTTTGTGTATTTCCAGAAACCCTTTCTGGGTTGTCTTGGAAAGGTGTTGTAGAGACTTGATCTTTATTTCCAGAATCTCTTGAAGCACATATCAGTTGTTCTATATCATTGTATGTTTACAGCTATAGTTATTTCCACTAGGATTGCGCTGTATTGATCTTTCGACATTTGTATAGCAGTTATATTTCATGTATTTGTCTATGTGATTATTGGAGGCTTGTGTTGTATTGCTTGAGTGACTTGATCCTCAATATTTTATGTTGATTATTGCTGATATGTTTAATAATATGGCTCTAAATTTATCTCACATCTTGGTATATTGATATTCACTGCTATTATTTCCATTTGTTTATTCAATATTGATGCTTTCCCTATTTTGGGATATTACAAATACATATATAGAGAAATATAAATCTAATTCACTGCAATACCAACCTTTTTCCTTTAAATCTACATATCTCCTCTGAATTGCGCTCCTCGTTTCTCCTAGAGCTCTAATCACAACCCTCTGTTACAATGTGTCTTAGTTGAATACTTTGCCCATCCACTTTACTTTCACATACGTGGCTCTACTCTCTTCAGGTCCCTCAACAATGATCAATTCACCTATTTTCTCTCCAACAATCACAAGATTGGTTTCCCTTTTAAATAGTGAACACTGCACTCCTTGAAAATCATCAACCTGCCATTCACCTAGCCTAAGTGTGTACTCTATGAATGACTCACTACAGTGCTACAACAATTTTCTTCTTGCTACTATGGTCATGGGATTATGAGCATTTTATCCTGCTCTGATACTCAACTAATGCAATTTTAGTACCATCAATTCTAAGAATGAGCAACTTTGTGATTCTTCATGTAGAGAATTAAAGCTCAGTTAGCCTGTATTCCCAAGCATGTTCTTCCATGCTTATTAATTTCTCATAGAGCTTGAGACATAATCCATAATGGATTCTCTGAACTGTGATAATACCTATAGTTCCTAAGACTTTTCTTTTCATTTAATTCAATGAAGTGTGCATGAGAGATTATAAGTGGCTTAATTCAAATCAAGATAGTCTCAACACTCTTCTTTACAAATCATGGTCCTCGTTGCCTTGATTCAGCAGTCTTGATAGTCGTTATTTACTCCAGTAACCAACTCTTCTATGCACATTTAATCTTAGCTTCTGATTCATTCATCCTTCATAAAGCATTGTGTTGCAATACTAGAGCCCAACATATCGTAACTTTTATTAATAGTGATTCAAAAAATCTGACGATATCACAAGACTCTGAGCTTGGCATTTAGCCCCTTTTTCTTCACCTCTTATTGATTTTCCACCATAGGACCATTTTTTGTGACTGACAACATAGAAATTTAGGTACTAAGCACTTTAGGATCCTGTCGGGGACCTATCTCCTTGTGTAACTGCTCCATGCCATCAGTTCTTTGGACTCTGTGACCAAATGCCAACACAATTCCCGAAGCTTCCTAGTCTCGACACTTTCTCAAAATAAAATTATAGAGGAGTTACAAGATTTATAACCTTCAAGATATAATTCTAGGCTGACATCACGATTTTTTTTATTAACTCTAGATGGTGTCTCTTGAGAGGTGACTCGTGTCACTGGGATTTTCCTGATTAGGCCACTCAAATTGTTGAATATCACTTCCACATGTCCCTTGTATATCCATGTCATGCTGAAATAATCTACCACCGTTAGCTCCTAAGAGCTAATCAACTACTTTCATGTGTCCTATTGGAGGAGATAAAAAAGGGTCCCTCAATCCTTGATTTTGCAATAAATTTCCTTACTAAATCCCTGCTCCATGAAACCCTCGACGCTTTTAAAATAATTAATTAATATGAAGTTACATGGTTTCTACCTTCCAAGATTCTGACCTTCCCTGGTTCTGAGGTTCTGAGATTTTGAACCTCCAAGGTTCCAGGCCTTCTTCCATTATTCCATGCCATCTCAGGTCTCTTTTAAATAGACCTATGAGGTTCATATATTCTAACCTTTTGAGGTTCCAAGATTCCGAGCCTTCCGATGTTTCGAGGACTTCTCATAAGGTCTTCAAGATCCTTACTTCGACTTTCAATAACTTTTGATCCCAGGATCCATTTATGGACTTCCTCATACCATTGGAAAGTTTTTTTCAAAGAAATTTCCAGTGAAGAAGGTCTCTTACATTCTTTGAGACCATTTTCTACCTAAAAAATGGTTGCAAACTCTTTGTCATTCTTTTCACCTTGATCCTTATTCTTGTTCTCGAAACTTGCTCTTCTGTGGAATTTTGTAGGGTTTTGCATCCCATTGGAGAGGTATTTACAGAAACTCACCAAAAATTCCACTTTTAGGGGAAACAGAGCTAATATCTTGAGACATAATTCTCTCCAAAGTCTGGGACTCCTTGACTAGCATACTCATATTTTTATAGATTTTTCAACCAGCACACCTCTATGTTGATTCTCTACAAGATACTATAGAAAACATGAGAATACATGTGATATTGAAACATCAA
The DNA here is from genome assembly GCA_034641835.2 of Pinus albicaulis. NCBI lineage: Eukaryota > Viridiplantae > Streptophyta > Pinopsida > Pinales > Pinaceae > Pinus > Pinus albicaulis. Next base: position 152,041,946 of record CM076579.1, on the reverse strand, counting down.
GCACATTAAACCAACCCATTTACCATCACAACTAGGCTAGTGATCATCAAAACCAACATCTTCTACCACAAACATCTATGCTAGTCTAGTTGATATTAATGCCAACATACCAAGTTCCTCCAACCATTCAGGAAATGCCAATTTTCCTACAATATTCATCTTTTTCATTGATGGAAACAACCTAAGATCCCTTTGAAACCAAACATTGATTTTCTTCTCCTTGGAATTAAAACTATTCTCCACCTTTTTTCCATCAATGGAAAAGGATCCTTTTGGAGCCTCCCCTTGAAACATGGCATCCTACTTTGATCTTGCAAGTTGAGTAGATACCAATACTTATTGTAATTGAGTAATTTGGGAGGAGGAGTCACAACTCCTATCTGCTACTGAAGATACACAAAGGTTTCCATTGCAAGTGTCTTAGTAAATATCTCTACCAAATTTTCTTTAATGGCCACATATTCAAGTTATACAATATTAGCAACAACTTCTTCTCTTAGGAAATGAAAGTTTATAGGAATATGCTTCATATTTGAATGCATAACAAGATTATTAGAGATGTTGATTGCAATTTTGTTATCACACATAATTTGAATATGATCAGTAAACTCTACTTGAATTTCCTTTAAGGTCCATGTTGGCTTGACGGGTCCTGACCTAGGTTCAGAGGTGAAGGTTTGCCAACAAACCCCTATACTACTGGCCCTTTCGGAAGTGACCTACTTTCGCAGGCCAAAGTCTCACTCAAAGCAATATGGGAGGGTGCTGGAACCATGTTTCCACACCCTAAGAGAGAGAGTAGGTAAGTCAAGTCCGCAACCTATGAGGTTCATACCAGGCAAATCTATTCACTGAAAGGTTCACAACAGAATAGTACAACTTGCAACTCAACCCAAACAAGATGTTATTAAATACAGATCTATTCAAGAGATTCACATCCACGTGTGCCTTGCCAATTATCATAATCGAGAAAAGTATTTGCATCTTATAAATCTTACATATAGCGGAAACACAGACACTTCGCAGCTTTTAGCAAATAACGCAGTTACTTTTTGTAGCTCAAATTAACAACACAGAAGCACCTGTAACATAACCAAATATCACAGATTCATATCAACAGTAATTACAGATCCAGATATTCCAACAATACTTCCACATTCATTAGTCTTTCCAATCTACTTACAATACCCCAAACCAGCCCACACACACAGCCTAGCAGGGTCCACACACAGCAGGATTGGGGATCTTCATGCACACAGTAGTAGGAGTCCTTACCCAAAAAGCCTTAACTAGATCTAACAGTTCCCACCTAGCATTAATTCCAATTATTTCCTCCTTTAAGACTCAAAATTTTCATCTATTTATAAAAAATTAGCCTAAGCTTTCCTGTGGTCCGAAAACTATGGTTTGTGGATTCTAGGTCTACCCTTTGACCCATTACAATGCTTTCGGGGCTTTGACCCACCCCAAAACCCCTTAGTTAGCCTAAAATATGCCAAAATTATACAAAAATACTCAAAATTATCCCAATTCGCTACCTTTGGAGGACCCTGTTCCAAAAGTCCCCCAACACAATCTTGTGACTTGTCTCGAGTCACTGTGGCAGTGGGGCTTCGACCAGCGCTTACAATGCTTTGATCACCTCAGCTATCGAAGGTAGCACACCTTTACTTTGGATAGTTGCATTCTGTGCAATGTCGACCAAATTTGCTGACAGCGGTCCTTCAGTGGCAGTAGTGACACTTTCCAAAGTCTGATTTAGCTGCTTAATAGCAACATCGACATCCCGTTAAAGCTTCAGAGCTTCGTCAGCCCACGACTTCATTCGATCGCCCAAGCTCTTCTTATTTTTTTGAAGGTATTCATATCTTCTTGGAGCACTTGGCTGGTGCGCAGTCTCTGCAAGTGTTGGGCAGGCACCAAAGTGGGCAAGGTGGCTTCGAGCGTCTCAAACTCCTCTTCTTTTTGCTGCAGGTCTTGTTTTATCCTTCGTAAGATTGGATCATGCTGGACCTTAGTCCATAACTGCATGGAGGTCTCTAATAGTTGGGCTCCCTCTGCGATCTTCCCCATGATAACATTCGTTGCCATGGTGACCAACGCAGTTCACTGGGCCCGGACCTCCGTGGGTGTTTTGGGCCGTAACTTAGCTCGCAGATCTCCGATATGCTGCTCCATGCATGCCTTAACTACCTGAATTTCATCCCGAGAAGCCTTGAGTGCTACGACCAGTATTTCTAATTTGTCCCGAGGGGTGGTTGAGGCCAAAATTTCTTCTGTGATATATATGCAGAGTTGGTGAATCGTGATTTTGAGCTCCGCTTGCTGCGCGATAGCGAGGGACACTTCAATGTCCTTTGCTGAAATGGTCTGCTCAGCCACATCGAGCTGCTGGTGTACCTGTTGGTCTCAATGGTGAATTTCCTGAAACACGGCGGTGTGGAGACCCTATAATGCCTCATGAGACAGCCTGGCTAGATTCAACTATACCTCTGCACCAGCTTGGAGCTGCATTCCTAGATTGGGTGGGCTGATCACCAGGGCTATGCCAGGTAGGGAGCAAAAACGGCTTTCCTATGTACTTAGATATACACTACTGGTAGCCAATGGCGTACGTACCTGAAGCACGTTGGTCTGTAGAGCGCGGAGCTCAGCCTGGATCGTGTTAATTGCATCTTTCTATTGTTCCTCTAAGGCTACCCATTTTTCCTCTACGGCCAGAGTGACTATGTTCGCAATTTGTTCGAGGTCTCCGTCAGTCAGCGTGACTGTATCGTTGCATACCATCCGCTGAGAGCGCTGCTTCTTGCGGGGTCCTTTGACAGGCTCACCTGTTTGCTTTGTGCCCTGGGGGGAGGTGGTACCTCCGATGTCCACTTCGTCCGTGTCCACATCCGGCTACGAATCGACCTGAGTTTCAGCCTCGACTTCCTTCTCGGTGGTTTGCTTGGGATGTGTATACTTTTTTGCCGCTGCACCTGAGTCTTTCCTCGTACTCTTTCTTGGACCCCCGGTTTCCTTGATGATAACAGATAGGATGTTGTGCTGGTCCCTGCAGTGCCCCTTTCGCTGGTTTTGAAGCCGATCTTCCAGGCAGGGAGCCAAAGCGCAATTACACTATCAATCTCTTCGTCTGCTACCATATAAGGAAGCAAGGTCCAGGTTTTATCCTTGTGGGCTTTGATCTGGATATTATGCATGGTAACCTGGAATGCTGCAATGCCCTTATATCTATCATGTGCTGTTGGGGACAACCGGGGTCAGGAATTGATGGCTGTTACCAAGCTTCTCTGGAAGAGGACCTAGAATACTTGGTTATCCTCCACGCGATGCGCGTCCTTAGAGTCCAAAAAATGGGCATAATGAGCCCCTTCGCACATGTCTGGAGTGAGTTTAGGGAGGACCGACTCCTCAGGGCCTTCCGAAGCGACCAAGGCTATGAGGAACATCAACCAAGAGTAGCAAAAGGCCTTTCCCTGCTCCTGAGATTCGTGGACGTTGGCCAAGAATTCATCGAACAAGTACCAGGCCCAATTGAGGCAGACCCCCTTGCCATATTGGCTAGCTAACTGAATTACATAAGCAGGGATAGTTGCTACCTGGAATTTTCGCATTACCTTGCATGCTAATAACATGGTACCCAGTTGCGTACCAGGGTCACTGATAGACTTGATGATGAAGCCTCGAGTGTTTCACTCCACATGGTAAGCCTAACGCACATATTCAATAGTTTCTGCCTCATATTTATTTCCCATGAACTCTAAAGGGTGTGGCCCTTTCATGGGAAAGAAAATAATCCTATGAACCAGTGCAACATCAATGGGGATTTTTTCATGAATCCATAGGCAGCCATCGTGAATCAGGGCGAGCAACTATCAGGCCAACTGGTTCGTAATGTTGTAGTGGCCGAACTGTGGCATCCGTAGTAGGTTCAGGAGCCTGGATTCGACCAATCCACGCACCCAGCACTGGGGAATAATTGTGATCCCATCGTCTGCCTGAATCATGTCCAAGTATAGCTCGGGTGCTAGCTCAAGGAAAGCTTCAAAATTTTCCAAATCGTGATCGTCAAATTTGATCTCATGGAGCCTTCCACAAAAGTCGCTAAGGACAAGGACCTCTCCCGGGCTCAGTCGAGTCTACAAATAGGTGATTAGGCCATCAAGGTTCTTTGGTGTGTGTGTCAAGGGCCTTCATGGTCAGACAAAGGGAAGCAACCAGCTGATCGGGTCGGCGGGCTGGGCGTCCTCCTACACAGCCTGAGTTTGGGGTGTCACCCACGGGGATTGGACATTTCTTGGGGAAGTCATGGGCTTCCCCCCATCCCATGTCATAGGTTTCGGGGGTTTCCCTGAGCCCTGTGCTTTCTCTTTTCCCTTCTTCGTGACTAGCATGGAGAGCACTTCTTCATCTTCAGACTCAATCTCCATCACTTCCTCAGTTACTAGCTCCGAGAGTTCGGCAGGGATCGTGGTCATCATTATGGTGCAAAAAATGAATCCCAACCTTGGGTGGCTACTATCAAAGGGCATAGGATGCTCAGAAATGACCAAAGCATGGTAGGCACAAATTAACTGAAGGTATGAAATTGGAGAGTATAACCAAGAGACGATATACGAAACCCTCTTTTGATCCAACCCTTGTGTTTTATAGCCATAAGGATTAACCAACATTTGGGTGAGCGTTATGTGAAACTTACCATCGGGTAAATGGTAAAAATATTGTGGAAAGTGCCACATTAATTGCCAACCATCTGCTCCTGTTAACGGTAATTTTTCTTTTTACCAAATTTTACTATCCCAATGGCTAATTTTTGCACCTCTTGTGTCCCTAACGCACCTTCTCTACTTATATTAAACACTTGTGACCCCTGCGCATCCTTCCCCAACACAAAATTGTTCCCCAGGTACTTCAAATCCATAGACATGTTTGTCTGACACTCGTCGTCCCAAACAAACAGGACATCCTGTGAAAGCAAGTTTTTCAGAGGTGCTATGATCAACGCATACCCACGAATAAACTTCCTGTAGTACCCTATATGTCGAAGGGTCGAGCGTAGCTGTCTCGTACTTGTGAGTACCTCCAGGTTATTCACTTTCTCTTTTGATTTGATATGAACTTCATGCAGCATTAGGGCCTTAGGGACATTGGAAGCCTTCGACGAAGCTTCCATAGTTGCGCGTCCTCCTTCTAATTCCGGGAGGGAGACATCTCGTCGTTATTCCTCACGTTCTTTCAGTGCTGGATTGCAATCGTTGACAATGTTATCTGCCTGTGTTACCCATGTCGGCACCCCAGGTGCTGTGTAAAGGCATGATTCATCCCATACTACAGTGTCTATCTTCTGCAGAGCTGCGCCAAGCACCTTGGATCCTCATTCTATCCCAAATGTTCCTATAAAATCCTCCTTCAGCGTTTCCCATCTACAGGTGCACTGATGCAGCTCCACATCTAGATACCATGTGACGGGAATGGATCACAAGGCATGGGCAAGCAGGTGTACCCGCTTTGCTGGGGTGCGGTCACACGATTTCTCTTCCCAAGCCGAGAGATAATCTCATGTGTTTCTATGCCCAAGGAATGTCTTTACACGTAGTTGAGCTGGGGCTTCAAATCGTAGGACCATAATATCCCGACATTCCTCCCACTCTCTCTCAAAATGCTCCTGGTCCCAGCAACGGAACCATTTGTTGGCTCGAGGGGTCCTGACCCAGGTTCGGAGGTGAAGGTTTGCCAACAAACCCTTATACTACTATCCCTTTCGGCAGTGACCCACTTTCGTAGGCCAAAGTCTCACCCGAAGCGGTATGGGAGGGTGTTGGAACTAGGTTTCCGCACCCTAAGAGAGAGAGTAGGTAAGTCAAGTCCGCAGCCTATGAGGTTCATACCAAGCAGATCTATTCACTGAAAGGTTTGCAACAGAACAAAACAACTTGCAACTCAACCCAAACAAGCTGTTATTAAATACAGATCTATTCAAGAGCTTCGCATCCATGTGCGCCTTACCAATTATCAGAATGGAGCAAAGTATTCGCAGCTTATAAATATTACAGATAGCGGAAACACAGACACTTTGCAGCTTTCAGCAAATAACACAGTTATTTTTCGTAGCTAAAATTAAAAACACAGAAACACCTATAACATAACTAGATATCACAGATTCATATCAACAATAATAACAGATCCAGATATTCCAACAATACTTCCACATTCATTAGTCTTTCCGATCTAATTACAATACTCCAAACCAGCCCGCACACATAGCCTAGCGGGGTCCGCACGCAGGAGGAATGGGGATCTTCGTACACACAGCAGCAGGAGTCCTTACCCAAACAACCCTAACCAGATCTAACAATTCACACCTAGCATCAATTCCAATTCTTAATCAGATCTAATAGTTAAGACTCAAAATTTTCATCTATTTATAACAATTTAGCCTAAGCTTTCCTATGGTCCAAAAACGTTGGTTTGCAGATTCTAAGTCTACCCTTTGACCCGTTACAATGATTTCGGGGCTTTGACCCACCCCAAAACCCTTGTGTTAGCCTAAAATATGCCAAAATTATACATAAATACTCAAAATTATCCCTGTTCCAACAGTCTACTTCAATGAGATAATTTGTGAGAAACAAGTGGAAGCTGTGATATACTCTACTTCAGTAGTTGATAAAGAAATGGAGTCTTGTTTCTTGCTAACCTAGGACACTAATCAATTTCCCAAAAAACAATATTGCACCTGAGGTTCTCTTCCTATCATCAATATTGCTTACCTAATCAACATCAATATAGGTCTTCAATTTAAACTCTTTTCCTCTAGCATACCACAACCTATATTTTTTTGTTCCTTTCAAGTATTTGAAAATCATTTTTACAAAAATGGTAGTCTTTCATGGGGGCAGGCTTGAAATCTATCCATAATACCTACTGCTTGCATGTTTTTTGGTCTATACATTGTAAGATACTACAATATCCCTATCATCGATCTATAGATAGTCTCATTTACCAGTGGTGTCTCATATTATTTTCATATATTAAATCTTGTAACCATGGGGATGCTAACCAATTTTCTATATTCCAGTCTCAATTTCTTTAGATTTTCCTAGAGGTATTTAGATTGAGTGATAAATACCCAATATTTCAATTCATAAATTTTCAATCTTAATAAAAAGGACAGTTCTCCTACCATGGACATTTCAAACCCTATTTGAATACAATTGGCCAATTAATGCCCCAACTGTTCTACATCGATGTCAAAGATTATGTCATCTACATACACTACTAGAATCAATAGGTGGTCATCTTCATATTTTATGTAAATATTTATATCTGCAGTGCCCCTCTAAAATCATTGTTCCTAAATATATCTATCCAATCTAGCGTACCAAGCTCTAGGGGCATGTTTGAGCCCATACAACACCTTATTTAGTTTGCATACAAATCCTTCCTTTTCTGTGAGCAGGAACCCCTCTTACTGCTCAATATAAACTTATTCTTCTATATCACCATTGAGAAATGATAAATTCCCATCCATCTAATATACCTTGATGTTTTTATGGTTGGAAAGGGAAAGAAACATTCTAATAGCTTTCAGTCTATCTACTGTTGCAAAGGCTTCCTTGAAATATATCCCCTCTCTCTCGCATACCCTTTTCATACTAATCAAACCTTGTTCCTGATTACTTAAGCCTTCTCATTTAGCTTATTTTTAAATACCCATTTTGTTCCTATGAAATGTTTCTCTTTGGGTCTTGGAAGAAACTCCCAAGTGAAATTCTTCTCAATTTGGTCAAGTTCTTCATTCATAACTCTCACTCAGGACTTGTCATCACTAGCCTGACTAAGATTCTTAGGATCAAACTGAGATAGAAAATAAATATTTGCACATCTTGGGCTGCCAAAAAATTTCCTCCTTGTCTCGACCCCAATTCTTTGATCTCCAAGAATTTGACTCTCAGGATGCCCCTTTAGTACATACATGGATGATGTTTTGGGCCTTGGATTTGTGGTTGTTTCTGTGTCCTCATTATCTGACTCTGCTTCTTCACGGTTTGATGGCCCGATGGATGAAATTTCTTCTCCATATGAGTTCACATTTCCTTTGGAGAACTTATATTGTGGTTATATTTCATCTATTATGACAAAAATTCCATATTCAACCATCTTAGTCCTTTTATTGTAGCACTTGTATTCTTAACATCAAGTAGAGTACCTTAGAAATATACCCTCATCAATGCATGAATAAAAAATTCTAGGATTTTTATCATGCCTTTTGATAAATAATTTTCTCCTAAACACCTTATGGTGTTTTACTAATGCAGGTATTCTCTTCCACAACTCATAGGGGGTTTTATCACTATTAGGACTGACTTGTGTTCTACTTTATATGTATTTTATATCTTGTACTTCTTATCCCCAAAAGGTGTGAATTACATCTTCTTAAACCATCATGGATCTGGCCATCCCCTAGATTTTTTTGTTCTTTCTCTCAACTAATCCATTTTTTTGGGGAGTTATCGCTATAGAATATTTCCTCCTTATGCCTGTTTGCCGCTAGTTTTTCATTATTATTATCACTTTTTAACACCTATTTCATCCATTTCTACCATTCTTTATCACGTCATTTATCATGGTTTATCATATAATTCCATTTTATAATTATTCATGCTCTTATGGATAAATAATATTTCTTCCCCTTTATTTTTAATAAATTGATGATTATTATGCATGATTTTACCAATGATGGTTTATTAATGAATTTTTTGTAACATAACTTACCATTTTAGCCTCCAAGATATTTTCCAGATTGCAAATTTGATCTCCAGCTCATCATTAAATATTCCAACTCAGAAATTCGCTGGAATAAGAAGTGACAGTTTTGCATTGGACGTTTTGGAAAAACGAAGAAGAATCTGGAAAATCCGAAACATGGGTTTTGTCCACAACAGACCGAATTAATTTTAGTATGAGCAGTTTTCCCAAATTGAGTTCGTATTAAGAGAAACGGAAGGTTCTCTGAAGACGATTTTCTCAGATTCGTTGTTGCAGCCGTTTTCCAAATTATCTCAGTTGCAATACCAAATTCGACCTGTTCCTATTGAATGTTGATGGAAAGATATTTCAGATATGATCTTGTTGATCAATTTTTTTTTGAACAATACAATTTTTTTATGGGAATCATTTTGTAATCATCTCTGTTATAACTTCTTTCTGCTCTTTGTGTATTTAAATGAAAAACATAGAAGGGGGTTGTTATGGGATTATTAGATTAGAGATAGATAGAGTAGGATAGGAGGAGACGGGATAATGGAGAGATTTATCTTTTCACAAGGCACCTCAATTGTAATTTCAATATACATAATGTTATTCTGAAGGAGATCATATTGTAATGACAAGTGAATTTGATTATTAATATATAACTTGCATTGTTGTTCATCTGGATATTCTGAAGTAGCTCGACAGTATTCGCTGGTGGCTAGGGCCCGGTCTCTGGCGGATCTTACTTCTATTCCCTATTTGATACTTTTCCATTTTCCGTAAGTTCATTCTATTTTATATCTTTTCATTTCCTGCGAGTTTATTCTGTTTCATATCTTTTGATTTCCTGTGAGTTTACATTGCAGTTAGTTTACTTTCCTTTATTATGATCTCATGTACTTCACAAATTTGTCATTTGATTTCATTTATGCTCACTACAGATTGACTTAATTATCAATTAAGACATTGATTCCCATTGGTTACGATAAGAGTATGATTAGGATAGATCCAGCTGAAAGAGGTCGGTTATTACTACTGAGCTCTCAGTTGGTGTTATTCTCAATTGAATTGCTTGCTTAAGATTGGATTATGGTTTTGCTTGAGATTAAGTCTTGGTGCTTAGATGTATTACTTCATTTAAAAGTTGCAGCTTGAGATTTATGATTGCATCCGCTTACTCTTGTATTGAATTTAATAGATTATCTTAAATCATTACTCTCTAGGTTTATATCTTGCACATATTGTGTACACTCTTGAAACAAAAATACTTACCCAGGTTGATAATTAATGTGAGGCAATTAGGAGTTTTAAAAGACACCTTTTAGTACCCAACATTTTGGCACCGTTTTCGGGGAGAGTGTTTCCATTTCACAGAGAGTGATGTATGTTTGATATTTGTTGCTGGGAAAGAATTGGGTATTAAAAACGGAAGGTAAGAACCTACGTAATGAGCAAGTAAAGTGCTTGCTCCTCTGCTCGCTCTTCAACACAATTGCATAGAAGTTGAAGTAGGTGTTTTATGTTTGTCTGTTGTGAAATAATTGGGTATTAAAAATGGAAGGTAAGAACCTACATAACGAGAAATTAAAGTGCTTGCTCCTCCACCCGCTTTTCAGTAGAATTGCGTAGGAATTTTAGAGGTAGAATTTTTGAAAAAATCTTGTAATTCCACTCGAGTGGTGATGTAAGCACCACCCATTTCACTAACCAATTGATAGGAACATTTGAAGGAGGATCCTCAAAGAAACACATGAAGAAAATATTCTATTATGGTAAGAAATGGCTCACATTGCAACTTTTGAATTCCCTATCAAAGATCTAGGAGGAGTGACACAAATGCACATAATTCCCCCATCGTCTCTACCAAATTTTCACGGTTTGACAAATGAAGATCCAAATACATTCTTATTTGAGTTTGAAATACTTTGTAGAGGATATGATTATTGTACTAATGATCGAAGGTTGAAAGTGTTACCTCTTACTCTAAAAAGAGCAACTCTTTGATGGTTCATGAACCTTGGTTGGAATTGCATCCAAACATGGAAGGACATGAAGAACGTATTATTGAAGAAGTACCAAGACTATTGCAATGTCGATGAATATATTTTCAATATGATACAAGGGGAAGATGAAATCTTGGAGGACTATGTGGAGTGATTTCGATAAAACCTTCAAAAATCAAAGCATCAGTATTTGGAAAAAGAGATCTTAAAAAAACTCCTACTCAAAGGAATCAAAGATGAATTTTTAGAACTCTTAAATATGATAGGAAAAGGTGATGTTTTTCAGTTATCATATGATGATGTTTGTGAATTATGCATAAGGTATTCAAGAGGAATCTCCAAGGCTGGTAAGAATTCTAAAGAAGCTTCTTATTTCTTTTCCAAATCTACTACAAGAAGAGGAGACATAAGAGCTGAAATCAATGTTTTATTTGAAAATTTTAAATATGATTTTATTAGCTCTCTAAATTCACAATTGGATGTTTTACAGGTTCAGAAAAATCAAGAAATTGAAGAAGTGTTTTTCCCTCATTTTTAGGTCCCTATATTACTATTATAGTCCCTTATTGTTGTTAGTGTAACCCCCTTATTGTTATTATTGTACCCCCGTAACCCCCATATTGTTATTATTGTGCCCTTAAATTATTATTGTTAGGTCGGCTAGGATTACATTGTGGCCCCACTAGGATTACATTATGGCCCCATGGACTCCTATATATAGAAAGGAGGTTTTGTAAATTGTATCATCCAAGAATTGTGCATTTATGTAATGTATTGGAGGTTGCCCCCTCGAAGTGGCTTATTTCTAAGTCGTTGATATCTCTTTTCTTCTATTTTTGGAGCTGGTTTCACAACATTTGGTATCAGAGCTTTGGATTCTAGGGTTTCACTGCTCCAAACAGGTCATCGTGGAATTTTCACTATAACGTTTTTTCTATGAAGTTTCAGAAGCTGAAATTTTTAGGGTGCGAAGCCAAAATCCTGAGGAACATCGTCAAAACATTTCAGAGCTTGGTTCACAATATTTTCAAAGATATGATCTGTGAAAGTTAGGTCTTTTTCCAAGCTCCTCAATTTAATCTAAACAGGTCATTGTGGCATTTGCGCTATAACTCTTTTTCTACGAAGGTTCAAAATCTAAAATTTTTAAGGCGCAAATCTGAAATCCTGAGGAAGCCCATTGCAAAATTGTAGAGCTTGGTTCGTAATATTTTCGGAGATATGATCTGTGGAAGGTAGTGCTTTTTCAGGCTCCTGAATTTCATCTCAAAGAGGTGATCGTGGAAAAATCTTCATAACTCTCTCTCTGAGCATCAGATTGGAGTGCCGTAAAAATTGGTCGCAATTACACAGATTGCAGTTTCTTTGCTATCAATTTTAGAGCTAAAATATGAAACAGTGACACGTGGCAAGTCGTACAAGTTCTCTCTACTGAACCAGTCCATAATTAGGTCATTGTGGGAGATTGGACATAACTTTTCCCTGGAGAATTCAAATCAAGTCAGACCTATGGAATTTGAAAGATAATTCAGAGGGCTACCTCAGTGCCCAATTTCAGATATTGAAGAGCTGCAATCACAAATATAATCCAATTTCAATATCGAGCTCCTCAAAATCAAGAAAAATGTGTGTATTTTTTTTACGAATTGCATAAGTCTTGTTTGAAGAATCAATTTGAATTGATTCCAAGGGCATATTGTAGAATATATATCAGTATTGGGTTCAAAAAAAAATCCCTCGTAAAAATAATTCAACACCCATTAAGCCTTCAGAAGGCTCTACTATGACTCATGAAGATGAAGAATTGCGACATGATCTATCAAAATTACAAGAGCAAGTGCACCAAATTTCTCTCTCGCAAAGAGCAACAAAAAATGAAATGGATGTTTTGAAGAAAGGCGTGGAAGCAAAGATGGATGGTTTGAAGAAAGGCATGAAATATAGGATAGATGGCATGGAATCTAAGATGGATGACATGGAAGTTAATATCGATGAAAAAATGAAAGACAACATGGAAAACATGAAGAATGATCTAAAAGAAGACATGGAAGGTTTGACAAAGTTGATACATAAATGTTTCCTAATGGTGAAAAGATAGTAGAGGAAACTCATGATGAGAACAAAATAAATTTTAATTGTGACTTCATAAAATCTAATGTTAGCGGGAAGAACCACCATATTCCAAAAATGGATATGAGGAAGTTTGATGGAAAGGATCATGTAACATGGATACTACAAATGGAGCAATATTTTGATCTCCATACTGTGAAAAACACACAAAAGGTACGCATTGAAACTTTACATTTAGAACAAAATACATTTGTGTGGTATCGATGGCTTTGCTCCTGTAAAAAAATTGTCACTTGGTCAATTTTTACGGAGGAAATGATAGCAAATTATGAGGATACAAAGAGCAACACCTTCTTTAGCCAATTGATAAATCTCAAACAAAAGGGTTTAGTGGGGGAGCACATTGAGGACTTTCAAAAATTGAATATAAGGGTAACTGATATTTCAGAGGAACACAGGATTGATCTCTTCATAGGTACTTTAAAGGATAACATCCAACATGAAGTTCGTGTTTTGGAACCCGATTCATTGGAGAAGGCATTCAGGTTGGCAAGAAAAATTGAATGTAAAATTATGGCGACAAGGAAGCCTACCACTCACTTCTATAAAGAGGGAAGTGTTGCTACTCCTAGATTTCCACAACCTACAAGGTTGACACCACAACAATTGGAAGAAAAAAAGAGAAAAAGGGCTTTGCTACAGTTGTGATAGAAAATACACTAAAGGTCATAAGTGTGTTGAGAAGAAATTATTTTACATAGATTGTGAAGAGGAAGAAGAAAATGAACAAGAAGAGGATATACACCAAGAACCAGCCCTAGAAGAGGAAGAAATGAATCCGACCATATCGTGTAATGCACTGGCAGGAATTACCACTCCTCAAACTCTCAAGATAGAAGGGCATATCAAGAAGAAAAGGGTAATAGTGTTGATTGATTCAGGTAGCACCCATAATTTTATTCATTGTAAGGTAGCCAAGGAATTAAATTGTTTCCTATACCCAGCACCAGAATGTCAAGTGATGGTTGCAGATGGAGGAACTATAAATTGCTCTGGAAAATGCCATAATATCAAGCTAACCATGGGGGAATATGTATTGACTAGTCCAATGCTTTCCATTCCTATGGGAGGTGCTGATGTTGTACTAGGAGTACAATGGTTACAATCTTTGGGGACGGTAGCTTTAATTTTCAAGAACTTTTCTTGAAATTTTTTTCAGAAGGAAAGGAAGTCGAATTACGGGGTATTGAAGGGAAGCCAGGAAGGATAATAAGCTCTAATGTCATGACAAAGCTTCTAAAGAAATAAAAACGAGGCGTAATTGCACAATTATGCTCACTAGAAGTTCCGACATCAAAATCATCTATTTCTGCAGATCTCCAACAAGTCTTGGACAATCATTCCAAGGTGTTTGAAACTCCCAAAGGACTCCCAACTATTCATGATCATGATCATGCTATTTATTTGATTCCAGGAAGTGTTCCTCCAAACATCAGGCCTTATAGATATCCTTACTTCCAAAAGAGCGAAATTGAACGTATGATTGCAGAAATGTTAGAGGCGGGTATAATTCAACCTTGTCAAAGTTCTTTCTCTACTCCTGTAGTATTGGTACACAAGAAGGATGGATCACGACGAATGTGTCCGGATTATAGGGAGCTCAATAAGCTCACCATTAAAGACAAATTTCCCATTCCTGTGATTGATGAATTATTGGATGAATTACATGGAGCAATTTATTTTCCAAGTTGGATCTTCGTTCAGGATATCATCAAATTAGAATGAAGACTGAAGATATTCCAAAAACAACATTTCGAACTCATGAGGGTCATTATGAATTTTTGGTCATGCCTTTTGGCCTTACCAAAGCACCTTCTACATTTCAAGGGTTGATGAATTCCATTTTCAAACCCTTCCTTAGAAAATTTGTGCTAGTATTTTTTGATGATATACTAATCTACAACAGGTCTTGGAAGGATTATGTTGAACATGTTGACAGGGTGCTCAAACTATTGCAGGAGAAACAATTATATGCAAAAACATCCAAATGTTTCTTTGGAGTACAAGAGGTGGAATATCTGGGTCATATTGTATCTCACGAGGGTGTTAAGGTAGACCTAACAAAATTAAAGCCATTAAGGAATGGAAAGTCCCCACAACCATAAAGAAGTTGCGAGGATTTCTCGGGTTAACAGGGTATTATCGCAAGTTTGTTAAAAATTATGGGAGAATAGCAGCACCTCTAACAACATTATTGAAGAAAGATGCATTTTCATGGACTCCTGAAGCAACTAAGGCCTTTGAACATCTTAAAGAGACAATGTGCCTAGCACCGGTCTTAGCTACGCCAGACTTCACAAAAACCTTTATTGTGGAATGTGATGCCTCAGGAAATGGAATTGGTGCAGTTTTAATGCGGGAAGGAAGACCCATTGCTTTTGAAAGTCGTCCAATCAAAGGAAAGTATTTACAGAAACCTATTTATGAGAAGGAAATGTTAGCAATACTGCATGCACTAAATAAATGGTGAACTTACCTAATGGGAAGACACTTCAAGGTAAAAACTGATCATGATAGTCTTAAACACTTTTTGGAACAAAGACTATCTTCAGAAGAGCAACAAAAATGGGTTACAAAGATGTTGGGTTATGACTTTGAAATAATCTACAAAAAAGGAAAGCTTAATGTCGTTGCAGATGCACTCTCAAGAAAGAATGAAGAGGTGGAAGCATTGCTTTGTGCCATTTCTATTATCCAACCAGATTGGATAACTGAAGCAAGAGATGAATGGAAGAAGGAAAAAGAAGTATGGACACTCATTCAAAAGTTGCGGCAAGATCCTAGTACATCTGATACATTTAGTTGGAAAAATGATTCCTTATGGTACAAAGATCGCTTATATCTTTGTAAGAATTCCCAACTAAAACAAAAGATTCTTCTGGAATTGCACACTTCTCCTTTAGGAGGACACTCATGATTTTTAAAAACTTACCACAGGGTGAAGAAAGAATTTTTTGGGATGGCCTTAAATCTGATATTCAAAAGTTTGTGGCGGAATGTTTGGTTTTCCAGCAGAATAAAGTTGAGAAAATTAAGACCTCGGGTCTTCTACAACCTTTATCCATTCCAAGTCAACGTTGGGAGGAGATTTCAACGGATTTTATCATAGGTTTACCTAAGTCCGAAGGAAAGAGTGTCATCATGGTGGTAGTTGATAGACTTACCAAGTATGCACACTTTTGTGCATTATCTCATCCATTTAAAGCAAGTACAGTTGCTACTACATTTATGGACACAATTCAAAAGCTAGATGGAAACCCAAGGGTTATTGTGAGCGACAGAGATCCCATTTTTACTGGAAATTTTTGGACGGAGTTATTTTCTTGTTTGGGTACTCAATTAGCTCATAGCTCATCTTAACATCCTCAATCTGATGGTCAAACTGAGATAGTAAATAAATGTTTGGAAGGATATCTTCGTTGTTTTGTATCTGATAAACAAACACAATGGGTCAAGTGGTTACCTCTCGCTTAATGGTGGTATAACACTTCCTTCCATACTGCAGCAAAAATGACCCCATTTATGGCACTTTATGGATATCATCCACCATCCATCACATTATATTTAAGGGAAAATTCGAAGGTTCAAGCAGTGGAAGATCACATCGAGCATCAGCAAGAAGTTCTCCAACTCTTAAAGGATAACCTGAATTTGGCACAAAATCGAATGAAACAACGGGCAGATCAACATCGTAGCGAGAGAAGTTTTGATGTAGCAGATTGGGTATTTTTACGGCTACAACCATACAAACAAATGTCCCTCAAGCAAGCAAAGAAGGATAATAAATTATCGCCAAAGTACTATAGTCCTTACAAGGTGTTGCAAAAGATTGGTACTATGGCATACAAATTGGAGCTTCCTGCTTCTTCGCGAGTACATCCAGTTTTCCATGTTTCGTGCTTAGAGAAGGTTATAGGTGAAAATCTTCCAGTTCAAACAATATTGCCAGAACTTGATGAGGAAGGAAAAATCATATTGGAACCGGAAGCGGTCACGGAAACAAGAACTCGACAACTACGGACTCGATCAATTTCAGAGTATCTCATCAAGTGGAAGAACTTACCCACTGAAGATTCTACATGGGAGGATGAGAATTTTATACAAAAGCACTCAGAGCTACTCAAGCGTTGAGGACAACACTTTTTTTGAAGGAGAGGGGCATGTTAGGTCCCTATATTACTAGTATAGTCCCTTATTATTGTTAGTGTAACCCCCTTATTGTTATTATTGTGCCCTTAAATTATTATTGTTAGGTCGGCTAGGATTACATTGTGGCCCACTAGGGTTATTATATTTACATGGACTCCTATATATAGAAAGGAAGGTTGCTGTAATTTGTATCATCTGAAATTTTTCATTCATATAATGTATTGGAGGTTCCCCCTTAATTAACTATTTCTAAGTTGTTGATATCTCTTTATTCATCTTTTTGTTTGGTTTCACAACCCTCATTGTCAAAAGGTATGAGCTCGATACTCACTCTTCCTTCTCTAGGATGGAAGCAGCATATCAAAGAGATGGGGAAGCTGCAACAATGTCAAAACCATGGAAATCGTGGCCTACATGTATGGTTGAAAACACTTCCCCTCCATTTTCTTACTTGTATAATCCATTATGGAATACTCATGTGTTAGGGAAGCAATGTCAATCTCGACATAACCCCCACCAATCTTGTCTACAAGTTTGGCATGGTTCATCTTGTGATTGCATGACTACTCTCCCTCATCTTGTAGCACAAACACATCCTCCATATTCTCCACCAGCTCTTCCACAACATCTTGCTTGCCTATCAAAATCATCCACTCAACCCAATCACCTACATCATCAAAATGCTCCATTCCCTACACAATTTCCTACTCAACTCATTCCACACCCTCACCATAATAAACCAATACAACATGCTTACAGTGTTGAACTGCAAAATTTACCCACCTTTCCCACCCATTCTATCTCACATGCACTATTGGAGAAAACTTATACTGAGAGTCAGAATGTATCAAATCCAAAAATTGTAGAGGTTATGCAAGAAAATGAGGTTTCTTCTAGCCTGCATCAAAAAGCCATTTTAAAAACTCAAGAACTTCATGATATGACGGATATGGAAAATCAAGAAAGTAAGGGATACATTGAAGATTGGTTTCACTCCATTTGTTTGCAGCATCACTTCATACTTCAACAATTTTTGGCACCATCTTTTCAAGGGAACTTGGCTTGTCATACCCTACTATTTATTAACATGCATTTTTCAAATTTGGGTATGTACATACCAGAGGCCTTATTTCGAAAATGGCTCCACTGGAAGTACTCTTATACGTAAGCATATTCAATTTTTAAATAAGAGTAGGTTAGTGTAGAAAATAAATAAATAAGGACATAAATAAATACATTTTTATTATTATATAAAAATAATTGTTTTTGTTGCAACACGCTGTGGAAATCAACATCGGTGATAAATATTTTAATTTATTTGTGTATGTAGATGTATTGTATTGAAAATAATAGTTCTACAAACGCTCATATTCATTTTTATCACCAATATGGAAAAATTTCTTGAATATCATATTTCTTTGCTTTGCGGGCTTGATGAAATTTCTGAAAACAGAGTCGGGACAGTCATGTTTTGAGGGACCAAAAGTGAATATTTTAAAAACTTGTTTCTATCCTAAGTATCCCTTGATTTATACTTTCCAACCCAATTTGAATCACTCCATTTATATTTGAAACGAAAAATTTATAACCAAAACATTGACAGACGTCAGTAGGCAGCATTGGAAACTTCGTAACTATATTTTTAAAACTTGTTTCTATGGTATATTAATCTATGAATATAGTTTACAAGGAAATTTTAATCACTCAATTTCGATATTGTATGAGGAAAATACGACCCAAATACTGACTGTCTATCCTAAATCAACACTCTTAAAACTCTGTTTTTCCAGTTGTTCATTAAAGTATTTGACCCATAAATTCTTCTTGTTTTCAAAACCTGTTTCTATTGTAGATAAATAAATGAATATACTTTCATTTTCAATTTGAATCAGCTTAATCCGTCATCAAATGAAAAAGGTATGCTTAAGATATCCATTGTTGGTCTAAGATGGGTAATCCAAAATGACTTTCTTATGTAGGTTGTTGTAAGTAAAATTGACATATCATATCATTGAATTAAAAAAAAAAAAAATTTCTATTGGTAATATATCTTTGAAGTATCTCTAATTTGGCTTTTGAATCACTCAAATTGGACGAAAAACAAAGAAGTTATGATTAAAACACTGTAGGTTAGCATGATTAGCCACTGCTCTCTCGCAGGTAATAAGTTAATTTTACTTTGTCCATGGATTTGTTTTACAGAGTAACTACTTGTTAGTTTTTTTGCATATTTCTTTGATTAAGGGAGTTCGATCACCTCTCTTTATCCATGATTTAATGTTTTACTGCAAGCAGACACTCATTTTTTTGCAGGTCTTAGGAGAATAAAGAAGGTTAATTTATAAACAAATGATTCTTGAAAGAAATTTTAATGAAACAAGAGCATTTCATCCAATTCATTACCTAACAGATTCATAACAGAAAAAATGAAGAATTGATTCCCATTCGAAGATTCATGTCACTGCTACCAAAACATTTTTCCAAGAGATCATTTTTTTTTCATTGACAGATTGACATTCCCTTAGGAAATCACATCATAGTTGTTGTAACTTAATTTATATCCTGTTTTTAAATAAACTGTTGTTTCTTTTCCGATTTCTCTTATGTTTTTATGTTTCAGGTGTTGCTTCCTTCAAATTAAAGTTTCTGCTCCATTGGAAATTGAACAATGAGGACCCCACCATGCAAGTTTCAGTTGTAGAAGGCAATTCTTCGGCAGCACCAATTCTGTAAACAATTAATTTTTCTTTAGATTTGTACATACAATCATTTTTTTCTCTATTTTTTTTATTGTTCTTATTTCTGTATCATCACTCTTCTATTGTTTAGAGCAGGAGGGATGATTTTTTTTTTTTTTTTTTTCTCTCTGTGTTTTCCCTTGCTGTTCCATATAGGGGACAACTGTTGTTCCATATAGGGTACAACATTTTTTGAGAGTTTTTGCTATTCCCTCTTGGGAACAACACTTTTTTTGAGTTTTTGCTGTTCCATCTCTGAAACAACACCTTTTTGCATTTTTGCTGTTCCCTTTTGGGAACAACACTTTTCTACGTTTCTGTTGTTCCCTTTTGAAACAACACTTTTGTGTGTTTACTATTCCAACTTTGGAACAACACTTTTGGTTTTGCTGTTCCATCTTCAGAACATCACTTTTTGGGTACACTTTTGTGTGTTTACTGTTCCAACTTTGGAACAACACTTTTGGTTTTGCTGTTCCATCTTCAGAACAACACTTTTTGGTTTTGCTATTCCATCTTTAGAACAACACTTTTTGGTTTTGTTGTTCCATCTTCGGAACTTCACTTTTTGATTTTGCCGTTCCATCTTCAGA
Organism: Pinus albicaulis; assembly: GCA_034641835.2. NCBI lineage: Eukaryota > Viridiplantae > Streptophyta > Pinopsida > Pinales > Pinaceae > Pinus > Pinus albicaulis. The sequence goes on along the minus strand of CM076579.1, from coordinate 152,021,579 downwards.
ACAACACTTTTTGGTTTTGCTGTTCCATCTTCGGAACAACACTTTTTGATTTTGCTGTTCCATCTTTCAACATTCTTTTTTGTTTTTTGTTTTCCAATTTTTGAACAACACTCTTGTTTTTTTTATAATTTTTGTGTGTTCTAAACAACACCTTTTTTTTATATTTCACAAGTATGTCTTTCCTCTTATGGACTTATTCCTAGCTCATTTTAGCCTCATTTATTTTTAATTCTTTCATGACATGAAGTACAATACTTCTAAGAGGACAATAATTATGGATTCTATTGAAAAAGGTGAATATCATTAACGTTATGATCTTTAACATGACAACTTCTGGATGAGAGATTCTTTTTAAGAAAAGAGACAATTATTTATATACTACTTTACCGCATCATTTTCTGCTGTACATGATACTGATTGATCATCTTAATACCATGCTGGTTCCACCCTTCCTGGTTATAATATTCTCTGTCTGTAATAAATGAGATTATGGGTATATATATATATATATATATATATATATATATATATATATATATATATATATATATATATATATATATATATATTTTTTTTTTTTCTAATGACATGTTCAACTTCTTCCACCATCCCTACTCTTAAGGAGTACTGAGCCTCCCTCTTTTTATCATAAAACTGTGTAATCATAGAAAAATTTTGTTTGCAGATGGAGGATAGGGGGTCTCATTATGAGCCAGCCTACCATGTTCATAAGGCTGTAACGAAGTGACATTCCCATTATGGCCACCACACCGGGGTTATGATCCATTGGATAGCCAAAATATCCTTGGAACAGGAGGTCTCATCATGAGCCGACCTGATCACTTTTGCTACATCCTAGTGAAGGGAAGTGTGGTTATCTGGTTACCACACCAGCAAATTGATCTCTTCTATAGAACAACACTTGAACTCTCCATTTATAAATTGAGGATCCTGACTCATACAGGTTAAAAAGCAACCCTGCCAAGGCTATGGATGCCTGCTGGCAGCAAAGGCCTTGCTTATGGTATTGAAGTTATATCTTATTTTCAATTATTACTATAATACCCTTTTCTTTCTTTTTTTTATCGTAGAAGTTATTTCCTTAATTTTTCCCCGTTTTGAACCTTTACGCATGAGAAATTGTTTTCCGATCAATCGCATCATTTTCGGCTAGAATACTGTCAGCAAAGCATCTTTTTGGCATATTTTTGTCCTTTTCTTTTTTGCATAACTTATCATCAATCCAAAGCATCCTATCTCTTATTCATAACTATATTTACACACTCCACTCTCATTATAACCATACCTCTTTCCGTCCTATCATTGATATGTGTACTCTGCTTCATTTACCATCGTATTGATCATTCCCTTGCCTTGCCATCAGCACAACACCTTTCATATTCTTTATGGACATAGAATCCATTTTCCAATTGGAGGTAAGAATGTATGCATTATGAGATATCATGCGATATAACTATTGAAATCTGCCATAATTTGATGATTTGAAAAAATATTAGTACTGCATTTATACAAAAGTTTTTCTGATTAAAATTTTTGCATGCATCTTATCTGTTGCTATTCAAAACTAAAACTGTGGATTCAAGAAATTTGCATGCAAAATAGTGACTGGTTATAGGAGAACAAGTATGGGGGGAATTCTATTCGCAGCAAGGCCACACTATTTCCCCTAACAACAGAGGCTCGCGCAACTCACGAATGCGCACAATTGTTTAGACATGACGTGCTTGCATGGCTTCCAAATTTTGCATCACTTTCAGTATCCGCTCAACCTATATCAGCTTCAACAAATGCTAGTCCATACATGTCATTCCACATTTTTTTTCGGAGGTAAAACTTGAGGTAAAATAGCATACTTTTCTAATTTATTATGAATTTAGGAGAATTTCATGCAAAATCCATTGAGCATTATTTATCATCATTCATTCCACATCTTTACCACTTCCCATTCTTCAAAGACCAAATCTTTTAGTTTGGGGGAGTGTTCCTTTCATTTATTTATTTATTATGACCATCTTATTCATTCTCAACACCTCCCTTCTTCCATGTTGTTTTACACCAAGCATAGATTTCAACAGATTGTAGCAACCACCTCTATTCATTTTCTAGCATTACATGAGGGCATACTAATTATTCAATTTGGGGGAGGCATTGCTACACATGATGGCTGTTTTCTACTTTATTTCTCATTTAAGGCATACAATTTCATTTTTATATAGTGCAGAAATTGATTTTCATTTATCTTTAAAACTATGAACTAAATTCTTGTGATTTCTAGATAACAAAGAGGTATCATTAAAATACACAAACCTAGATAATTTCATGCTAAATTAGTTCATAAAATTTCAAAAATCATGCACTATCACCTACAACCATTTTTTTTATATCTCATGATCTGTGCATCAAAACAATCTGATTTTTGGATCATAGAAGCATTAATATAGTAGAAATCTAGTTTTTGAGAAAATGGTTAATGAAGTTTTCTGTTACTTATATCATATTTTGCTGAAACTTCATATACATATAGTTGAACATCAAATGTAAAAATTATTACGCCTTCATCAAAATTTCTAAAATTGAATATTCATTATTTGAGGAAGAATTCATTTGTTCCATCCATTTCATGAGTTGGGATGAACAAGTTTTGTATCATTGCTTGGTTAATAAAAAGGCTTTGGGTTGCATGAGGACATGCAATATATTCAGTTTGGGGGTATGTTGGGCCGCTAGTTTGTTACTATTATTATCACTTTTTAACACCTATTTCATCCATTTCTACCATTCTTTATCACGTCATTTATCATGGTTTATCATATAATTCCATTTTATAATTATTTATGCTCTTATGGATAAATATTATTTATTCTCCTTTATTTTTAATAAATTGATGATTATTATGCATGATTTTACCAATGATGGTTTATTAATAAATTTTTTGTAACATCACTCACCATTTTAGCCTCCAAGATATTTTCCAGATTGCATATTTGATCTCCAGCTCATCACTAAATATTCCAACTCAGAAATTCATTGGAATAAGAAGTGACAATTTTGCATTGGATGTTTTGGGAAAATGGAGAAGAATCTGGAAAATCTGAAACATGGGTTTTTTCCAGAACGGACCGAGTTAATTTTAAAATGAGCATTTTTCCCAAATTCAGTTCGTATTAAGAGAAATGGAAGGTTCTCTGAAGATGATTTTATCAGATTTGCTATTGCAGTCGTTTTCCAAATTATCTCAGTTGCAATACCAAATTCGACCTGTTCCTGTTGAATGTTGATGGAAAGATATTTCAGATATGACCTTGTTGATCAATTTGTTGTGAACAATCCAATTTTGTTATGGGAATTATTTTCTAATCATATCTGTTGTAACTTCTCTCTGCTCTCTGTGTATTTAAATGAAAAACAAAGAAGGGGATTATTATGGGATTATTAGATTAGAGATAGAGAGGATAGGATAGGAGGAGAGGGGATAATGGACAGATTTAGCTTTTCACAGGGGACCTCAATTGTAATTTCAATATACATAATGTTATTCTGAAGGAGATCATATTGTAATGACAAGTGAATTTGATGATTAATATATAACTTGCATTGCTATTCACCCGGATATTCTGAAGTAGCTCAGCAGTATTCGCTAGTGGCTACAGGCCCGGTCTCTGGCAGAAATTACTGTTATTCCCTGTTTAATACTTTTCCATTTCCCGTAAGTTCATTCTGTTTGGTATCTTCTGATTTCCTATGAGTTTACATTGCAGTTAGTTTACTTTCCTTTATTCTGATCTCATGTACTTCGCAACTTTGTCATTTGATTTCATTTATGCGCACTGTAGATTGAATTAATTACCAGTTAAGACATTGATTCCCATTGGTTACGATAAGAGTATGATTAGGATAGATGTAGCTGAAAGAGATCGATTATTACTACTGTGCTCTCGGTAGGTGTTATTCTCAATTGAATTGCTTGCTTAAGATTGGATTATGGTTTTTCTTGAGATTAAGTATTGATGCTTAGATGTATTATTTCCTTTAAAAGTTACATCTTGAGATTTATGATTGCATCAGCTTACTCTTGTATTGAATTTAATATATTATCTTAAATCATTACTTTCTAGGTTTATAGATTGTACATATTGTGTATACTCTTGAAACAAAAAGACTTACCCAGGTTGCTAATTAATGTGAGGAAATTAGGAGTTCTAAAATACACCTTTTAACACCCAAAAATGCCATGTTCTATAGAGATTACGCCAATGGATTGAATCTGATCATGCAATGTACTAAAACAAGATATTGAATTCCTCTACAATATTTGCGAAATATAAATCGTGATCACTCAATCACATGCAAGTAAGAGAAAGAAGTAAATCAATCACACAACACAAGATTTTCCTGGGGAAATCAACTACTCAAAACCCCTCCATATTTATTACATAATCAGATAAGTAATCATGAAACAATATAATGCATGTCTCCTCAGAAGAACCTCATACACTCTACCAATCATCTCACACTGATCTAGTCAAAATTGGACCAATACATAGCCATTTTCCAACCCAGATTTAGCATACCTTTCTCACACAATCCCTAGGTAAAATAATTCGTATTAAATAGGAATTCCAACCTTCCTTGGTTGTGCAATCTGTCATGGGCATCCTATGGCTTTATAATTGTGCTCATGGATCAGAAGACCTATAGATCATGTTAACCTGAGCAATGTTGGGTGGAGGAAGAGAAAAAAGACCTGTGAGGGCAGGATCTTTTAAAAGACACAGTCCTATGCTCTCATAATGCATAGGAATACGATCAACATATGGAACATTGCTCTCAGAAGAAGAAGAAGTGAAAAAGGTCAACTGATTGACAGTGATGATTTTTCCTTTGTGCAAAAATCGAAGAACACGAAACAGAGTGGGAAGAATTCACATCTTGGCATGAGTCCAACTGCGAATGAGGAGAAGATTGTAATTAAGCTTGGCGTCAATGACTTAAACCTCAACGTTAACTATTTTCCCTTATAACGTAATAGGTAAACTAGCAATAATAGCAAGAGGGTGAGATTCCCTTCCGTCAAAATCTTATAAGGCGTTTGGAGATTGATTGAGGGCTGGAGAATCGATGGCTTTCTAGCAAGCAGAAGACATGACACACATAGATGCACCCTCGTCCACGACCGCTCAGTGGATATTATTTCCATTATTCCCAACTTGAATGATCAATGCAAGCTGGTGAGAGAGAGGTGGGACAAAATTTTCCAAATCAAAAGTGATAAGGCTAGAATCGGCAGGGTCAATCCCTCCAATGGAAAATAACAAATCCTTCCATTGCGACAGACAAATTTTAAGTACTTCCAATGCAGACATAGTAGATGATGCCTACACCCAATCCTAAACAATACTGCAATGCTGAGCGGCACGAGCATTGGGATTGTAGGAAGAATTGCAGAGTACACCTTTAGAAGGTGGTCTGGCAACGAGCTCAGTACTGGGCCTTTCGATATGAAGAGGGCCAGATCCAAGTGGGGGAGGAGGACCATCAATGATTTCCTTCCCCGCTACCTGACGCAGTTCGGTATAATATTTCGATCGGGTAGTAATAGAGATGGGTGCAAGACCGTACATCATGAAAACCTGTGAGCCAAATGGGGCAGAGGATTGAGGTTTCTCCACCAAATAAATTTTCTATGATGGAAAAGGTTCTTTAAGAACAACCAGAGTGCCTTAATTTCCCTTGAGTAGTTGACTAACCTTGGTCCGTCATGGACAGTCATTGGTGTAATGCTCTTTGTCAAAAATTAGACAAGGGTACTTCATTTTGCATTTCGAACCATCGTCAGCATTTGGTTTCGGAGAATCCTCTTTTGGGGTATCAACTTTTTCTTTGCCTTTACCCTTCTTCTTACCCTTGGAAGTTTTATCCGCTAGATTGGACTGGACGACATTAACTTCCGTGGTTTTACCAGAATTCGGAGGTGGCTAAGAAGCAGTATCAATGGAAGGAGTATAATTTTTCTTTTCAGGATATCAAGAAGACTTTCGAGAAGTCTGGGACATAGAATCAATGATATCATCGACAGATGGTGTCATCGGTGCTTTGGTAGTTCCATGTCGCGGTGAATCAGGCAAGAGTTCATACAATGTGCCAAACTGAAAGTACACAAGATCAAGGTATTCGGCACACACAATAGCTAGTTCCTCAGTAACACATGCCCCCATAGCGATGTCCTTAGCAATCAGACCGATAAAAGAGGTAGTGAACAATCAGTTAAAAGTTGATCAAGAATTGCAAACTTGATCAAATGACGACGCCGCCTCCATTCATGAATATGATTGGAGATATGAGTAGTCCGATCCTGTTTTGAGGATATGAGGAGGTGCATCCTAGTTTCAAAGCAAAATGGTAACTGGAAGTGGGTGAGAAATGCCATAGCAAGAGAGTTTAAATCTTGAAAAAATTCGTGAGAGTTCAATGTACCACTTTGCAGCGACACCAGTGAGAGTCTGTTGGAAAATATGTAGCTGAATTAGATCATCAACCCAAGAGTTAGAGGAGCACCAAAGGTGATAAGTCATAACATGCGCTTGGGGGTCTTCTCCAGAATTTCCGTTAAATTTGGGACAATCACCAGGGATTTTCATTGGAATTGGAGGCCAATATGGATTATGAAGGACTGGATCATTTGTCAACTTCGAGACATCAGGTAGTTCTAGCGTAGCGAGAAAAGGTAATTACGGATTGAAAGGCATTGCAGGCCTTTGATAAAGACCAGTATTGGGATACTGGGATGCAGGTTGACCTGGATGTTGCGGTTCAATAGGATGTCCCTCCGGTGGAGGTTGGCCTGGCTGTTGGGGTTGGATAGGCTGTCCCTGTGGTGTAGGTTGGCCTGGATGCTGAGAGCCACCATGTTTCCCTTGAGGAAGAGGTTGGCCTGATTATTGGGATGAGCCAAGTTTCCCCTGAAGACCAAGTTGAATCGGTTGAGCAGTGGAGGGTTGACCTTGTTGTGCAAAATTTGGGCCTTGCTGAACATAAGGTTGATGCTGTTGCACAAAAGGTTGTCCCTGTGATGGATAGATATGTCCCTGAGGAATATAAGATACTCCATGTTGAACATAAGGTTTACCAGCAAGATCGTAGGGTTGTCCTTGTTGGAACGAAGGCTGTCCCTGAAAGGGTTGTCCTCCTGGACAATAAGGTTGTCCCTGTGGACCATAGGGTTGTCCCTATTGGATCGAAGGTTGTCCCTAAAAGGGTTTTCCTTGCACAACATAGGGTTATCCCAGTAGGTACGTGAACTTTTTGGGGTCATCTGGAGGCAAATAGATGGGATTTCCATACTCATCATAATGATGTGGAGGATTAACAAGAGCTCGTGGCTACTAAGAACCCTGAGGGGTCTAAAACTGTTGCTGAATGTCCAACATGTACTGATCGTACATCAGACCTCACTACCACTAGGTTGGATTACCGAAATGTGAGGATGTGATCCACTCATAGTGCATCTAACGGGTGTCATGGAAGCGATAGGAATTGACCCACGAACAAAAAAAGGTAATGAAAATGACTGAGACATACTAATAGCTGATGCAAATGAAGCCACATAGACAGTGGGCCAGACTAGGACATAGGTAACAATCATCAACGCCATGGGAGTCGAGGGTGATGCCCCTGATACGGTGACAAACAAACTTCTGGAGGGAGTTGTTGTACCTGACCATATTGGGTTCTGATACAATGACGCAATGCCAAAAATAATTAGACCCAATGTATGATAACCGACTAGGAGAGATATCGGCTGTGAGGAAGATTGACTTGAGACATAAGGAAAATTATTCGGAGGGAGCTGATATTGTCCTGTAGAAACATAAATATCTTCACTACTGATGAGACTCGAAGAATCCATGTCGGATGAAGCCATGGTATCATCGAAAAAGTGACAAGCAGTGGAAAGTAAAGTAGTGGCAAGTAAATATGGTTTTGAAGTAAGAGGAGGGAACTCTTCTTTGTTTCCAAAACCAGCCCAAGCATCTGGAGGTTGCCAATTGATATCAAATGGCTTCTTAAGAGGAGGTCGGGTGGCAAGAAATAAGATACTTGGAAAAATAGACTACCAATAATTGAAAGGCCTAGTGGGCTGAGGTGCCCCTGAAGAGACTTCAAGAGTAGGATCTCCACTAGGAGGTAATGAAGGGGATGATGAAATTGGTGGTTACGCCACCATGACTTTGTCTCAAAATCGGAGAGAACCGAGATGCCCAATCTGACGCTTCAAGATCAAACATTAAGGAATTACTTAAGAACAAGCCAAGAAAATATATTTAATGGGTGTGTGATTGTAAGCAATTGATTTCATGACACTAAACCAAAACTCTGCCTTTTCATATTTTAAGAGTCAATAAAATGGCAAAAGGTGCCTCTAGTCAGATTCAGGTTGAATGAACGTGAAAGGACAAGTGCTCGATGATATTTTCAATTTTAGAGAGTCACAATAAGACAAAAATGAATACTCAGGAAATGTAATCAAGAGGGTGTACCAAGCTTCCGTGAACTGCAATATACACCTTGGTGATCAAATGAAAGAGAAATGACCAAGGACTTAACATACGTGCAGGCAGTCTCCCCGAATATTATGTTCGATGTATCACGGTTACAGGGCAATAAACTCAGCTTGCTATGGATAAAGGATTGCAACCTACGAGGGTATCCCTTTATATACTCGATGGTATGGGGAGCACAAGTCCGTGCTAGTGCTGTATAATGCCAGATGGCGAATGACAACTAGGTTTAACGACATTGGAACATGTCACTAGCCTAGACCTCTAAATGTGTGCGTTAGGTTTCAATGATTCCTTAGGTTGATTGAATTCATTTTAAAGTTGATCTTGAATTAATGTTTCAATTTCAAGGTGTTACCGAATGCGATCTCGAATTATTAATGCACAACTATATGCAAAAGAAAATCATTCCAATTTGATGAACAACTAGCTAAGAGAGAGATATTGATTCATAACGAAGAAACAATCGATCGAATACAAGAAGAAGCTTTCCTAATGCATATAATAAAACCAAAGCAGAAAACGAAAAGATCTTTCCTTATTCACTCAAAGCTACTAATGCAAAAGAATTTTTTTCATTTTCAAACTAAGAGAAAGAATGAAAATTTTGTCCTTTTAGATGAATGAGAAGAAAAACACACTACTACACTAAATGACAAAATAGACACTATTTTTTAGAAATTTGAATGAAACAATCTAAAACAAAGAGATCAATCCCACACGAACATCAAACAAACTCAAAACTGAGATGCACTCCTTAAAGCAAAAAGATGGCTTTCAAACCGGTTCAGTGAGCAATGTAATTTATGCTCAGGGTGACAGATGGAGAGCGAAACAAACACTAAGATGATCATAAAAAACCCAATGACACGTAGAATCGAAAGGAAAAATAAGAAAATCATTAAAAAAAATGGAAAAATAAAGACCAAATTGACTCAAACTCAACTCAGAAGGTTCAGTGAGGAGGTAGTCGGACAAGTTGCAGAAGGCACCTAGAAACCCTAGGATGATAAACTTCACTGATCAGATAAAGGGTAAACAACTGAAAATATCGAGACAAGAGAGTCAAAGAAATTCCAGTAGACCAATTGAAAGTGGAAAATCCAACCCAAAGGTAAGACACACTGACAAAACTTAAGAAGAAGGCCAAAATCCAAACCTACAGGAATCAACACGTCTGTCAGGCTGTAATCTGTGCCAGATAGAGGATGGCGTGCTTGTGAAAAAGGCAACAAGTGGCAATCGGTGTGACTGTTCAAGAAACATCATCGTTGAGCCAGAAAAATATGGAAAAGGTAAAAATCCACTGAGAAAATACCATAATTGACTCTTTAAGACTAAATGTGATGGCTGAAAACAGTCATACAGGAAGAACAAATTAGAAAAAACATTCAAACAACCAAAGTCGAACAGTCAAGAAAAACACTAGACGAACAATGAGAGACGACAAACACACTGATCCCCAGTATGGTCGCCAACTTGTTGTGTAGGTAAATCCCCCCTGTGGACAGAGACGATCCCTCTAGCCCTAGAGTTGGTCTAGCAACAAGGGAACGAGCTTGAATTTCAGACTCCTAACTTATAAATGAAAATGAGTTAAGATAGATGGCCTAGCTTGGTCCAATGCTTTTGTTGTAGTTTGCAGCAGTGATCCACTAATATTTGTCTTCACACATCGAGGTATTTCAATGATAATTTCTATGTACCTGTAAAAATATCAAGTGAATGGTGACAGCATATGAAAACATATTTTTATTTATAGCTATTTGATTGGTCAAGGAGAATCAAACATTTTTCATATGATCGAACAAAAAATTAGAACCAAAAAACCAGTCATGTATTAATGATAGAGAAAATAAGTCTAAAACCTTAATGCCTTGATGTTGCAGCCTCCTTCGACGGGTTCAGTCAAGTGCGTCTCAAGAATTTTTCGGGGATCGGAATTAATGAAGCAATGGGCCTAAACTCTCTCTCGACAATGAATTCCTCTCTGCCTTGTTCTTCACACCAACAATAGTAGGGACTGTTCATCTAGCTGAAACCATGTGAGAAGGATGTATTTATAGGAGAGGAGGAGGTGGTTTGGGATCCCTCATAAGATGGAAGAGAGGTCCTATACCTTTGGGGAGTTGCACAAATGTAGGAAACAAGAAGCCAAAGGGAGGATTTCGACGTTATTCAGTCGAAAAAACCATGATGAATTTTCTCACAAAGTATTTAGGAATGGAAACTTCACTTCTATTTTAAAAAACATTCCAAAAACAGCTCAGCATGGGTAAGACATTGAGACAGAGTGCCAATGGGTGTGGGGTCCAGTGTTAATTTCCCTGTCGGCGTGGGGCCATAACTGCCTACCAGCGTCGACCCAGAAACACATGTTTTGGAAAGTCTTCTTGAGGAGTGATCAACAGAGGAAATTTTATTGACATGCTAAGGGATGCAATGACACTTTTAGCAAGGTATGACAATACACATAAGCCAATAAAATGGTCCTCCAATGTTCAGGATGGGGATTGTAGGGACGGTGAAAAAATATTGTGTAACAGATTCCCCCTAAAGCATGAGATCCGAGAGACAGGGAGGAGTGAAATTCTTTACGAGAACGTGCCCAAACCAAACACTGTCATCAGAAGACCTACAAGAATCAAGTACAACTGATATCTCTGATACATGAATATGTGGCATGGGGGCAGTCATCCATAATAGAATACATATAAAAACAAGATCTGAGGTATGGACATATCCATATGTTAGGAATCTGTAATTTTAGCAGATTGGTGAGACTAAAACTGCAGAGACAACATTGTTTCAACCACTTTGGGATTCTAGGATCTAGCCCTCTTGAATCCAGAGAGGGATCTCTCCAATAAAGTGCAAAGATTGATTTATCTTTAAAGCTTCGGGGTATGATATTAGGCTATTTATTAAGAGCGAGGTTTTTGTTTGTTTTGGTTGGGCAAAGACATGTGAAGGTGAAGGAATTCTAAATGAAGGGTGAAGGTGAATGAAAGTGAAAGATGATTCATCTAAGAAGATAGGAAAGAAATAGCTTCAAACCATTGGACTATGGAGTCATAGTAGGATTTAATTGAAACAGCAAGGTTCAAGAGTGGTCCATGGGGCAAGTCATCTATGTCGAAGGATCTCTTTAAAGTTGATTTTATGGAATGAAATGAAACAATAAGAAGGGGAATTTAAACAAATGAAGAACAAAGAGCAGCCTAAGATCAAGTAAGTACTTTGAAACTATCCTGCTTTCGGCATACACTTAAGAAAGACATAAAAGTAATCTAAGATCAGGTAAGTACTTCTAAACTAGCCTGCTTTTGATGCACTTTCAATAGAAAACATTTAAAACACAAAAACAATAGCTTAAGATCAAGTAAGGACTTTGAACCTATCATGCTTTCAGCATATTCTAAGGGAAATTTTTCAAAGCAAATATTGGAGAAGAAACTAGAGGACAGGGCTCACCATAGAATTCCCTAGCTCTGCTTTACTTAGTGAACTTTCAAGACAACACATAAGATAACAAAGAATAGTCTAAGATCAGGTAAGGACTTTGAACCTATACTGCTTTCAACATACCCTTAGGGAAACTTTCAGACAACCTTTGGAGATAAAACTAGAGGACAGGGCTCACCATAAATTCTCCCTAATCTAACTTTACTTGGGAGAAATTGAAAATAACATTCAAGAATAATGTTTAAAGTAAACATTAGGACGAGGGAATGCTAGCATTCCTAACTGCTTGAACTGTATTGAATCATTCTTAAATAAACAATTTAGAGGAAAACATTGAGATAAAGCTTATCAGTCAGAGAAGGGTACTGTAAATAGTAAATCCTAACTCTATAATTGTTGTTTTTTATCAGAGAAGATGGACAGAGTGGAAACAGAAATAAAATAACAATTTAAAATAATAAAAACATCACCATTGACATAGACCAGGATCCCATAAATCAACCTGTATTTGATGCTTCAAACCAATTACAATCTTCAAGTCCAATGGTTCTCTACAGCTCCAAACTTCTCATATCAACTTAGTTATCTTCACTTACAAACAGATCTTATAGTAGCTTCAGTAAACTATTTACAGGAAATAGATATGCAGTGACCAAACAATCCAACCCTTTACAATGAGCTCCTCAAGAAGATTTTATAGAAAGAATGAGGAGGTCGAATGAGATAAAGATATTCCAAGTTCAATTAATACAGTTAATGCTTCTCGGCCTTTGAGGGGCTCAATGGAGAAGATTTCAGACATTTCTCTGTATTAATTGGTTTACATTAAATTTTTAAGCTTGCTAGGAATATTTTGTTGACTTTAAGGCTATCTCTTATCTTTGTAATAACTTCTCTGACAGTTTAAATTAGTTTCTTCGATTTGGAATAACTGTTCAGCTGTATCGAGGAAGATATTCTCTGTTCTGGTCATTACTCAGCCCTTTGTTCGAATGCTGTGAGGCTACAGGTGGCATTAGGTAGATGAGAGGAATCAATTAGCCTCTGATGTGGCGGTGAAGGCATTCTCTATCTGATAGATATTTTTTATTTTTCTTTAAACACCGTTAATTTGATTTGATTCTGTGTTTTAGGCTTAATCAGGCCTAAAATCTGTCTTCTTCTCTTTAACTGTGTTTAATTTAGTGTATTAGGCTTTTTATTTTCGATCTTAGCCGTAACCCACCCCAAACTGTATAATCAATGTTTAATTTCTTCATCTCTGCTGTGTTTGGGTCTTAAACACTGATACTCTTTATTTGTTTCAATATTTGCTATGTCTTGTTGATTTGCAGGTGTGCAGAGGGTTCTTATGGCATCAATTCTCATGATGCACTGATGAAACATGATGTGGAACCCGGTGGAATGATTTTTCTTTATGCACAAAGGCATGGGGGATCGTCATCCTCGGCCTTTGGTTTTCCTTTAATATAATGGAAAAACCATTAAAACCTGAAAAATACACAAAAATGTTATAAAATCCTGTGTGGCTGGGAAAAAATGCTTCATAGGTTGTGGTTAGAGCGTGGTCGTTGGATGAAAGCATCCAACGGTGGAGATTTAACGTAGAGGTTTAAAAGGGAAGCGGTCAAACAGACGGTGGGGAAAAATAAGTCAGGGTTGTTGATCTGCAGAGATCAATGGTCGGGAGTGATCCGGGTTCATATAATGAAAAAGGGCCACTTTAACGCAAAATGGAAGAAAATGCGAAGAAAATAGGTTAAAAAACCTTTGGCGAAGAAAATGTATTGAAAGGGAAATTGGGGTTTCCGAATTATCGTAATCTGTTGGATCAGTTTGGACCCCAGAATCAACGGTTCAGAAGCCATTGGGAGGTCTCCGATCAAGGGGGGGAAAATAAAATAATTAAATGCGCCTGATGGAAATCTCCGATGCGATTATACGTGGACCGTCGATCTGCAGATTAGATCGGCGGTGGGAAATGAATCGGGAGATCGGAAATCATAGGGGATAGGGAAGAAAGGTGCACATAAAATCTCTGATGCGATTATATGTGGACCATCAATCTGCAAATCAGATGGACGACGGGAAATGAATGGGGAGGTGGTCACGGCGGGGAAAAGGCTTGAATGGGCGTCGTTGCTATTTATTTTGGGCCGTCGATCTGCAGATCAGATCGATAGTGGAGGATGAACCAGAGGTCAAAAGGCGGAGGATTTGAGCTTTGGGAAGGAGCGACGGAGATCGTCGGATCTGGATCAGGCAGGGGAAGATCCACGGCAGACAACTCATCGGGGAATCACCAATCGGAAGGGGGAAATAAAATATTAAGTGTGCCTAATGAAAATATCTGATGCGAGATCGCACTGGACGTTTGATTGGCCCAAGATCAACGGTCGGGAATGGGTTTAACTAATGAACGGTGGAACCCTTTATAACATATAAAAACCAAATTTTTAATAAAAAACAAAGGTTTTTTGGTTTGGGGGTGGATATTTATAAGAGGCTTGGCGCCCGATTGTGGGGCCTATGGATATATGAAGAGGTTAAAGGAACCGGGATTTAAACATATAGAGAGCCAATCGCATCGGAACAATGGTGCGGGCCTTTTCAATCAACCCATTTAGAAAATCTCCGATGCGAGATTATATTGACCGTTTGATCGGGAAAAGATCAACGGTTCTTTTCATTAAAAACATGACACTGACGGGTTTAATGCAAAACATAGGAAAATGGGTTTTTGTGAATATACAAAGAAAAAATATGATCAGACAGGGTTTATTCATAAGTTTAAGCACCCGATTGCGGGCCTTTGGTTTTGTGGAGCGGCAAAGGGATCGGGGGTTATGTATAAAAGGGCCAATCGCATCAGAGGTTTTACAAAAGCCAAAAGACTTGCGCTCTCGATTGTTTCTGATGCGATAAGCGCCCAATGGGTCTAGCGCCTGGTTCTAGGGCGTGGGCATATGTGGGGAAGTGGTTTAGGACTTAGCCAAAAGGGGCTTAAGCCTTAATATAAAAAATGTATTTTTTATGATTTTTTCAATGTTTTTCATGGATTTGAGGGTTTCGGTAAGGTTCAAAAATGAGTTTTAAACCTTATAAGGAGGATTTTATGAAGGAAGAAAGGGAATATATGAAAAATAGAGTAAGTGTATGGGGGAAAAGAGGGGTAAAAATGGAGGTTAATTTGAAGTGAGAAGAGGGTTAAAATGAGGGAAAAATGGGGATTTTGCAGCAGTTCTTCTTCATGAAAATAGTAGAATTTCTGAGTTTCAAAGGGAAAAAACAGTGAAGATTAATCAAAAAAGAAAAGATGCCTTCACAAGAATTCAAGAACTAACAATTTTGCAATAAAACTTGTTTCTTGAAGGCTTCAAAAATGATTTAGCCACCATTTGATATGACAAATTTTATAGGTGGCTAACACCATCCAACAAGAAGGATCAATAAATAGACTCAGGTATGGTCACAACCATTTAATCAGAAGAGTTATGCATATAGTCATGATAAACCAAATCATCTCGTAGCCTGGAGTGTATCAGAAAAAACCCAAGGTCTTGTGCTCCATCTCGACTAGAACAAGTACAAATTCAAGCATGCGAATGAGTGAGGTGAAGTCGAACATGAAATAAAATCACCTGATTACCAGCCAATGATGAAAGCTATTAATAGGCGTGAGAGAAAACACCAATAATGACAATGTCTCTCAAGGTACAACTAGTACAATCCACAGAATGTGAACAATGAGCTGGAGTCGAACACCCCCGAAATCACTCGATCGAAGGCCAATGATGAGGACCTATCGTTGAATGCGAAGAACTTGCCATTGAGGCATGCAAGCTCCAAGGTACTGGAAGGGAGTCTCTAGATCAACTTCCTGGATAATGAGTTCAAGACGACAAGAAGTGACTTGGTCGAAGGAGGGCCATAATGTTTCCACATCATCGACACGAGATAGAGGAATAAGATGATAGTGAATTAGGACCAAACAGAGGTTCAGAGGTTGAAAAATGCAAAAGGAAAATTCTCTTGAACATATTGGCGACATGACTCTGGAATTTGGCAGTATTTGACATCAAGGGATCTGAGGTCATGATGACGTGGCAGAGATAAGATGAGAGGAAAAAACAGATAACTCAAACCCATGGATGCAAAAATGACAAATTGGGATGTCCCCAACTTGACATGAATTGCAGACAAGTGTCATGCTCAAGAGAAACATACAACCGACACGACTGAGAAGTGGTTCCATTTCCCCCCACCATTGCTGGCGAGTACCTGAATTATTTTTGGAAACAATATTGAAGGGGATAGCATATGATTTTCATATAAGTTTGTCCTTCAGACAAATCCATCCTAGAACACTTTACGAGCCCTAGGAAGGAGGAAATCAGGTACATCATGGTTACGATTTCCGATGTCATGTAAGTTTTAACGAGTTTGACAAAGGAAGAATTTGACATCTTTTCATGTTTATAGAGTTTGAAAAGAAGTGGAAAATAAAACTCCAGCAGGTCCCTTTTCGTAGGTATAGTATCGCAGATCTAAAAAGGTAGAAAACCATATCTGAGAGAACCTCTTAGTCGCGAGAGGCTAAGGTATTCCTTTTTCGTAAATAATCTGTCCGAGCCCGAAAATGGGGTAAACATATATTGGGCATATGTCATTTCATAGCCTTTAACAAGTTCAAAATGACAAGAGTCTCACCAATATTTTCAATTTTCGAGAGTCAGAAAAGAGCTGAAAGATGACTCAAGGGGGTGAATTTTTTGTGTTTTTACCGAGTCCAAAAAAGTAATAAAATACAACTGGTCACTTCATCGCCATCACGTTGAGGACCTATTTCTGCACAAGAAATGCATGTAAAACCCATTTTTTGAGATAAAATATTAAAATAATCGAAAAATATTCTCAAAAACCTAATTAGGGTTTTGAAAAGTTTATAAAGTGCCAAAATTGGTAAAAATAAATTACTTTTCACTTTTTACCTCTTGTGAGCATTTTTACCCTTTTTCACTATGATCTCTGTGGATTTGACAGCGGATAATCCATAAGACCAATCGCGAATCTGTCTTTTCTAGGTGAGAGCTTGTGTCCTTGCATGCATTTTGAATTAATTTTCATTACCTGCATTTCATTTTTTTAGATTTATGGGGGATTTTTCTTCAATTTAGGGTGTAGCGGTCAGCACGGATTTTGGGCACGGACTTGCACCAACCTGCCTTGCATTTCAACAAGGGCGGTTCAGTTGGCGTGACTATTTTTAAAACATTCGCGCCAACCGTGACTACAAATTTTACATAAAAATTCTACTAATTGGCCCTGTTTTAAACCTTTCAACAGTAAATAATTTGACTAATGATAGCCCCATTGATGATTTTTCAGGTGTGTGAAATCAAAATGGTAATTGAATGGAAAGAAAGAGAACACAGAGATGAAGATGAGGAATCCATGGGAAATGTAAGATGCATGGATGTTCTCAGGGATTGCAGGCTTCTAAAATTCTTCTTGGCACCATGTCTCTGAGCTCAACCATATTTATTACAGTACCTGATCAGTGTATGGGATATTGATTCAGAAATATTCATAATTCATGATCAGGAGCTAGAGATTGAGGTCTTGGATGTATACTTCATAATTGTATTATCACGGAGGGGGGTGTTAGCCACCTATAAAATTTGTCATATCAAATGGTGGCTAAAATCATTTTTTGAAGCCTTCAAGAAACAAGTTTTATTGCAAAATTCTTAATTCTTGAAGTCTTATGAAGATACCTTATCCGTTGGTTAATCTTCACTATTGTTTCCCCTCGTAATCTCAGAAATTCTACTGTTTTCCCTGAAGAAAAAGACTGCTGCAAAATCTCATTTTTCCCCTCCTCCACTCAAAAATAACCTTCATTTTCCCCCCCATAAATTTCCTCTATTTTTCATTTATTCCCCTTTCCCCTTCATTAAAATCCTTTTACAAGGTTTAAAAATCACTTTTAAACTTTGCCGAAACCCCCAAATCCATCAAAAAATTTGAAAATTTTCATAAAAAATAAGTGTTTTGACTATGGGTTTAATCCCCTTTGGGCTAAGTCCTAACCACTTCCCCACATGTGCCCATGCCCTAGAACCAGGTGCTAACCCAGTCGGGCGCTTATCGCATCGGCAATAATCAGAGCGCACAAGTATTTTTTTCATATTAAGACCTCCGATCCGATGAGCCCCATTGTTTATAAGCCCCGATCCCATTTCCGCTTCATATAACCCTTGGGCCCGCAATCGGGTCCTAAATTTTGTAAATAAACCCATCTCCGATGTAATTTTCCTTTGAAAATCATAAAAACCCATTTTTCCTAAGCTTTGAACTAAACGTACCAGTGCAATATTTTTATTAAATAAACACCGTTGATCTTAAAACCCGATCAATGATCCGTGCTTTATTGCATCGGAGAAATTCAAATGGGTAGATTGAAAATCCCATCTCCTCATCCCGATTCCGATTAGCCCTTATACATATAAGCCCTGGGCCTTTGCTTTTTCATATGAACCAACGGCCTCGCAGTCGGGCGCCAAGCCTTTTATATAACCCGCCCCCAAAGCTAAAACCTTTGTATTTCATTAATTTTTGGTTTTCATATGTTTTAAAGGGTTTTTGCCGGTTAAGTATTTGAGATAATCTCCACCATCGATCTGAAGTGATCAGAAAAATTGTGTAGTATCGCATCGCAATTTTTATTGGGCGCATTTTATTCCCCCTTCCGATTGACTACCCCCAATGGATCCTCCGTCGTTGGATCTATCTGCCACATCTCTGATCCAACAGCCCTTATTTTCTTCGATCATAAGCCCTTTCCTCCGCTTTGAACCCCTCCAATCCATCCTCCATCGTCGAGCTGATATGCAGATCGACGGCCCACAGTTAATCGCATCGTTTCTCCTCTATCCATTGCTTCCTCCGATCATGATGTCCTGATTGCATTTGCGCCATCCACATGTCCAGATCAGGTGGTCCAGATTGCATCTACCGACCTTGGATAAAAACATGCAACCCCACTCTATAATGTTTTCCAAAGAAGATCTCATCCGTTGATCTCTGCAGATCAACGAATCATATTTAACCTCTCTCTGACTTGTATATTATTTCATTAAAACCCCATTTTTAATCCTGGCCATTGATCCTTCACATCCAACAGCTCATATTAACCCGTACAAGCCCGACCCCTGTGGGTCCTGCCTCCCTCTAGATCTGATCTCCGTCGTCGATCCCTTGATCGGACGGTCAATAAATAAAACCACCCTGCCTTTTATCCGTCGCGCATCTAGTCTATATCGTGCTCACTCCTCACCGTTAGATCTGAGACCCCAAATCCAATGGATGACACACGTTTTCGCTTAATTTCAAGCGTGAAGGTTAATTTCTCAAGGGTTGCGCGATATGGGCGGTATTCATTTTCCTCGTGTCACCTCCTAACGCATGTTGCGTTCGAAAAGGTGAAACCACCTTTCTACCTTTTCGCCACGTGAAACCCATGGTTTTCTCCTCCAAAACCATTTTTCCCCCTTTCCACTGCATTTCATTGCATGCGTTTCCCACCGTTGATATCTGTAGATCAACGGCTCAGATCTTATCTAGCCATATATTATCACCCTCCGCCTTTTTCAAAAGGCCTTCATAGATCAATCCTGGCCATTGATCTCGAGGGTTGATCTAATCCGACGGCCCACGATCATCCCGAAACCCCAATTTTCTTTCCAATGTGTATTTCCTCCGCCAAAGGATTTTTCACTATTTTTCTTTTCTTTTCTTCCATTTTAGACTATGAAATAAAAATGTGACCCCTTCACATTTTTATTATTACATCTGCTCCCGACCATTGATCTCTACAAGATCAACGACCCTAACTCAAAATCTCCACCATTTGCTCTCACCGCTCTCCTTTTGACTTATGTGTGAGATCTCCACCGTTGGATGCTGTCATCCAATGGACACGCTCCAAAACTAAGCCTCCTAAGCAGTTTTTCCCTAATACGTGTTAGGAATCTGTGATTTTAGCAGATTGGTGAGACTAAAACTGCAGAAGCAACATTATTTCAACCAACTTTGGGATTCTAGGATCTAGCCCTCCTGAATCTGGAGAGGGATATCTCCAATAAGTACAAATATGGATTTGTCTTTGGAGTTTTGGGTAATGATATTAGGCTAGTTATGAAGGCCAAGGGTTTGTTTTGTTTTTGGATGGTTGAGCATGGATATTATTTGAGGTGGAAATTCCTAAGTGCAAAGAGTTTCAAAGGTGAGAAGTTGCAAGTGAATAGAACAGCTAGGCTAGAAAGATAGATATAACGCTGGTTTTTAGTCCATTGGGTTATGGAGTCATAACAGGGCTTTAATTGAGAAAAAACACCAAGAGTAATCCAAGGGGAAAGTCATCTACATCACAATATTGTTGAGATTAAAATGATGGAATGGGAACAATAAAGTGTTGGAGAGGTGGAAACTGATAATAATTTCACAAAGGATTTATAGTCAGTCCAAACAAGAAAAGCCTCTTAAGTAACTGTTTAAAACCAACCAAGGGTAGGGCTAACCATTAAATTCTTGGGCAGGTTTGTATTAAAGCAACTTAATTGAAAAAAAATCCATTAATCCATATAATTACCTTCAGAAAGTATCAAAACATATAAGAGAATACAAAATGTAACTTAAGATTAGATAAAGTGCTTTTAAACCTAGTCTGCTTTCAGTCAACGCCAAGGGAAACTTTCAGAATCTGCCTTTGGAGAATAGAAGCTAGAAACAGGGCAAACCATCACTTTTCTAGTCTAACTTTAATAAGAAAATAAGGAAAATAAATTTCAAGAACACTATTTAAAGCAAATAGTAGGACGAGGGAACTCCAGCATTCCTAACTGCTTAAACTGTATTAAATCATTCTCAAATAAACAAATTGGAGGAAAACATTGAGATAAATCTTTTCAGTCAGAGAAGGTTACTGATATACAGTAGGTTCTAACTCTATAAATTTTGTTCTTTATCAGAGAATAGTGAAAAATATGACATACATAGAAGGAAAACAATAACAAAGAAAGGGGCACTTCACGAGTGATATAGACCAGGATCCCAAGAAACAGCTTGTTATTGATGTCAAACCAGTTGCAGTACTCAGGTCCAATGTTTCAGTTCAACAATCATCTTCACTATCCAGCCTAACTAATCTAACACAAACAGAGCTTCAAGGGCCAGTGAACACTATATACAGATAGAAGTCTCAAGCTCAATTACATTAGAATGTTCAGGAACCTAATCAACCAACCCCTCACTCATCTTCTGCAGAAGTATATATAGAAGAATGAGGAGGTGAGATCTGATAAAATATCTCCAATTACAATTAATACTGACTTAATGGTTTCTTGGCCTTTGAGGGGCTCAATGAAGAAACTTACGTGAGTGTACACTGTATTAAATGTTTTACATAAATATTTTTAAGCTCGGTGGGAGCTTTTGTTGACCTTTGAGGCTCTGTGTGATGTCGAAGTAACTTTGCAGATGTTTGTCATTAATTTGCCTACTGAATTTATCTTTTGGCTATGTTGTGAGGCAGATATCTGATCCTGATCAATAACTTCGGCCTCGGATATGAATGCTTTGAGGCACAGGTGGCATCGTGGTAGCTAGAGGGATCAATTTTCCTCAGCTGTGGCGGTGGAGGCTTTCCTGTTGATAAAACACTTAAGATTTTCTTCAAACTGTGTTTTTAATCGGGGATTAGGCTTTTGATAAACATTCTTAGCCGTAATCCCCGCAAAATCTGTCTTTAACCCTCTGTTCTGATAAATTTTGGTCTTTGTCACTGATACTCTCTGACTGTGCCCGATCCATGGTTTTTGATGGTGTGCAGGGCTGCGCAGGAGTCGAATGGCATCAATGCCTGATGAATTATTGATAAAACGTGAAATTTAAACCCTGCGAAGGATTTTCTTTGCTGATTTGGAAGCGGGAGGATCGTCACCCTCCTCCTTTGAAATTTCCTGAGTTATGGCAAAAAACCATAAAAAACCCTGCACAATACAAAAACTATTAGAAAATCCATGCATTTATAGGTTTATTGCTGCGGAGGACATGTGGGGGAAGCATGGACGTTGGATGGCATCATACAACGGTCAGGATTGATTGGGAGAAGTCATAGAGAAGGCAGAAGAATAATTTAAATCAGAGTCGTCGATCGCCCAGAGATCGACGGTCGGGAGCGCAGGTGGAAAGTCAAAACGGAGAACTTTTGACCGGGCGATGAATCAGGGTGATGAAATGTGAGTCGTCAATCTGCAGATCAAATCGACCGCGAAGATGCTTCAATGACCGTGTCGTAGCCTAGTTATCTGTCGGGCATCTTCAGTGACCGATAGCCGTCGAATGGGCGGCCTCAGATCGGACGGCACACATCCATATCGCGTCGGGTCCACATCCGAATGTTAGCGCACGATGGATGGCGGTTTTCAAATAGTGCATAGGACACGTGTCATGCGGTGAATGGCATCACCGGCCAAACGAAAATTACCACCCACCTTTCAAAGGTGGTGCAATAGAAACCACGCATTTTTTTGGAATGGTGAGTGGAAGGCAGGGACCACAGGAGAGATGGACTCCGCGCCGTCCAATCTTCAGATCAGATCGACGGTGCGGAATGACTGAAGATTGGACCAGCGGAAAAATCATAAAATAATATAAGGCTGATGGATTTTTATATATAACCAAAGGCTTTAAACTTTGGCCGAGAAATATTTTATTTGAAGCGAATAGGCGCCCGTCTGCGGGGCCATGGGTCTATGGAATATGATGGGGGTTTATAAAACACGCGGCTTAATAGCATCGGAATTTTTGTAATGGCCCAAGGACTTGCACACTTGGATATTTGCGATGTGACAAGCGCCGAAAAAGGTTAGCACTTGGTTCCAGCCTCAAAGCGTATGGTGGGGAAGTGGTTAGGATTTTCCCAAGGGGCTTAAGTCCATAATATAAAAATGTGTTTTTTAGGCATTTTTCAATGTTTTTCAAAGGAGTTGGTGGGTTTCGATAAGGCTAAAGAGTGAGTTCTTAACCTTGTAAAAATGATTTTCATGAAGGGAAGAAGAGGGATCATGAAAATAGAGGAGATTTATGGAGAAAAAGGGGAGAAAATGAAGGTTAGTTTTGAGTGGGAGAAGGGGGAAAATGATGGTTTCTCAGCAGTCTTTTCTCATGAAATCAGTAGAATTTCCGAGTATAAAATGGAAACAGCAAATGAAGATTTTTGACAGAGGCATGAGGCCTTCAAGAGCCAACACTTTTTAGTAATAAAATTTTTTCCTTGAAGGCTCAAAAAGTCTTAGCCACCTTTTGCTATAACAATTTTATAGGTGGCTAACAGTGGCTCCACTTGGGGTTGGTGCCTTCTTGAAGGCATCAAGAACTTTAGACCTGCTTTCTCTGGGAGGCTGACCTGTGCCTCATCCATTGTATTCTTTGGGAGGCTGACCTATGCCTGATCCATTGGGCTGCTTTCCTTTGCTTAAATGATCTTCTTTTGAAAACATATTAGCAGCCATAAAAACAATGGTTCTTTCATCAACAAGCTCTCTACCTACCCAATCCTACTGATCTAGCATTTTTTCTTCATTAGAGTGCACTTGGATTGGCAAACTCTTTTCACAAAATTTTATTCTTTTTGAAAGCAGGAAATCTAATCTATTTCTACTCCTTATTTCTCCCTGAACTCAGATTAAATAGTTGAGTTCATATGCTTCTCTACCTAATCTACTAATATGTTAGGATTAAACAGTCCAATATATTTTTATTCTCTAATTTCTATAGCAGAAAATTTAAAAACATACAAGTCAGGATTAAATAGTCTAACTTGATGCTGGTCTATGGCATAGAAAACAAGCTGCACATAGACATTTATTTTTGCAGAAAATTAAATCAAAATGGAAGGCTCAAGATCTGAAAGTTTCTCATCATGGCCTCCTCTTTTCTTTACAACTCTGTTCTGACTCTTGTTTGAGCTGCTTCTTTCTTCTTCTCTGGTTCAAATTTTGAGCTGATTAGAACCAGATTTACCTCTTTTTTGACTCAGAATTTGAAAATAGATTTGAGTCATTCTCTTTGGAAACTTAGGTTCAGATTTTGAGCATCTTTGAACCTTTAATTTCTATCCTAATCTACCTACTGATAAACCAATATTAAAGGGTTTGGCAAATCGAATTCACTATCCTATCAGCAGTAAATTTAAAACTAATTAGTCAAGATTTAGGTTGTTTGACTAACTAGAAGTGTGTTTTTCAGGAGTGGCATTTAAGCTTGCACACTTTCAGATTTGTTTCTCTTTTTTGGTATGGGGCTATACCTTTCTTATTTCACAATCTTCCCTCGTTTCTTTCTTCCTTTGTTTTTGTATTTTTGATTTTTATAACTTTGAATGCAATGGTGGATGAGATATTTATAATGAAAAAGATAAAAAGGCTTGAAAAAATAGCATGGATTAAGAGAAGTAATGTTTGAGCATCCTGCCATTGACAGGACCTCCAAACAATTCTGCTCCATTCAACTCCTGCAAGAAAAATGCATTGTTACCAACAGCTGAATGAATAAAGGGCCAATCCACAAGTTATCAAATTTTCTATGCTTGCCCTTGTCTTCCCTCCTTGAGTCCCACTTTAAAACCTTGTCACCAACTTTGAAATTGTTGGCCTTTGTTCTTCTATCAAAAAGCTTTTTAATGCTATCATGTTTCTGCAATGCTTTGTTATAAACTTCCTCTCTGGTTTGCTGAAGATGAATTGTTTGATTTATTCTTCTGAGTATGTCATGATCTTCAGTTTGTAACTCTTGAATCAACTTCATTACTGGTACACCAAGACTGTTTGGAAAAATTTCATAAGTACCATACAAAAGCTGGAAGGGTGATATGCCAATAGATTTCTTCAAAGTCAATCTGTCAGCCCAAATTGCATGAAATAGCTTTGTATGCCAAGACTTTTTATTGTCTTCCAACAGTTTCTTGATTATGTTCACTAAAATTTTGTTTGAGGATTCGGAAATTCCATTACCCTAGGGGTAATAAGCCATGGAATGCCCCAATGATATCTGATATATATGACAGAAATCAACCATCTTATTTGATCCAAATGTTGTTGCATTATCCGTGATAATCTTAGTAGGACAGCCAAATCTAGAGAGAATGTTAGTCTCCATAAATTTTATAATAACTGAATCATTGGCCTGCCTATAAGGTATGTCTTCTATCCACTTAGTGAAATAGTCTGTGGCAGTGAGAATCCATCTATGTTGGGCAGAATATGGTGGATGGATTTCTCCTATAAAGTCAAGTCTCCACTGTTGAAAAGGGGCTTCAACAGTGATTGGATGTAGAGGTAGGGGTAACAGTTTTCTTTTGCCTTCAAAAAGTTGACATTTATGACAAGCTATCATCATCTTATGCACATCATGGAAAAGAGTAGGCCAATAGAAACCAGCCCTCAAAATTTTGTTGGCTGTTGTCTTCCAGTATAAATGACCTCCACACTCTCCTTCATGGAATTCGTGCTTAACCTTCTCTGCATTCAACTCAGGAAAACATTTAAGCAATAGCCCACTTGAATTTTTCCAATAAAGACATTTATCTATAATACAATAGTTTACATCTTTTAACTTTAAGAATCTTGCCTTTGTTTTTGTCAAACCAGGAGGTGTATTTAAATTAAGAAAAACATAAATAATATCAGCATACCAAGGAGAATTCATAAAATTATCTTCAACTATAGGAGTTGAGAATCCTTCTTGGTCATCCAAAGCATCAATCATATTGATATCAAGAACTTCAAAATTTGATTCAGCCATTAATCTAGCTAGACCTTGGCCTTTGATGAGTTTAGTGGGTTTTATCTCTAAATCATACTCAAGGATAACAACAATCCACTTACCTCTCTTACCATCTGGGTCCTGTGTTAGAATTTATTTAGCAACTGAGTTTGGGACGAAGGAAATGATGTGTGAGTGAAGGATGTACACCCTAAAGTCTTTCAAAGCTTTAACCAAAGAAAAATATTGCTTCTCCATAATGTAATACTTCAAAGGGGCATCCCTCAATGCCTTACTAAAGAATGCAATAGGATGCTCTTTTCCTTGTGGATTTTTCTACAAAAGGACAACAACTATGGTATGTTCTAATGCAAATGAAAAAATATAAAAATATTTTGAAAAATCAAGACTTATAAGAACCGGTGTTTTGGTTAACGCTTGTTTCACCAGTTCAAAGGACTTATTTGATTCCAAGGTCCATTTTACCCCTTGCTCCTTTTTTAACATGTTTGTGATATTCCTAAGGAGCTCAGCCAAGTTGGGGATGAACCTTCTCAAAAATTTAATCTTTCTGATGAAAGACTGCAACTCTTTGATGTTTCGAGGATGAGAGATTTGTAATATGGCCTCAATCCTCTTTGGATCTATCTTTATACCCTCTTCAGAAATAATGTGCCCAAGAAGTTTACCTTCTTGGAGACCAAATAGTGTCTTCTTAGGGTTTAAAGATATCCCAAACTTTCTGCATTTCTCGAAAACCTTTCTTAAATGTTCTAAGTGCTCTTCATTTGTTTTTGAAAACATAGTAACATCATCAAGATAGATAATGATGAAGAATCCCAGTTCCTCTGAGAATTATATGTCCATGGCTCTTTGAAAAGTTGCTCCAATATTCATTAGACCAAAAGGCATTTTCACATACATGAAAGTGCCCCATGGTGTAGTAAAGGCTGTCTTTAATTGATCAGCAGGGTAAACCAAGATCTAATTGTACCCTGAATAGCCATCCAGCAAAGAAATTCTTCTAGACCCTACCACCCTTTGTAAAATATGGTCCATCTTAGGTAAAGGGTATGTGTCTTTTAATGAAGCTTTTTTTAAGTCTCTAAAGTCTATACAAAGCCTGATCTCTCCAGTTTTCTTCCTAACAGACACCAGATTAGACACCCACTCAGAGTATCTAATAGGGACAATAATACCAGCATCATACATTTTCCTGATCTCCTTCTGAACCAAAGGCAACTGAACATGATTTATTCTGCACAGTTTCTGTTTGAATGGTTTTTGGTTTTCTTTGAGGGGAATTTTGTGCTGTATTATTTCAGTGTCATAGGATTTAAGATCTTCGTAACTCCATGCAAAAACATCAGAAAATTATTTAAACAACTCTATGTATTTGAGTTTAATGTGAGATGGTAAAGTCTTAGACAGTTTAATCATCATAGGTTTAAGTTCACTGCCTATATTGCACTCTTCTACTTTAGTCTCTATAGGTTCCAATTTTGGTTTCTTGGCCACATCGTTAAATTCAAACAGCTCTTATAAAGGCACTAGACCGCTTGGAAAAATTTCATCTTTAGTGTGCAGAGTTTCTAACTCCTCTGTTTCTAACTCTACAGTCCTTTCCTTTTTTTTTTTAAGTTTGCTTGTCAGAAAATTAAAATTGACAAGCTCAGGAGATAGCTCTTCTTCATCAAGAAAATTTTCTTCCTTGCAGTCTGTTTCATAGTCTGAGTCCGAACTGTTTAGTTCGAATTCATTTCTGAATTGCATGAAGTCTTCTATTTGTTTGTCATTGTCAAATACCTGCCAATAATTCTCATTATCAGGCACAACAGGTCTAAATTTTATCTGAGTTGTGCAGTATTTGGTTTTATATGGCGTTAAGCATGTTCTAGCTGCAAATTCTAAATTGTGGGCCGCAATATTTCTTTTTTCTTGGGACAAAAAATAGTTTGGACTCCTCGAATGTTTTCAAAAGGTCAATGACATCGTTTCAGTAGGCCCTAAGTCTGGGATGATTTGTGTTATACTCCCCATTGACCTGCCTAATGACTAACTCTGAATGCCCGTGAACTTTAATTCTTTTGGCTCCTATCTTTTTCAACAAACGTAAGCCTAGGAGAAGGGCTTCATATTCTGCTATGTTATTGGAACACTGAAAGTTTAGTTTGCAGGAAATGCTTTATATGTGGCTGTTTTCAGTGTTAGTAATCCATACACCTACACCAACATTGTTCTTAGTGCAGGATCCATCAAAATACATACTCCACAAAGGACTATTCTTAGTTTCATCCTAGTTACTGTCCTCTTCAACTAACGTGCTCAAGGGTTGTTGTGGAAACTCAGCACTTAGTTGTATTTGTTTTGATTTCCCAAGATTTGCGTTCATTTGAGGGTCGTTTTCTTCATTGTGAATGTTTAAAAGAAATGGACACCTAACGTGTAGCTCAAGACCTTTGTTTAGTTTGCTAATGTCTTCAAATGCAGCAAACTGTTTTGACACTTCTGCGTTGTGTTCCTCTTCCTCCCTATTGGCCATTAATCCTGTTAAAGTGACTTGTTCACCAAGTGTTTCATCATTAAACATAATAAAATAATCAAGGCCTGTATTTACAGAATACAGGGGAGAGTTTTGTGGTCTGTCTTGACTTGTAACCGTGAATTTCATATGGGACTCCCTGTAAAGTCTTCTATTCTGATTGAAAATAGGGATAGTTGCATAGGTCATGTCCATTTGCATAGTCCCTTGTAACTTAGCCCCCCAAGATCTTGATAATAACATTCCATACTTTGGGGGCACATCAGCCACAACAATATCCATGACTAAACATTTGGCTGGAATTTGGGCTAAGTTAACACAGAGGTCTTTGATTAATCCTAAAAATTTTACTCTGCTGGAATCAAAGGAGTAAAGGTATTCGTAAGGTCTGGTGATTTATAGACCCAGGCTCTCCATTACATATTTTGGCATTAAATTATGAGAAGCCCCGGAATCATGCATAGCGTTGTGAAATTTTTTTTCATGAACATTTAAACTCACATAAAAGGGAGGAACAGGTCCCTCTTGATATCTACCTTCAATCTTAGGACGAAAAATCAGCTCTGTTTGGTCATCATTAAGATTGACTGTGTCCTCATTTTCTTCTATTTTTAAAGCCTTCAAAATTTGGGTCTTATATACATGTTGGGCAGCTAACTCAGTCAAGGGAACAGAGATTTTGATCTTTGAAATTTCCTGCTCCAGGCTGAAAGGAATTTGACTCTTTAAAGTGTTGGTTTCAACCTTATTAGTTGTCATTCTATCAGCAATATTAGCTTGCTAATTTGTCCTATTTAATTTTGACAAAATGGTTTTAACAGGAGTACTAGCTGAGGTGTTAGTACTGCTAAGATCTGCACTCTGTTTTGTAACGTTTTGAGTGCCCTTCTCTTTACCATTATCAGAATTTGCAGCCATTGTTTTGTCCTTTTGTTTGACCATTTTAGGCTTGGTTGTAGTGTTTTTTTGTGAAGGCTTGTCAGAGGCTTTAGTGTTGGGATTTTGTTGACTGGTTTTGCTTCTAAGGTCATATTCTTTTTGAGATCCTGTGATGACATTTTCCATGTCTTGATAATAATTTTCATCATCATCTTTTCAGTCATCATAGGGTGTGTATAGACCTTGTTTTCTATTATAATGAATCTCAAAGTCATCATTATCTACCCCCATCATGTTGATGTCATTCTCCTCAGTTATTTCATCTGTTTCCTCAACCTCACTTACATAGTTTTGATGAAAGGGAGGAGTGATCTATTGATCATCTTCCCTAGGTCTATTTGGAGGTTGGTTCCTTCTAAAATTCTGATTCTGTTTCTGGTTTCTGTTTTGAGGAGCAGTTTGGTTTTGACTGGCTTGTGCTCTCTCAAGGATGCTCATTTTCTTCATCATCTCCTCCATCATTCTCTCCATCTTTGAGTTTGAAGTAGAAGGTGTGTTTTCCTCTCTAAAATACACTCTCTTCTCGTTTTCCATTCTTGCTCTCTTCTCCATTAAGATTACTTCAGCAGAATAGCACCCTTTTTCATATAGCACTTCACAGCTAAAATCTCTCTCAAGCTTCTCAATGATAGGTCATGTCTAAGTCAAACCCTTCGTGTTCTGTTTAGCCGAGCCCTATGGAGGTTTTAGTTCGGGGGAAAAGGCATTATACACACTATTGAATCTAGTGCAATAAGCTTTCACACTTTCCCCAATGTTTCTATGGAGGTTCTTGTAATCAGAAAGGACTTGGAGAGGATTCTTCTTTACTTCCCATTTGTTTAAGAATGTTTGATGGAAGGCTTGGAGATCATTAATACTATGGGGGGCTAGGCCTTTGAATCATTTTCTTGCTTCTCCCCCTAAGCTCTGAGCAAATAACCTAAGCTTGACAAAATCGTCATCAATTTCATTTTTGTCAAAGTAGTCATTCATCTTATCCACATGTTTTGATGCAGTTGTAGCATTGCTAGCATCATATAATGGAATTTTGGACTGATAGTCCTATGGAAGATTGAATAATGGTGTAGGAAGGACTAACGGAGCATACCTTGCTGCCATGATATGTGGTGGGGGTGGATTCACAAGGAGTGGATTAACAACAGGAAAAGTGGGCTGAAGTGTAGTGGTTTGAATAGTGGATGTAGGGTGAGAAAAAGTGGATGGACCAGGAATAGACAGCTGAGTTGATCTTGGATGAGAAACACCTAGGTTGTGAAGGAAATGCAAATCAGGAGGTGTTGTTTCTCTTCTACCAAGATGTTCACTTTTTTTAGGAGATGATAGTGAAGACTCGGAATCTAAATGATCTAAATCACCCAGAGACCTAGTTATAAATGGATTTACTAATTCAGCTTGTGATTGTTGTAGAGCTGAAAGATTTTCAGGGACTGAATTAGCTCTCAAGGGTGATCTGAAAACAGTTGACAATTTAATCTTAGGAGAGTTCCTAAGGATACCTTCTGGGTTATCAACTACTTCAGGTGGAACAGGGTCAATATGGGCTCTAGTGTGAATCTTTCTAGGAGACACTATGATGTCTTTTCCAGACCCAAATAAAATAGGAAAAGTGCAACCAGATATGACAATCTTCAAGATGTTAACTAGTCTGTTTTACAATTTTAATCCTACATTCTTCTGACTGAGTTTGAAAGATATTATAATGATAAGGGTTCTTCCTAGTGGAGTCTTAAGGTCTGTTCAGGATTGTGGAGTCGCCAAGTGGAATTTTTTAGCCCATAAGGAGGTAAAAGGTTTTATGGTCCACCACCATGTTTATTGGATACCAATCTGAAATATTTTTAGTTTTTTCCGAGTTATTTTTCAGTTGTATGGTTTTTAAGAATATCCTAACTCTGTTTCAAAACTTAGCTATGGTTATGAGACAAAGACATTTTACTCTTATGGCTAAGCCAGTTGATCTTTCAAGGTTAGATAAAGTCTTAAGAGAATCCTAGGGTTTACCTAGTTTGTCACTTATTCAAACAAGTTTTATCGTGATTACCATTCTTTGGTAGTGCTTGAAAAGGTTGCTTTTTACCCACAAGTTTTATCTATTTTAAGGGAAGTGCTTCCCTAGCAGAGTCGCCAAAAATGTTAGTAGCTAGTGGCTCAGCTGGAAAATAGAACAATTGTCATAAAACCAGGGGTTATCTAGAGTTTTAAGGTGTTTTTTGAACTTTTATTAACTCAGAAAAGATTCCCTAGTGGAGTCGCCAGAAATGTTAGGAATATGTGATTTTATCAGATTGGTGAGACTAAAACTGCAAAAGCAACATTATTTCAACCAACTTTGGGATTCTAGGATCTAGCCCTCCTAAATCCAGAGAGGGATCTCTCCAATAAGTACAAAGATGGATTTGTCTTTGAAGTTTTGGGTAATGATATTAGGCTAGTTATGAAAGCCAAGGGTTTGTTTTGTTTTTGGATGGTTGAGGATGGATATTTTTTGAGGTGGAAAGTCCTAAGTGCAAAGAGTTTCAAAGGTGAGAAGTTTCAAGTGAATAGAACAGCTAGGCTAAAAAGATAGATATAACACTGGTTTTTAGTCCATTGGGTTATGGAGTCATAACAGGGCTTTAATTGAGCAACAACACCAAGAGTGATCCAAGGGGCAAGTCATCTACATCACAATATTGTTGAGATTAAAATGATGGAATGGGAAAAATAAAGTGTTGGAGAGGTGGAAACTGATAATAATTTCACAAAGGATTTATAGTCAGTCCAAACAAGAAAAGCCTCTTAAGTAATTGTTTAAAACCAACCAAGGGCAGGGCTAACCATTGACTTCTTGGGCAGGTTTGTATTAAAGCAACTTAATTGACAAACAATCCAGTAATCAACATAATTACCTTCAGAAAGTATGAAAACATATAATAGAAGACAAAATGTAACTTAAGATCAGATAAAGTGCTTTTAAACCTAGTCTTCTTTCAGTCAACACCAAGGGAAACTTTCAAAATCTACCTTTGGAGAATAGAAGCTAGAAACTGAGCAAACCATCACTTTTCTAGTCTAAATTTAATAAGCAAATAAGGAAAATAACTTTCAAGAACAATGTTTAAAGCAAATAGTAGGACGAGGGAACTCCAGCATTCCTAACTGCTTAAACTGTATTAAATCATTCTCAAATAAACAAATTGGAGGAAAACATTGAGATAAATATTTTCAGTCAGAGAAGGTTACTAATATACAGTAGGTTCTAACTCTATAAATGTTGTTCTTTATCAGAGAATAGTGAAAAATATGACATACATAGAAGGAAAACAATAACAAAGAAAGGGGCACTTCACCAGTGATATAGACCAGGATCCCAAGAAACAACTTGTTATTGATGTCAAACCAGTTGTAGTACTCAGGTCCAACTTTTCAGTTCAGCAATCATCTTCACTATCCAGCCTAACTAATCTAACACAAACAAAGCTTCAAGGGCCAGTGAACACTATTTACAGATAGAAGTATCAAGCTCAATTACATTAGAATGTTCAGCAACCTAATCAACCAACCCCTCACTCATCTTCTGCAGAAGTATATATAGAAGAAAGAGGAGGTGAGATCTGATAAAAGATCTCCAATTACAATTAATACAGACTTAATGGTTTCTTGGCCTTTGAGGGGCTCAATGAAGAAACTTACGTGAGTGTACACTGTATTAAATGTTTTACATAAATATTTTTAAGCTCGGTGGGAGCTTTTGTTGACCTTTGAGGCTCTATGTGATGTCGAAGTAACTCTGCAGATGTTTGTCATTAATTTGCCTACGGAATTTATCTTTTGGATGTGTTGTGAGGCAGATATCTGATCCTGATTAATAGCTCCGGCCTCGGATATGAATTCTTTGAGGCACAGGTGGCATCGTGGTAGCTAGAGGGATAAATTTTCCTCAGCTGTGGCAGTGGAGGCTTTCTTGTTGATAAAACACTTAAGATTTTCTTCAAACTGTGTTTTTAATCAGGGATTAGGCTTTTGATAAGCATTCTTAGCCGTAATCCCCGCAAAATCTGTCTTTAACCCTCTGTTCTGATAAATTTTTGTCTTCGTCACTGATACTCTCTGACAGTGCCCGATCCATGGTTTTTTCTGGTGTGCAGGGTTGTACAGGGGTCGAATGGCATCAATGCCTGATGAATTATTGATAAAACGTGAAATTTAAACCCTGCGAAGGATTTTATTTGCTGATTTGGAAGCAGGAGCATCATCACCCTCCTCCTTTGAAATTTCTTGAGTTATGGTAAAAAACCATAAAAACCCTGCACAATACAAAAACTATTAGAAAATCCATGCATTTATAGGTTTATTGTTGTGGAGGACGTGTAGGGGAAGTGTGGTCGTTGGATGGCATCATCCAACGGTCAGGATTGATTGGGGGAAGTCATAGAGAAGGCGAAAGAATAATTTAAATCAGAGCCGTCGATCGCACAGGTGAAAAGTCAAAACGGAGAACGTTTGGCCGAGCGATGAATCAGGGTGATGAAATATGATCCGTCGATCTACAGATCAGATCGACGGCGGAGATGCTTCAATGACCGCGTCGTAGCCTGGTTATCTGTCGGGCATCTTCGGTGAGCGATGGCCATCGGATGGGCGGCCTTAGATCGGATGGCACGCATCCATATCACGCCGGGTCCACATCTGAATGTTAGCGCGCGATGGACGGCGGTTTTCAAATAGTGCACGGGACGCATGTCATGCAGTGAATGGCATCGCCGGCCAAACGAAAATTACCGCCCACCTTTCAAAGGCAGTGCGATAGAAACCACGCGGTTTTTGGGAATGGTGAGTGGAATGTGGGGACCACAGGAGAGATGGACTTCGCGCCATCCGATCTTCAGATCAGATCGATGGTGCGGAACGACTGAAGATTGGACCGGTGGAAAAATCATAAAATAATATAAGGCCAACGGATTTTGATATATAACCAAAGGTTTTAAACTTTGGCCGAGAAATATTTATTTGAAGCGAATAGGCGCCCGTCTGCGGGGCCATGGGTCTATGGAATATGATGGGGGTTTATAAAACACGCGGCTTAATCGCATCAGAATTTTTGTAATGGCCCAAGGACTTGCACACTTGGATATTTGCGATGCGATAAGCGCTGAAAAAGGTTAGCGCTTGGTTCCAGCCTCAAAGCGTATGGTGGGGAAGTGGTTAGGATTTAGCCCAAGGGGGCTTAAGTCCATAATATAAAAATGTGTTTTTTAGGCATTTTTCAATGTTTTTCAAAGGAGTTGGTGGGTTTCGATAAGGCTAAAGAGTGAGTTCTTAACCTTGTAAAAATGATTTCCATGAAGGGAAGAAGAGGGATCATGAAAATAGAGGAGATTTATGGAGAAAAAGGGGAGAAAATGAAGGTTAGTTTTGAGTGGGAGAAGGGGGAAAATGATGGTTTCTCAGTAGTCTTTTCTCATGAAATCAACAGAATTTCCGAGTATAAAATGGAAACAGCAAATGAAGATTTTGGACAGAGGCATGAGGTCTTCAAGAGCCAACACTTTTTAGTAATAAAATTTGTTCCTTGAAGGCTCAAAAAGTCTTAGCCACCTTTTTCTATAACAATTTTATAGGTGGCTAACAATATGCAGGATTTTCTAATTTTTATTGTATTATGCAGGATTAAAAAGGTTTTCAAATGTTTTAAGAGAATAAAAGCTGAGGATGACAATCCTCCAGGATTTGTTTATTAAAGAAGTATCTGTTCACAGGGTTCGACGCCACGTTTTATCGGTGCCTCATGAGCACTGATAAAAATTATAAAGCCCTATGGCACCTGCACAACAAAAAGACACACAGAATTAAAACAAATCAAAGAGTATCAGTGTTGAAAACCTAACCACAGCAGAGTTGAGAATTATTTTCGCAATTTTGTTGGATTATAGTTAAGATCGAAAATCAAAAGCCTAATCCACTAAATTGAACACAGTTAAAGAACAGAAGACAGAATTTAGGCCTGATTATGCCTAACACATAGAGTTAAAGAAAATTAACAGTGATTAAAGAAAGACAATCAGATCTATCGGTCTGAGAAAGCCTCCACCACCACATCAGAGGCTAATTGAATCCTCTCTAGCTACCAGAAAGACACCTGTAGCCTCAAAGAATTCAAAAGAGGCCTAGTTTTTGCCAGAAAAAAAGATATTTACCTCCATGCAGCTGAACAATTATTTCAAGCCGAAGGAACTTATTACAATTGTTAGCAGAGTTATTACAAACATAAGAAATAGGCTCCGAAGTCAATCTTTTGCCCTTTGAGTTTAAAAAGACAGAAACAGAGTAAATAAACAAAATCATAATTCAATGCTCTCTTGCCTTAGGCCTTGCATGGTTTTCAAGGTTTGGATTTGCATTTAGTGTAGAATTTATTGCAGTTCAAACCTAAAACACTTCCACCTCCTCATTTCTTCTATAAATACTTCTAAAGAAGATGAGATATACGTTGGTTGATCACTAGTTGTAATACTGAAACTATCTGAAATAATACATAGTCTGTTGAAGTTGAAGAAGAAATTGAAGTCTTGGAAGCCCTGATGATGTTGTAGCATGCTTGTTCTTGAGAAGGCTCTATCATTGGATCCATAAGCTTGGCTTTTGGTGAAGTATTCTGAACTGTTTAATGTTTTCCCCTGTTTTCATTTTGTTCCATAATTTCTTACTACAGTAGGATAGAAAGTTTTAGGCTAAGAAATGACTCCTGGAAGCACCTTAGACCTATTCATCCTTCACTGTTTTATGTTTTATTCTGCTGAGGTATTTTAGAGTCTTCAATCTCTCTCTTTAGTCCTCATGCTTGTTTATTTCTATAATAGCTCAAATAGTTGGTTTCAGCATGATTTATGGTTCTCCCTGCTTGTCTTCTATCACTTGAAAGCTATTATTGAAGTCTCCCTTTGAAGTACCATTGTTTGAAGTTAGCCAAAGAGGTCTGTTTTGATCTTGCCCTTTGTCTTTTCTTGAACAGTTTTTTTGAAGGTCTTTATAGTTGTGATCATAGATGTATTAGGTGTTCCCTCTTTTGCAACTGCAATTATCAGTAAATATTTTATGTTTTCAAAGTCATTTGAAATAAAATCTTTGAGGAAATAGGATGTACTCCCGAATCTTAGATTTCATTTTAAAAGTTGTTTTGAAGTCATTATTTTCTTAAAGTGAGGTTTGTAGAATTTATGGTTAGCCCTGTCTATCAAATACCTCTTTATTGTTCAAATCATGTTTTCAAATTCCCTTTGTTGAGAATTAAACTTCTCTTTTCCAAACCATTAATGTCCATCTCATTCACAAACTAAAGGATCTTGTGGCCAAGTTAGATTTTCCCTTTGATATCCCATATCCATTGATAAGTTTGTCATGACCTCTTCTTGACTCCATTGCCCAATGAAACTGATATTCCTTCTTTCTATCTACCTTTCCTAGACCTTTCAAATTCTGATGTATCAATCCAACCAACCAAACAAACACTTGCACTTAATAACTAGTCTAAAAACCAATATCCAAAGCACACAAGTTAAACCTTTGCAAAACAAATAAATTTGAGAGATCCATCTCTGAGAACATGAGGACTAGATCCTGTAACTCTAAAGATTGGTTCTGATGTTTCCTTGTCTTTTGATTCACCAAACTATCAAAACACAGGACTCCAACAAGGAGAAGTACCAATCTTGACCGGTACCTAGCCCACGATGGAAAACATGAGCATGGTCATAGACAAGGTGTGCTGAGAGGTAACGAAAGGATCAAAGAGAGGGAAAGTGGATATTCGAACCATTCCCTATTTGGAACTAAAATTAGTACTACACACCATCACACAAGCTGCTGGATCTCAAGCGCCACATGAAGCCACAAAAATGCAACTACTACTTGCCGTAGATTTTATGGCCCCAACTCTTTACAACTGTGTAGAGGTCGTAACAATCGATATGAAATGCTAACTGACAAAATGCAAAAACATCAAGATGAAACAATTCGGTTATGGGTCCATTTTGGTGCCATTCATCTTGGAATGGCTAACAATATTTCAACATCACGAAGTGATAGTTCCTACACCACCAAACCAAGAGCCACAGATGTTCCATGGGGCAGATTTAATGCCCAAATCAGGAGGCGGTCAACAGATGTCCTGGAGACCAGAATTATTTGACTGGCTCCGTCGACAACTTATTTTTGTGGAGGATAGGCCCTATTCTGGCACGGAATTTACGAGTGATCCGGATCTCCCACTTCCAGCAGGAGAGGATTTGGGCGAAGCTTTGGGTAAGACTCATTTTTTTTATTTTGATGAGTATTATGATTTTTTTTATTATATATGTTCTGATGTTAATCCATGTATTTGCAGATGTTGGCCCAGAAAGACCCGTAGGGATGTCTCCAATAGCACGGAGGGTTCCTTGTGATTTTAATGTGGCTCCTCATGGTTAGGGAAGTGAGGATGAGGAAATTGTACGCAACCTGGAGGGACTCACCAGTAGAATCCCAAATTATGCAAGATTTGACGATGTTCCTCATGCATAATAGAGGCACACTACAGGGGTGTCTAACCGTTTCCACCACTTATTGAGGTAGCTTGTGTGTGCAGTGACATGCTACCATGAGTATCATGCTGATTAGATGCCTAGGCTTTTATTTCTGCGTACTTTTTGAGAGACATGATGTCTCAGGACGTAACCAAAACATACATATTTTTTGAACTTATGATGCATGTGAATGCAAACACTCGATACACACACACACACACACACACACACACACATATATGCCTATTTTCATGTATGAATCTTATTATGTGATGATGATGTTTTAAAAATTACGCAAGTGTCTATCTAATACAATATTGGCTACTGTATCAGTTAACGCATTCATTTGTCTAGGAATATGCTGATATGTGATGTAATCAAAATTCCTTTCTAATAAATGAACACGCAAATAAAACCTTAAGATTTGAGGATTTCTAACAGAATAATTTCCTTTAAGCTGAAGAACAACAAGCTGAGAGTCTAGGTTAACAATTAATGCATGAATTTCGAGAGAAATGGCCTCGGTTAAGAGTTCAATGACAACACTATATTCAGTGACATTGTTTGTGGTTCATCCTAGAAAAATACCTTGAAGATCTATCAACTCACCATTAGGATTATAAATCACCTAGGCTGCAGAAGATAGATTACGGGTACTACGGGAGGCACCATCCACGAAACCAACATAAGGAGTGACAAACATCTGCACAGTAAGCAACAACATAATAAGCAGGAAAAACTGCTCGCAAAGCACACCAAGCCAAAAAATGTACAAAAATGAAAAACACCTATGTACAAAAGAACATGCACGAGGAAATCATGCTTGCTATTTCTTGAGATATAGCCCATTTCTAGTCTGATCCAAAGGATAGCATTCATAATCAATTAGCTCATAAGCTCTATTATGAAAAATGCGGTTAATGATATAGGGCCCATGCCACATGGGTTGGAATTTTCCTGCCCCCAGATTATCATGAGCTTGTTCATACAAGAGGATGAGGTCTCCTTCTACAAAGGAATGAGGGGAAACTAATTGATCAAAATGAAATTTGACCCACTTTTTCTATGCTTCTATGACAAGAGCAGCAAAGCGGCGAGTTTCACCAAGCCTCTCTAAATAGAGAAGATGCTCTTCTTCTGGTGAACCATTAGGTAGCAATTCAATAGATATCTTGAGAGAAGGGATTTCACATTCAATTGGAAGGGTAGCTTCCAGACCATAGACAAGCTGGAATGGAGTGAATCTGGTCACATCCTTCACCAAGGTTTAGTAAGCCCAGAGAGCTGAAAAAAACATGAGATGCCAGTTCGACTTGTGCATTCCAATCGTACGTTGAAGCATAGTGACTAAAACCTTGTTCGTGGCTTCAAATTGTTTATTGGGCTAAGGGTAGTATGACGTTGAGCTATCATGATGTAGACCCAAATTGGAAGTCAACTCAGCCATCATGTAATGAAGAAAATGAGAACCATGATCGGTAAGAATGGTTTGAGGGAAACCAAGCCTCGTAATGACATGATTGAACAGAAATTGTGCAGTTGTCTTACCATCAACTATAAGTGTAAGCATTGCTTTGGCCCACTTAGTGAAGTAATCAACAGCTATGATAATATAAGCATGCCCCCCAGTCGAGTGAGGGTTACACGTCATAAAATCGATGCCCCACTTCGCAAATGGACCAACGGTAATCATAAGATGGAGGTGAGCAGGTGGCGCGCACATCTTGTGCTGGTAAATCTGGCAAACGTGACACTTGCATATAGCAACAATGCAGTCTTTAAAGATGGTAGGCTAGAAGTATCTAGCATGAAGAATCTTCTGTGTAGTAGCATATCCAGACTGTTACACCATTTTTTTGTCTACCTATTATCATTAGATGGACCCAAGTACATCATGTAAGATCAATTTTACTCCAAATAAAATTGCTTTCACTATGAAAATAACTTGGTAAATCACCTTTATTAAGTTGTTTATGGTCTAAACAGGAAACCCCAGAAGGAAATATTAAATAAATATATATTTGTTTGATTTTCCTCAAGAAATAATTAGTTAAACAATAGTTTAATTAATATTTCTGGTTATATTTAACCCAAAACAAAGAAATTAATTAGATAAATCATTTTTTATCTTATTATTTTCTAAAGAATAATTGTTTAAATATGATTTAAATAATATTCTTTGTTAAATATTACTAATTCACCCTTAAATAATTAAATAAATCATTATTTATTTGATTATTACTCAACCATATCCTTAAAATAATAAATAAATCATTTATTTATTTATTATTACTTAATCACATCCTTAAAATGATAAATAAATCATTTATTTATTTATTATTTACAAATAACGGGATTTGACTCAAGTCAAATTCCTTTTCCCTCCAACAAATATAATAAAATATTCCATAAAAGTTGGATCTATATTTGGTTAATAATATTTTAATTGTGCACCAATCTCTAGACTAACTCAATATTTTGTTATAAATAGAAGGGCTTTTCCATTCATGTGTCACCTTTTGTTGCCTAAAGATCACTCTGGATCTCAACACTTGGTCTGGCTATTTTTCCATAATCA
Organism: Pinus albicaulis; assembly: GCA_034641835.2. Classification (NCBI taxonomy): domain Eukaryota; kingdom Viridiplantae; phylum Streptophyta; class Pinopsida; order Pinales; family Pinaceae; genus Pinus; species Pinus albicaulis. Next base: position 151,981,106 of record CM076579.1, on the reverse strand, counting down.
TAGCCATAATTTTCCAATTTTTGTCTGGGTTTTCTACACCATCAAGAGAGAGGAATTCTAAATCTGAAGTGCTAAGGAATTACAAGAACCCATCCCATTGAGGAACAAGGAACACCCTCTTGTGTTTTCCTCCCAGGTGCCATTAATAGAAATATTCATTGGATATATTATTGTCTTGTCTATTGGATCTATGGAGTAAATCTTATTTTTCTACTGTTTAATGTCTTCTAATGCATATATCTAGATTTTTGCAGAATTTGTCTTGATCATCTAATTGCAGATCTGAAGATATTAGCAGTCATTTCTACTGTTAGGGTTGTAAGTTATGCACAGCTAAAAGTGGTATTTTGTCGTACACCTCGAATCAAGATTCATACTAACAACTGGCGACTCCACACGTGTTTACTATTACGACCGCTGTCATTTTACTGATCCTTGCATATCCAGCTACTTCAAACCCTAGGATTTATCTTCAGCCCCTTGTTTTTCTTATTCCTGATGTTGTTTTTAACCCAAAAAACCCTAAAATGATAAAAATTCTAACTTCCACGTGTTTTCGGACCCATTGCGCAGGTGACATACATCAACTGCAGCTGAGATGCCCTTTTTGGTCTATTTTTCCCTTGTGTCGTGTTTGTATCGTCACCATTGCACCACCAAGGCATTCATCCCAGAGACTTCTTGGCCTTCATCCTCAGTTTCTAGTAGGGAGACTTACTCCTCCCAGAGGATTCGAGTTAGTCCTCAACCGAGTCCGCACTCCGACTCTTCTTTTGGTCCTTTGGGTTCTCCTTCCTATTTCGCCTTCATTTCTCCCCCTGTAACCTTCACCATGTCTGGTGCATGACCCAACACTAGGGGTAACCCTGGCGCTCCTGCCAGGAATACCACTAGTGGGACCGCAATGGACACTATCCTGGATGCACCCTTGCTCCCTTTCATGGAAGGCCTCAGCCTCCCCGATTTAGACCAGTTGATAAATGACCCTATACACCATGATGCTAAGTGGCCTACTACGCCAACCAAGCTCCCTTCAGACATCCCAAATTTTTACGGTCTTGCTGGAGAAGATCCTTCAAATCATATTCGATCTTTCCACATGTGGTGTTCGTCTAATTCCATTACCGATGACTCTGTTCATCTTCGGTTGTTCTAACGAACTCTTATAGGTGAAGCTTCTAAGTGGTATGTTGATCAGGCCCCTTCCTTTCATACCACCTTTGCGACTCTGGCCCGATTTCTTTTGTTTTATTTCCAGTTTCCCCTTCGTTATGACACTAGTACTGAGCTCTTGACCTCTTTCCGTCAATCATCTGCGACCCGCCTATCCAAACATGTTCAGGAATGGCGGAGAAGAAGGAGCCTATGTCGAGCCCCTAATTTTGAAGACCATGTCTACATGGAATGGTTCCTTAGGAATCTCTTGCCACCTATCGGGAAAGACGTCACATTGCAATTTCCTCAAACTGAAGAAGCCGCTCTCCAAATTGCGTTAAAATATGACCTGATCTATGCTCAGTCAGATTATGTTTATACCGTCCTACCTGATCTTCCCAGACCTGGTGGTGCTAATGCACCAGGGGCATCTTATGCCACCGACGGTATCGTTGGAGCTCTCTTTAATCCGTATACTCAACCTCCCATGGGCTATGGTTTCTCTCAGGGAGGGGCCAGCTCCTCCAGCACTTTTCCCCCTCCCGGTAGCACGTATCTAGGATACGACATGCCTCCTCCTTTTGCCCAACCTCCTGTTTACCACACTGCTACCAAACCTCCTTATTATCTATATCCACGGCCTGGTGCTTCAGCTCCTACAGCATTAGCACCTCCTCCTCCCTTGCCTTCTCAACCCCCGCAACAGCAACCACCACCCCCTCCAGGGCAGGTGTACGCACAGCAGGGCACGACTAATCCTCCTACCTCAAAAAGGAAGAGGAAAGGAAATCAAAATAAATCTACCTCTGGTAATCCTCAACCTAATCAAGGTAATGCTTCTAACACTACTCATCCCAATCAGGAAAGGCCTCTTCATACGAACAAGCCCTATTCTGGTTGTGGTGTTTATGGTCATTATACGCATGATTTTCCTCTTCTACCATGAATGTGACAGCTATGGGAATCTCAAGAAACATTGAGAGGACAACAAGCCATCCCTTCCATTCATCCCAGTCCTGCACCTAGTCAATCGGTTGTACTTATGTATCCTTTCCCTCAACAAGGATTTGTGGCTACCCAACCACCTGAAGGACAGGTGGCCAGTCAATATCTTCCATCTGGTTCCCCTGATTACCAGATTTTCATGATGTCCACTAATCAACCCTCTAAACCTTCTTCTCCTAGCCCTTCACCTTTAGTTGGTACTCATGACCCCCTTTACCCTCCTGGGACGGTTCCTCCTAGCCTCAACCATCTTGGCATCATCCTGCCTGGTCATTACCCCTCTGGTCAGATACCATTCCTAGCTCCCCCACCAGGACTGTATACGGTACCTGTTATGGCCACCCTCTCTCTTCCTAACCTGACCCTTTGGATTCTCGTCTGGTACCTCGATCCTCCAACCACTACCCCACCTAGTCAACCTAAACCTTATCTCGCTTTGACCCCGGTTCAACCAGTCCCTATGACTTCTCCCGCTGCAACAGTGCCTCATTCACCTCAACAGGAAACACCTCCCATTGTGACGGCTTCGGGTAAGAAGGAAAAAGCCCGCAAGGGGGCATAAAAGGATAAGGATACCTCGATAAACCCTGCCCCCTCTTGGCCTCCAAAGCGTACCATCCAGTCTGCTTTGTGTGACAATGTCAGCCACGCCACCCATACTTGCCAAGAATTGCCTCACCTCAAGTCCATGGTGAATGAGTCTGTTAGAGTCGGTCTTTACATCCCTCCGTCAGAGATCATTTCTCTTATTGAATTTCATTTTAAGGTGTCTCATTCAGCTCATTCCTTTGCATTCCATTAGGGGCATGCCATTATCTAACGAAAGGGCTTTGTTCTCTCATTCTCCCTCATTTTTGTACCTGCTAGGTTGGTCAAAATTTATCAAAATTCATCAAAGTTGATTTCAGTCATTTACAGTCATAGATGGTCTTGTGGTCAAACAAGATGTCATTTCAGTCATTAGGTCTAGGGTTTGGTCTTCAGAAGGTCAAATAGTGCCCGCATGCCATGAGGATGTCTTCAATAAGTTTTCATTTCAAAATTTTCATCATCAATAATGCTCAAGGATGTTTCTTCTTCAAAACTCTGTTTTGAAGAAGAAATCGTCAAATTGGTTTTTTGTAATAAATATGTATTTTTAAAGTCTTCCGTCATGGAGTACTTCAGATGCAGCCCTGGTCATCCTTTGTCAAAATCCAATGCCACCATCCCTGCAGAAAATCAACCAAGAAACCATCATTCAATTCAAAACAAAGAGGAAACCTGAAAAGCAGAGTTGTATTAAAAGTGAAGAAATGCCAATTCTGAAACATTACAAAAGTGGGTCTTTACAAAGAGAAAATCAAAGCCATTACTTTATAAAGATATTTCTATGTGTATCAACGCCATTTTCATTCAAGAGTTCAAAGAAATTCGAATTTTAGTGGTGAAAGGGCGAAACTGTAATTTTCAAAGCCAAGACTGTGTTTAGAGTGCGCGCGGCGCATTGGGTAACCGTGCGACGCACATAGGCTGCGCGACGCATTGGGCGGTTTTCCATAGTGCTTTTCTCCACTGGCGCGGCGCAATGGGTGTGTGCGCGGTGCATAGAGCCTACAGGCTTAAATTCATCAAATTTTCATCAAAAAACTAAATCGACTCAAATCTTTCCTACTCCAAGTAAGTTGAAACTCTTGCCCATCGATTTTAAGTCGTGTTTGGTGTGTTTGGAGGCAAAAATATGAGGTTTTTGATTGGTGAAATATGAACCCTATGTCCATACCAAAATCTGCTTCTTTGGGTTTTGATATTGGTGTTTTGAAATTGTAATTATGTTGCCAAGTCCCCTTTCCCATTTATGATCATTTCCCTTTCATAATTCTATCATTATAGTTTATCCCTGGTGCCCTAAACTCCCAAAACCAATCATATCCATTGTTTTTCCCTATCACTAAACCCTGCTAGCCCTCCCCCTTTCATATCACTTATAAAATCATCAATCCCCCAAGCAGTCAAGTGACTGTCCTCGCACTCAAATTTCACTTCACAGTCCATTATACCCACTTAATATTTCCTCACAGTCTCTCATTACATATTTGGCATATTTGGTATTCAAAGACAAACACCAATTCACCATTTTCAAACAAACCAAAATATTATTTTCACCACATATATATCAGCATATACTTGTTATACACATTGCAAAGCACCATGTCAGAGACAAATTCATCATATGAGAAAGGATATGAGCAAGACAGTGACTCAACCACCGAGCTAAATGTACCGAGGAGGTCTCATAAAAGTGGCAGGCACGTCAGAGAGGAGCCCACTTCTTTGGCTCAATTGCAGGCCTTCCCGCTGGCAATGACATGCTTTCAGCAACAGTCATGTTTTTAGTATTGTGAGATGATTTCTCAGATTCAGTATCACCAGGAGTTGGTTCGCTTATTTTTCCTACATTTGTGTGATGGTCATGTAAACCTTGCTGGAGTGAACTTCACCTTGACACCAGAAACCATTTCTGAGGCAACCATGATACCGAACATAGGTGAAGAGTGGAACAAGAGACAACAGCTAGATAGAGAATATTATGAACCTTACATCAGGCCAGGCTATTTGAGGCAGCTCAGCAGGGTATTTCCATTCCGGTTTCTGAAGGAGTCCTATGCGCCATTGATGAAACTCATCATCAGATACTTCAGCTGTGAGGGCCGGTTCTCACGCCTTTATTCATACCACATCAGACTTTTGATACATTTCATGAGAGTGAGACTGATGAGTATTCCATATTTCATGTGTCGAAACATAGAGCGGATGACTACCCTTGTGCAAAAGAAGACTCCAGAGCAGCAACATAACAGCATCTATCATTATGCACTCATCAAGATCATTGTGGTACATCAGCTTGGATTGCAGGGCATTGCATGGGAGGAGTTCATTTCCCGCGACTTCTTTACAGCCCCTCAGCCTACTCCCAATATTTTTCATGATGCAGGAGAGCCTTCACATCAGTTTGAGGTTCCTGAGACAGAGCCTATCAGTGCTCCAGTATGTGTTACACACCAGAGAGGTACTAGAGCCTTATTTGCAGCAGCACGATGAGTACTATCTCCACCAGGGGTGGAAGGGGTCTCGTTATCTTCATCAGCAGCATGAGTACTATCTCCACTTGGCGTGGAAGGGGTCTTGCCTTCGACATCAACACAGGTATAGGTTCAGGACAGAGGCAAGAGGCCAAGACACTGATTTTACAATCGTTGATGTTGATTTGAGCTCTCCCAGCTCAAAGCTGAAAGAAATCATCTAGGAGTAGAAAGCTAAGATCGACACATTGACTGAGAAATTGTAGAGAGCTTAGTGGGTTATAAATTACTTGGAGCAGTGGAATAAACAACTGGAGGATCAGCAGACACTCATAGAGCTGCGGCGAATCCGTGAAGACCGTGAATTGGCCCGAAAAAGACCAGGTGACATGACACCGTTTGAGCGGGAGACTTGCCTTACAAGAGTCAACATTCATCTTGAGAAACTATTGGCGAAGGCCAATAGGGACAAAGACATGTTTAGACACATGAAGAACCAATATTGGGCCCGCACACACGTTTACAGAGCCAGGATGAAGCTCCTGAAGGCGAGGTTGAGGAGAGAACTGAAACGACGAAAAAGACCTGATCCACTCCAAATCTTGGCCGAAGATTCCTTGGCTGAGCATGGGACATGATGGGAGACATTCACTCCAAATTTTAGCAAATTTGGAGGAAATTTTGTCATTTTTGAAATTTTGGTTGCAAAACAGGTTTTTTTGCTCGACGCGTCGCGCCACTCGACGCGCTCTTATGCTTGGAACATCTTCTGGAGGAAAACTTGATGTTTTTAGGTTTTTTATGGTAAATTATGCATGATTTGGAATGGATGAGAGATTTCATCAAGTTCTGGGTGGTCTTAAAGGTCAAAAACACTCCAAAAATGGCCTTTCTGCCACTTTTTGCACCAGCAGGAACCAGTCTTGGGAGATTGCAGTTTTGGAGGGGCAAATGACATTAAAATCAAAAAATTCCACTTGGGTTGGATAGCAGACAGACAGGGATTTCCAACGAGCTATCATGAGCTCAATTTTTACTTCCATAAGTGCCTCAAAAATAGGCTCAAAGTGGCGCGGCGCATTGAGTTTTCTGGCGTGGCGCATAGAGGATTTTGGCCCAATTTTTACTTTTCAGCTCAGAAACTCGGCCAGTTTGACTAGTTTCACTTTTTGATGTAATTATTGACGTATCTTGATGTAATTTTATGGCTATGATGTAATTTTGGCTCATTTTTACTTCTTCTAGAGGATTCATACACTAAAAAGTGAAAATTAAATGAATGAATCAGTTTCCTTCCTTATAGAGGTAAGTTGTTTGGCTGCCTAGATTTTAGTTCCTTGTTTAGAATTGGTTGAAACAGCTCCTAGAAGGAGGAGCTCGACCGCTAGAGGCATGGGAAGGGGTTAGGATGGTCTATATTATGTATTTTCTGAGTCATTTTTAGGGTTGGACTCTTGGGAAAAGTTTGGCACCTCATTGTATATTCATTTCAGCTTTTTGGCAAAGGAAAGACCAGAGTTTTGCAGCACTTGTTGGGATCCTTGTGGCCCTGAGTTTTGATGATGTTTTTCTCCATGTATCTGTAAATTTCATTAATGATATATGTATTCCATTTCCCTTCTCTTTGCTTCTGAATTAAACAAATGAGTAACTAAGGTAGAATTCATTAGTTTGTTGGTGCTCTGCCTTAAACTTTTGTTTAGTTTTATGTGTTTTCCTCCGTTTGAAGAGGATCCTTGCACCTTATTGCCTTCTTCAGCTCCTCAATAGTATTTTCTATCCATTCATTTAATCTAATACATCAAAGCCATTGCTTTCCCTGCCCCAACTTGGACTCTGTAAGAATTTGGCCTCATCCCCAAGCCCAAAACTGCCTTTTCCTTTTTCCAACAAAAAAACCCTAAAAATCATTCCAAACTCCTTGATTAATATACCTAGCCTAAAATTAGCACTCATTTCAGTCATCTCAAGGCCTATTGATACATTTTTCCTAAGATTGAATCAGAGAGAGCCCTCTCCTGTTATGGTAGGGCTAGCTACCAGACTGAGCATGGTTTGGTGTTACCCTAAATCCCGTTTTCCTTCAGCCTAAGGTGGATTTGGGCAATAACATAGTGGCGACCATACTAGAGAAGAAAATGGTTTGCTTTTTGGTGTTAATTGTTTTGTAAGCTACAGACGGAGCCTAAATGAATGCCAGGTAGCCTTCGAAACTCTTTTGCTTTGCATTAGCGGAATTAGATAAACGTTGCTTCAGTCAATCTCTGGTCTAGCTTGTGAACGTGACATTGACTTGTGAATTTCCCCAGTATATGTATCAAGTTTAGATCTGATTTTTTATGGTTGACAATGATCAGACACCGAAAGGCTGAAAACATTCACCTGGTGACTCCATTCACTGAAAAATCCAGAAATCAATCCTTCACGGTGACTCCACTGTAGGAAGATCAGTAGCTTTAAGATATTTGTTTTAAGATGGAACGGGTTGCAAGAAGATACACTCCCATGAGCCAAGATCACATTCCAGGTTTCCCAAATAAAATTCCCAAGGTGGATTGGCTCGAGAATTTTCCTATGTTCAGAAATGTGGAAGGTAATGATGCTCCTCTTGATCTGGTGAAATTTCACATCCATGTGCATAAATTAAATATCGATTTTCCTGAAGACTGTTTGATGAAGATGTTTATGGCTACTCTAGAAGATGAAGCTCGATCTTGGTATGAAAGTTTGCCACCCGCTTCTATTTATGGTTTAAAGGATTTTCATACCATATTCTTTGAAAGGTTTAGAGAATCTTGTCCATCTTTAATGTTAGTGCAGAATTGTTCTGAACACGTTAATAGTTTCATTGAAGATCTTGAGAATTTTTATGGATATAATGAATTTATGGACGGAGAAATCATGGAAGCATTGTATGAAAATCAGTTTCAGCAGCACACAGAAATCTTAGAGGATTCCTATCAAGACCAGCAGGTTGAAGATTTCCATATGGCTGAAAATGATGAGCAGGAAAATGATGTTCCAATCTTAGATAATGATAACGATAAATCAGATCGAGAGGTAAATTGTGATGAGGAAAAACATGTTGTTCCGGATCTCATAAAATAGAGTTGTATTGTTGAGGTTGCCTCAAATGAAGAAAACAGAGTTACAAACCTAAATGCTCTCATCCCATCAGAACTAGATCTTCACGAGGAGGTAGTCCATTCCCTCTACGAAAAGCAAGATGAGATTTTTGTTCGGGTAAGTGAAAAAGATTCCTTGGATGAATCGTTGGTATATGATAGAAATTTCATGTTTGGGTTTCAAGAATCATCTGAAGTTTCTTTTCTCATGATTGATGAATGTAATGAGAATCTGGCTGTCATATCATATGAAGATGACCTACAATATATTCTGGCTACAGAAGCTCAGAACATTCAGGACTACCATTCAGATTCTTCCTCCTATGTCTCATGCTTTGAAATGTTTTTTCAAGAGGAAATCTGCTCATCTACTTGTTCAGAATTTTTTGAAGACCAGGAACATACTCTTACTGAAGTACATTATGAAGACAGATCAGAATCAAGAGAAAAGGACACCTTGTTTCTTCAGCAGGAGGTAAATCTTCATGTTTTTTAGGATCCAGTGGAAAATCTATTGCAGTCAGCAGTGAAGGTAAATATTGCAATATTCAGTGATGAAGGAGATCATGGTAAATTATTTTTTTGGATGCCCAGTTACAAGTATCTATTTTTTACCAGAAGATCTGATCAGGAGAATCAATCAAGGAGGCATCTGCTTGATTGGTTACATTGGAAGGCACACTACACATGATTGTACATATTCCATCGGCAGGCAGTGGGTTGTCATCATGATTTGAAACCCTCAAATCTTGATGGACTGCTGCCATTAGAAAAGCTTTGTAAGTACTTGTTTTAGTTAAGTCAGTCATGAGTCATTTATTTTTGTATTAAGTCAGTTTTTTCAGTGATTTCAGTTTTAAAAGATGAGTCAGTTTGATTCAAAGTTTTAGTCAAATAAATTCAGTCAACAGTCTTGAGTTGCTTTGTCAAAATAATGGACTCCATAGCCCAATGGACGACGACACTGTCTTTCTCTCCCAGAGATCTGTCGTTCTTGGCACCTCCAAGGAGCCACCATCCCCATTGGAGCCAATGTTAGAGTCTGTCTTTACATCCCTCCGTCAAAGATCATTTCTATTATTGCATTTAATTTTTAGGTGTCTCATTCAGCTCATTCATTTTCATTCTGTTAGGGGCATTCCATTATCTGACAGAAGGGCTTTGTTCTCTCATTCTCCCTCATGTTTGTACCTGCTGGGTTGGTCAAAATTTATCAAAATTCATCAAAGTTGATTTCAGTCATTTACAGTCATAGATGGTCTTGTGGTCAAACAAGATGTCATTTCAGTTATTAGGTCTAGGGTTTGGTCTTCAGAAGGTCAAATAATGCCCGCAGGCCATGAGGATGTCTTCAATAAGTTTTCATTTCAAAATTTTCATCATCAATAATGCTCAAGGATGTTTCTTCTTCAAAACTCTGTTTTGAAGAAGAAATCGTCAAATTGGTTTTTTGTAATAAATATGTATTTTTAAAGTCTTCCGTCATGGAGTACTTCAGATGCAGCCCTGGTCATCCTTTTCCGAAATCCAATGCCACCATCCCTGCAGAAAATCAACCAAAAAACCATCATTCAAGTCAAAAAATCAAAGAGGAAACCTGAAAAGCAGAGTTGTATTAAAAGTGAAGAAATGCCAATTCTGAAACGTTACAAAAGTGGGTCTTTACAAAGAGAAAATCAAAGCCATAAATTTATAAAGATATTTCTATGTGTATCAATGCCATTTGCATCCAAGAGTTCAAAGAAAGTCAAAGTTTAGTGGTGAAAGGGCGAAACTGTAATTTTCAAAGCCAAGACTGTGTTTAGAGTGCCCACGGCGCATTGGGTAAGCGTGCGACGCAGATAGGCTGCGCAACGCATTGGGCGGTTTTCCACAGTGCTTTTCTCCACTGGCGCGGTGCATCCACAGGGCGCGGTGCACTGGGTGTGCGCGTGGCGCACAGAGACGACAGGCTTAGATTCATCAAATTTTCATTAAAAAACTAAATCGACTCAAATCTTTCCTGCTCCAAGTAAGTTGAAACTCTTTCCCATCGATTTTAATTCATGTTTGGTGTGTTTGGAGGAAAAAATATAAGGGTTTTGATTGGTGAAATATGAACCCTATGTCCATACAAAAATCTTCTTCTTTGGGTTTTGATATTGGTGTTTTGAAATTGTAATTATGTTGCCAAGTCCCCTTTCCCATTTATGATCATTTCCCTTTCATAATTATATCATTATAGTTTATCCCTGGTGCCCTAAACTCCCAAAACCAATCATATCCCTTGTTTTTCCCTATCACTAAACCCTACTAGCCCTCCCCCTTTCATATCACTTATAAAATCCCCAATCCCCCAAGCAGTCAAGTGACTGTCCTCGCACTCAAATTTCACTTCACAGTCCATTATACCCACTGTAATATTTCCTCACAGTCTCTCATTACATATTTGGCATATTTGGTATTGAAAGACAAACACCAATTCACCATTTTCAAACAAACCAAACTCTTATTTTCACCACATATATATCAGCATATACTTGGTATACACATTGCAAAGCACCATGTCAGAGACAAATTCATCATATGAGCAAGGATATGAGCAAGACAGTGACTCAACCACCAAGCTAAATGTACCGAGGAGGTCTCATAAAAGTGGCAGGCACGTCAGAGAGGAGGCCACTTCTTTGGCTCAATTGCAGACCTGCATGTTGGCAATGACATGCTTTCAGCAACAGTTGTGTTTTTAGTATTGTGAGATGCTTTCTCAGATTCAGCATCACCAGGAGTTGGTTCGCTTATTTGTCCTACATTTGCATGATGGTCATGTAAACCTTGCTGGAGTGAACTTCACCTTGACACCAGAAACCATTTCTCAGGCAACCGGGATACCAAACATAGGTGAAGAGTGGAACAAGAGACAGCAGTTGGATAGAGCATATTATGAGCCTTACATCAAGCCGAGATATTTGAGGCAGTTGAGCAGAGTGTTCCCGTTCCGGTTTCTGAAGGAGTCCTATGCACCATTAATGAAGCTAATCATTAGATATTTCAGCTGTGAGGGTAGATTCTCGCGCCTTTATGCATATCATATCAGACTCTTGATGCATTTCACGAGAGTGCGAATGATGAACATTCCATACTTCATGTGTCTAAACATAGAGCATATGACTACCCTTGTGCAGAAGAGGACTCCAGAGCAATAGCATAACAACATTTATCATTATGCACTCATCAAGATCATTGTGGTACATCAACTTCAATTGCAGGGCATTGCATGGGAGGAGTTAATTTCCCGTGACTTCTTTACAGCCCCTCAGCCTACTCCCGAGATTGTTCATTATGCAAGAGAGCCTTCACATCAGTTTGAGGTTCCTGAGACAGATCCTATCAGTGCTCCAGTATTTGTTACATATCAGAGAGGTAGTAGAGCCTTATTTGCAGCAGCACGACGAGTACTATCTCCACCAGGGGTGGAAGTGGTCTCGTTATCTTCATCAGCAGCGCGAGTACTATCTCCACTTGGCGTGGAAGGGGTCTCACCTTCAACATCAGCACAGGTACAGGTTTAGGACAGAGGCAAGAGGCCTATGCACGATGAGGGCCCTTCAAGAGGCCAATACACTGATTTTACACTCATTGATGTTGATTTGAGCTCTCCCAGCTCAAAGCCGAAAGAAATCATCCAGGAGCAGAAAGATGAGATCGACACATTGACCGAGAAATTGCAGAGATATCAGTGGGTTATAAATTACTTGGAGCAGTGGAATAAGCAACTGGAGGATCAGTAAACACTCATAGAGTTACGGAAAATCCGTGAAGACCGTGAATTGGCCCGAAAAAGAGCAGGTGACATGACACCGTTTGAGCAGGATACTTGCCTTACGAGAGTCAACATTCATCTTGAGAAACTATTGGCGAAGGAAAATAGGGACAAAGACATGCTTAGAAACATGAATAACCACTATTGGGCCCGCATACACATTTGCAGAGCCAGGATGAAGATCCTGAAGGCGAGGTTGAGGAGAGCAATGAAACGGCGAAAAAGGCCTGATCCACTCCTAATCTTGGCCGAAGCTTCCTTGGCTGAGCATGGGACATGATGGGAGAAATTCACTCCAAAGGTCAGCAAATTTGGAGGAAATTTTGTCATTTTTGAAATTTTGGTTGCAAAACAGGTTTTTCTCCCCGACGCGTCGCGCCACTCGACGCGCGCTTATGGTTGGAACATCTTCTGGAGGAAAACTTGATGTTTTTGGGTCTGTTATGGTAAATTATGCATGCTCTGGAATGGATGAGAGATTTCATCAAGTTATGGATGCTCTTAAAGGTCAAAAACACTCCAAAAATGGCCTTTCTGCCACTTTTTGCACCAGCAGGAACCAGTCTTGGGAGATTGCAGTTTTGGAGGGGCAAATGACATTCAGATCCAAAAATTCCACTTGATTTGGATTGCAGACAGATAGGGATTTCCAACGAGCTATCATGAGCTCAATTTTGACTTAATGAAGTGACTCAAAAATAGGCTCAAAGTGGCGCGGCGCATTTAGTTTTCTGGCGCGGCGCATAGAGGATTTTGGCCCAATTTTTACTTTTCAGCTCAGAAATTCGGCCAGTTTGACTAGTTTCACTTTTTGATGTAATTATTGACCTATCTTGATGTAATTTTATGGATATGATGTAATTTTGGCTCATTTTTACTTGTTCTAGAGGATTCATTCACTAAAAAGTGAAAATTAAATGAATGAATCAGTTTCCTTCCTTATAGAGGCAAGTGGCAACCGTCAGATTTCGGGGCCTCCATCGTTTGTAATTGGTTGGAACACCTAGAAGGAGGAGCTCGACCCTAGAGGCATGGTAAGGGCTTAGGATGGTCATATTATGTATTTTCTGAGACATTTTTAGGGTTGGACTTTTGGGAATAGTTTGGCACCTCATTGTATATTCATTTCAGATTTTTGGCAAAGGAAAGACCAGAGTTTTGTAGCACTTGTTGGGATCCTTGTGGCTCTGAGTTTTGATGATGTTTTATCCATGTATCTGTAATTTTCATTAATTTTATATGTATGCCATTTCCCTTCTCTTTGCTTCTAAATTAAACAAATGAGTAACTAAGGTAGAATTCATTAGTTTGTTGGTGCTCTGCCTTAAAATTTTGTTTAGTTTTTCATGTTTTCGTCAGTTTGAAGAGGATCCTTGCATCTCCTTGCCCTCTTCAGCTCCTAAAAAGTATTTTCTATCCATTCATTAAATCTAAGACATCAAATCCATTGCCTTCCTTGCCCCAACTTGAACTCTGCAAGAATTTGGCCTGATCCCCAAGCCCAAAACTGCTTTTCCCTTTTTCCAACAAAAAACCCTAAAAATCATTCCAACTCCTTGATTAATATAGCTAGCCTAAAATTAGCACTCATTTCAGTCATCTCAAGGCCTATTGATACATTTTTACTGAGATTGACCCGGAGATAGCCCTCTCCTGTTCTGGTAGGGCTAGCTACTAGACTCAGCGTGGTTTGGTGTTACCATGAATCCCACCTTCCTTCAGCCTAAGGTGGATTTGGGCAATAACATAGTGGCGACCATACTGAGGAATGAAAATGGTTTGCTTGTTAGTGTTATTTGTTTCATAAGCTACAGACGGAGCCTGAAGTTACGCCAGGTAGCCTTCGAAACGCTTTTGATTTGCATTAGCGGAAGTAGATAAACGCTTCTTCAGTCAATATCTGGTCTATCTTGTGGACATCACAATTGAATTGTAAATTACCTCAAAGACATGTATCAAGTTCAGATCTGATTTTTGATGGTGGACAACGATCGTACATCAGAAGGCTAAAAAACATTCACCTCGGGGACTCCATTCACCGAAAAAATCCAGAATCAATCCTTCATGGTGAATCCACTGCAGGAAGATCAATAGCTTTAAGATATTTGTTTTAAGATGGAACGGGTTGCAAGAAGATACGCTTCCATGAGCCGAGATCACATTCCAGGTTTCCCAAATAAAATGCCCAGGGTGGATTGGCTCGAGAATTTTCCTATGTTCAGAAATGTGGAAGGTAATGATGCTGCTCTTCATCTGGTGAAATTTCACATCCATGTGCATAAATTAAATATCGATTTTCCTAAAGACTGTTTGATGAAGATTTTTATGGCTACTCTGGAAGATGAAGCTCGATCTTGGTATGAAAGTTTGCCACCCGCTTCTATTTATGGTTTAAAGGATTTTCATACCATATTCTTTGAAAGGTATAGGGAATCTTGTCTGTCTTTAATGTTAGTGTAGAATTGTTGTGAACACGTTAATAGTTTCATTGAAGATCTTGAGAATTTTAATGGATATAATGAATTGATGGACGGAGAAATCATGGAAGCATTGTATGAAAATCCGTTTTAGCAGCACACAGAAATATTAGAGGATTCCTATCAAGACCAGCAGGTTGAATATTTCCATATGGCTGAAAATGATGAGCAGGAAAATGATGTTCCAATCTCAGATAATGATAACGATAAATCAGATCGAGAGGTAAATTGTGATGAGGAAAAACATGTTGTTCTGGATCTCATAAAAGAGAGTTGTATTGTTGAGGCTGCCTCAAATAAAGAAAACAGAGTTACAAACCTAAATGCTCTCATCCCATTAGAACTAGATCTTCACGAGGAGGTAGTCCATTCCCTCTACGAAAAGCAAGATGAGATTTTTGTTCGGGCAAGTGAGAAAGTTTCCTCAGATGAATCATTGGTATATGATAGAAATGTCATGTTTGGGTTTCAAGAATAATCTGAAGTTTCTTTTCTCATGATTGATGAATGTAATGAGAATCTGGCTGTCATATCATATGAAGATGACCTACAATATATTTAGGCGACAGGAGCTCAGAACATTCAGGACTTCCATTCAGATTCTTCCTCCTATGTCTCATGCTTTGAAATTTTTTTTCAAGAGGAAATTTGCTCATCTACTTGTTCAAAATTTTTTGAAGACCAGGAACATACTCTTACTGAAGTACATTATGAAGACAGATCAGAATCAAGAGAAAAGGACACCTTGTTTCTTCAGCAGGAGGTAAATCTTCATGTTTTTAAGGATCCAGTGGCAAATCTATTGCAGTCAGCAGTGAAGGTAAATATTGAAATATTCATTGATGAAGGAGATCATGGTCAATTATGTTTTTGGATGCACAGTTACAAGTGTCTATTGTTGACCAGAAGATCTGATCAGGAGAATCAATCAAGGAGGCATCTTCTTGATTGGTTACATTGGAAGGCACACTACACATGATTGTACATATTCCATCAGCAGGCAGTGGGTTTTCCTCATGATTTGAAACCCTCAAATCTTGATGGATTGCTACCATTAAAAAAGCTTTGTCAGTATGTTTTAGTTAAGTCAGTCATGAGTCATTTCTTTTTGTATTAAGTCATTTTTTTCAGTGATTTCAGTTTTAAAAGTTGAGTCAGTTTGAGTCAAAGTTTCAGTCAAATAAATTCAGTCAACAGTCTTGAGTTTCTTTGTCAAAATAATGGACTCAATAGCCCAATGGACGAAGGCACTATCTTTCTCTCCCAGAGATCTGTCGTTCTTGGCACCTCCAAGGAGCCACCATCCCCATTGGAGCCAATGTTAGAGTCGGTCTTTACATCCCTCCGTCAGAGATTATTTCTCTTATTGCATTTCATTTTTAGGTGTCTCATTCAGCTCATTCATTTGCATTCTGTTAGGGGCATGCCATTATCTGACAGAAGGGCTTTGTTGTCTCATTCTCCCTCATGTTTGTACCTGCTGGGTTGGTCAAAATTTATCAAAATTCATCAAATTTGATTTCAGTCATTTACAGTCATAGATGGTCTTGTGGTCAAACAAGATGTCATTTCAGTCATTAGGTCTAGGGTTAGGTCTTCAGAAGGTCAAATAATTCCCGCAGGCCGTGAGGATGTCTTCAATAAGTTTTCATTTTAAAATTTTCATAATCAATAATGCTCAAGGATGTTTCTTCTTCAAAACTCTGTTTTGAAGAAGAAATCATCAAATTGGTTTTTTGTAATAAATATGTATTTTTAAAGTCTTCTGTCATGGAGTACTTCAGATGCAGCCCTGGTCATCCTTTGTCAAAATCCAATGCCACCATCCCTGCAGAAAATCAACCAAGAAACCATCATTCAATTCAAAACAAAGAGGAAACCTGAAAAGCAGAGTTGTATTAAAAGTGAAGAAATGCCAATTCTGAAACATTACAAAAGTGGGTCTTTACAAAGAGAAAATCAAAGCCATTACTTTATAAAGATATTTCTATGTGTATCAACGCCATTTTCATTCAAGAGTTCAAAGAAATTCGAATTTTAGTGGTGAAAGGGCGAAACTGTAATTTTCAAAGCCAAGACTGTGTTTAGAGTGCGCGCGGCGCATTGGGTAACCGTGCGACGCACATAGGCTGCGCGACGCATTGGGCGGTTTTCCATAGTGCTTTTCTCCACTGGCGCGGCGCAATGGGTGTGTGCGCGGTGCATAGAGCCTACAGGCTTAAATTCATCAAATTTTCATCAAAAAACTAAATCGACTCAAATCTTTCCTACTCCAAGTAAGTTGAAACTCTTGCCCATCGATTTTAAGTCGTGTTTGGTGTGTTTGGAGGCAAAAATATGAGGTTTTTGATTGGTGAAATATGAACCCTATGTCCATACCAAAATCTGCTTCTTTGGGTTTTGATATTGGTGTTTTGAAATTGTAATTATGTTGCCAAGTCCCCTTTCCCATTTATGATCATTTCCCTTTCATAATTCTATCATTATAGTTTATCCCTGGTGCCCTAAACTCCCAAAACCAATCATATCCATTGTTTTTCCCTATCACTAAACCCTGCTAGCCCTCCCCCTTTCATATCACTTATAAAATCATCAATCCCCCAAGCAGTCAAGTGACTGTCCTCGCACTCAAATTTCACTTCACAGTCCATTATACCCACTTAATATTTCCTCACAGTCTCTCATTACATATTTGGCATATTTGGTATTCAAAGACAAACACCAATTCACCATTTTCAAACAAACCAAAATATTATTTTCACCACATATATATCAGCATATACTTGTTATACACATTGCAAAGCACCATGTCAGAGACAAATTCATCATATGAGAAAGGATATGAGCAAGACAGTGACTCAACCACCGAGCTAAATGTACCGAGGAGGTCTCATAAAAGTGGCAGGCACGTCAGAGAGGAGCCCACTTCTTTGGCTCAATTGCAGGCCTTCCCGCTGGCAATGACATGCTTTCAGCAACAGTCATGTTTTTAGTATTGTGAGATGATTTCTCAGATTCAGTATCACCAGGAGTTGGTTCGCTTATTTTTCCTACATTTGTGTGATGGTCATGTAAACCTTGCTGGAGTGAACTTCACCTTGACACCAGAAACCATTTCTGAGGCAACCATGATACCGAACATAGGTGAAGAGTGGAACAAGAGACAACAGCTAGATAGAGAATATTATGAACCTTACATCAGGCCAGGCTATTTGAGGCAGCTCAGCAGGGTATTTCCATTCCGGTTTCTGAAGGAGTCCTATGCGCCATTGATGAAACTCATCATCAGATACTTCAGCTGTGAGGGCCGGTTCTCACGCCTTTATTCATACCACATCAGACTTTTGATACATTTCATGAGAGTGAGACTGATGAGTATTCCATATTTCATGTGTCGAAACATAGAGCGGATGACTACCCTTGTGCAAAAGAAGACTCCAGAGCAGCAACATAACAGCATCTATCATTATGCACTCATCAAGATCATTGTGGTACATCAGCTTGGATTGCAGGGCATTGCATGGGAGGAGTTCATTTCCCGCGACTTCTTTACAGCCCCTCAGCCTACTCCCAATATTTTTCATGATGCAGGAGAGCCTTCACATCAGTTTGAGGTTCCTGAGACAGAGCCTATCAGTGCTCCAGTATGTGTTACACACCAGAGAGGTACTAGAGCCTTATTTGCAGCAGCACGATGAGTACTATCTCCACCAGGGGTGGAAGGGGTCTCGTTATCTTCATCAGCAGCATGAGTACTATCTCCACTTGGCGTGGAAGGGGTCTTGCCTTCGACATCAACACAGGTATAGGTTCAGGACAGAGGCAAGAGGCCAAGACACTGATTTTACAATCGTTGATGTTGATTTGAGCTCTCCCAGCTCAAAGCTGAAAGAAATCATCTAGGAGTAGAAAGCTAAGATCGACACATTGACTGAGAAATTGTAGAGAGCTTAGTGGGTTATAAATTACTTGGAGCAGTGGAATAAACAACTGGAGGATCAGCAGACACTCATAGAGCTGCGGCGAATCCGTGAAGACCGTGAATTGGCCCGAAAAAGACCAGGTGACATGACACCGTTTGAGCGGGAGACTTGCCTTACAAGAGTCAACATTCATCTTGAGAAACTATTGGCGAAGGCCAATAGGGACAAAGACATGTTTAGACACATGAAGAACCAATATTGGGCCCGCACACACGTTTACAGAGCCAGGATGAAGCTCCTGAAGGCGAGGTTGAGGAGAGAACTGAAACGACGAAAAAGACCTGATCCACTCCAAATCTTGGCCGAAGATTCCTTGGCTGAGCATGGGACATGATGGGAGACATTCACTCCAAATTTTAGCAAATTTGGAGGAAATTTTGTCATTTTTGAAATTTTGGTTGCAAAACAGGTTTTTTTGCTCGACGCGTCGCGCCACTCGACGCGCTCTTATGCTTGGAACATCTTCTGGAGGAAAACTTGATGTTTTTAGGTTTTTTATGGTAAATTATGCATGATTTGGAATGGATGAGAGATTTCATCAAGTTCTGGGTGGTCTTAAAGGTCAAAAACACTCCAAAAATGGCCTTTCTGCCACTTTTTGCACCAGCAGGAACCAGTCTTGGGAGATTGCAGTTTTGGAGGGGCAAATGACATTAAAATCAAAAAATTCCACTTGGGTTGGATAGCAGACAGACAGGGATTTCCAACGAGCTATCATGAGCTCAATTTTTACTTCCATAAGTGCCTCAAAAATAGGCTCAAAGTGGCGCGGCGCATTGAGTTTTCTGGCGTGGCGCATAGAGGATTTTGGCCCAATTTTTACTTTTCAGCTCAGAAACTCGGCCAGTTTGACTAGTTTCACTTTTTGATGTAATTATTGACGTATCTTGATGTAATTTTATGGCTATGATGTAATTTTGGCTCATTTTTACTTCTTCTAGAGGATTCATACACTAAAAAGTGAAAATTAAATGAATGAATCAGTTTCCTTCCTTATAGAGGTAAGTTGTTTGGCTGCCTAGATTTTAGTTCCTTGTTTAGAATTGGTTGAAACAGCTCCTAGAAGGAGGAGCTCGACCGCTAGAGGCATGGGAAGGGGTTAGGATGGTCTATATTATGTATTTTCTGAGTCATTTTTAGGGTTGGACTCTTGGGAAAAGTTTGGCACCTCATTGTATATTCATTTCAGCTTTTTGGCAAAGGAAAGACCAGAGTTTTGCAGCACTTGTTGGGATCCTTGTGGCCCTGAGTTTTGATGATGTTTTTCTCCATGTATCTGTAAATTTCATTAATGATATATGTATTCCATTTCCCTTCTCTTTGCTTCTGAATTAAACAAATGAGTAACTAAGGTAGAATTCATTAGTTTGTTGGTGCTCTGCCTTAAACTTTTGTTTAGTTTTATGTGTTTTCCTCCGTTTGAAGAGGATCCTTGCACCTTATTACCCTCTTCAGCTCCTCAACAATATTTTCTATCCATTCATTTAATCTAATACATCAAAGCCATTTCCTACCCTGCCCCAACTTGAACTCTGCAAGAAATTGGCCTCATCCCCAAGCCCAAGATTTCCTTTCCCTTTTTCCAACAAAAAAACCCCTCAAAATCATTCCAAACTCCTTGATTCATATACCTAGCCTAAAATTAGCACTCATTTCAGTCATCTCAAGGCTATGAGCATTTACTGATATTCACAGAGGTGGCCCTATCTTATTCCTGGGCCTTTGCTTCTGAGTGAGCATCTGTAGACTTACATATCCTTTGCTGTATTTCAGGTGGATTTGGGAAATAACATAGTGGCGACCATACTAGAGAAGAAAATGGTTTGATTTTTGGTGTTAATTGTTTTGTAAGCTACAGACGGAGCCTAAATGAATGCCAGGTAGCCTTCGAAACTCTTTTGCTTTGCATTAGCGGAATTAGATAAACGTTGCTTCAGTCAATCTCCGGTCTAGCTTGTGAACGTGAAACTTGACTTGTGAATTTCCCTAGTACATGTATCAAGTTCAGATCTGATTTTTTATGGTTGACAATGATCAGACACCGAAAGGCTGAAAACATTCACCTGGTGACTCCATTCACTGAAAAATCCAGAAATCAATCCTTCACGGTGACTCCACTGTAGGAAGATCAGTAGCTTTAAGATATTTGTTTTAAGATGGAACGGGTTGCAAGAAGATACACTCCCATGAGCCAAGATCACATTCCAGGTTTCCCAAATAAAATTCCCAAGGTGGATTGGCTCGAGAATTTTCCTATGTTCAGAAATGTGGAAGGTAATGATGCTCCTCTTGATCTGGTGAAATTTCACATCCATGTGCATAAATTAAATATCGATTTTCCTGAAGACTGTTTGATGAAGATGTTTATGGCTACTCTAGAAGATGAAGCTCGATCTTGGTATGAAAGTTTGCCACCCGCTTCTATTTATGGTTTAAAGGATTTTCATACCATATTCTTTGAAAGGTTTAGAGAATCTTGTCCATCTTTAATGTTAGTGCAGAATTGTTCTGAACACGTTAATAGTTTCATTGAAGATCTTGAGAATTTTTATGGATATAATGAATTTATGGACGGAGAAATCATGGAAGCATTGTATGAAAATCAGTTTCAGCAGCACACAGAAATCTTAGAGGATTCCTATCAAGACCAGCAGGTTGAAGATTTCCATATGGCTGAAAATGATGAGCAGGAAAATGATGTTCCAATCTTAGATAATGATAACGATAAATCAGATCGAGAGGTAAATTGTGATGAGGAAAAACATGTTGTTCCGGATCTCATAAAAGAGAGTTGTATTGTTGAGTCTGCCTCAAATGAAGAAAACAGAGTTACAAACCTAAATGCTCTCATCCCATCAGAACTAGATCTTCACGAGGAGGTAGTCCATTCCCTCTACGAAAAGCAAGATGAGATTTTTGTTCGGGTAAGTGAAAAAGATTCCTTGGATGAATCGTTGGTATATGATAGAAATGTCATGTTTGGGTTTCAAGAATCATCTGAATTTTCTTTTCTCATGATTGATGAATGTAATGAGAATCTGGTTGTCATATCATATGAAGATGACCTACAATATATTCTGGCTACAGAAGCTCAGAACATTCAGGACTACCATTCAGATTCTTCCTCCTATGTCTCATGCTTTGAAATGTTTTTTCAAGAGGAAATCTGCTCATCTACTTGTTCAGAATTTTTTGAAGACCAGGAACATACTCTTACTGAAGTACATTATGAAGACAGATCAGAATCAAGAGAAAAGGACACCTTGTTTCTTCAGCAGGAGGTAAATCTTCATGTTTTTTAGGATCCAGTGGCAAATCTATTGCAGTCAGCAGTGAAGGTAAATATTGCAATATTCAGTGATGAAGGAGATCATGGTCAATTATTTTTTTGGATGCCCAGTTACAAGTATCTATTTTTTACCAGAAGATCTGATCAGGAGAATCAATCAAGGAGGCATCTGCTTGATTGGTTACATTGGAAGGCACACTACACATGATTGTACATATTCCATCGGCAGGCAGTGGGTTGTCATCATGATTTGAAACCCTCAAATCTTGATGGACTGCTGCCATTAGAAAAGCTTTGTAAGTACTTGTTTTAGTTAAGTCAGTCATGAGTCATTTATTTTTGTATTAAGTCAGTTTTTTCAGTGATTTCAGTTTTAAAAGATGAGTCAGTTTGATTCAAAGTTTTAGTCAAATAAATTCAGTCAACAGTCTTGAGTTGCTTTGTCAAAATAATGGACTCCATAGCCCAATGGACGACGACACTGTCTTTCTCTCCCAGAGATCTGTCGTTCTTGGCACCTCCAAGGAGCCACCATCCCCATTGGAGCCAATGTTAGAGTCTGTCTTTACATCCCTCCGTCAGAGATCATTTCTATTATTGCATTTAATTTTTAGGTGTCTCATTCAGCTCATTCATTTTCATTCTGTTAGGGGCATTCCATTATCTGACAGAAGGGCTTTGTTCTCTCATTCTCCCTCATGTTTGTACCTGCTGGGTTGGTCAAAATTTATCAAAATTCATCAAAGTTGATTTCAGTCATTTACAGTCATAGATGGTCTTGTGGTCAAACAAGATGTCATTTCAGTTATTAGGTCTAGGGTTTGGTCTTCAGAAGGTCAAATAATGCCCGCAGGCCATGAGGATGTCTTCAATAAGTTTTCATTTCAAAATTTTCATCATCAATAATGCTCAAGGATGTTTCTTCTTCAAAACTCTGTTTTGAAGAAGAAATCGTCAAATTGGTTTTTTGTAATAAATATGTATTTTTAAAGTCTTCCGTCATGGAGTACTTCAGATGCAGCCCTGGTCATCCTTTTCCGAAATCCAATGCCACCATCCCTGCAGAAAATCAACCAAAAAACCATCATTCAAGTCAAAAAATCAAAGAGGAAACCTGAAAAGCAGAGTTGTATTAAAAGTGAAGAAATGCCAATTCTGAAACGTTACAAAAGTGGGTCTTTACAAAGAGAAAATCAAAGCCATAAATTTATAAAGATATTTCTATGTGTATCAATGCCATTTGCATCCAAGAGTTCAAAGAAAGTCAAAGTTTAGTGGTGAAAGGGCGAAACTGTAATTTTCAAAGCCAAGACTGTGTTTAGAGTGCCCACGGCGCATTGGGTAAGCGTGCGACGCAGATAGGCTGCGCAACGCATTGGGCGGTTTTCCACAGTGCTTTTCTCCACTGGCGCGGTGCATCCACAGGGCGCGGTGCACTGGGTGTGCGCGTGGCGCACAGAGACGACAGGCTTAGATTCATCAAATTTTCATTAAAAAACTAAATCGACTCAAATCTTTCCTGCTCCAAGTAAGTTGAAACTCTTGCCCATCGATTTTAAGTCATGTTTGGTGTGTTTGGAGGAAAAAATATAAGGGTTTTGATTGGTGAAATATGAACCCTATGTCCATACAAAAATCTTCTTCTTTGGGTTTTGATATTGGTGTTTTGAAATTGTAATTATGTTGCCAAGTCCCCTTTCCCATTTATGATCATTTCCCTTTCATAATTATATCATTATAGTTTATCCCTGGTGCCCTAAACTCCCAAAACCAATCATATCCCTTGTTTTTCCCTATCACTAAACCCTACTAGCCCTCCCCCTTTCATATCACTTATAAAATCCCCAATCCCCCAAGCAGTCAAGTGACTGTCCTCGCACTCAAATTTCACTTCACAGTCCATTATACCCACTGTAATATTTCCTCACAGTCTCTCATTACATATTTGGCATATTTGGTATTGAAAGACAAACACCAATTCACCATTTTCAAACAAACCAAACTCTTATTTTCACCACATATATATCAGCATATACTTGGTATACACATTGCAAAGCACCATGTCAGAGACAAATTCATCATATGAGCAAGGATATGAGCAAGACAGTGACTCAACCACCAAGCTAAATGTACCGAGGAGGTCTCATAAAAGTGGCAGGCACGTCAGAGAGGAGGCCACTTCTTTGGCTCAATTGCAGACCTGCATGTTGGCAATGACATGCTTTCAGCAACAGTTGTGTTTTTAGTATTGTGAGATGCTTTCTCAGATTCAGAATCACCAGGAGTTGGTTCGCTTATTTGTCCTACATTTGCATGATGGTCATGTAAACCTTGCTGGAGTGAACTTCACCTTGACACCAGAAACCATTTATGAGGCAACCAAGATACCGAACATAGGTGAAGAGTGGAACAAGAGAAAACAACTAGATAGAGCATATTATGAACCTTACATCAGGCCAGGATATTTGAGGCAGCTCAGCAGGGTATTTCCATTCTGGTTTCTAAAGGAGTCCTATGCGCCATTGATGAAACTCATCATCATATACTTCAGCTGTGAGGGCCGGTTCTCATGCCTTTATTCATACCACATCAGACCTTTGATGCATTTCACGAGAGTGAGACTGATGAGTATTCCATATTTCATGTGTCTAAACATAGAGCATATGACTACCCTTGTGCAGAAGAGGACTCCAGAGCAATAGCATAACAACATTTATCATTATGCACTCATCAAGATCATTGTGGTACATCAACTTCAATTGCAGGGCATTGCATGGGAGGAGTTAATTTCCCGTGACTTCTTTACAGCCCCTCAGCCTACTCCCGAGATTGTTCATTATGCAAGAGAGCCTTCACATCAGTTTGAGGTTCCTGAGACAGATCCTATCAGTGCTCCAGTATTTGTTACATATCAGAGAGGTAGTAGAGCCTTATTTGCAGCAGCACGACGAGTACTATCTCCACCAGGGGTGGAAGTGGTCTCGTTATCTTCATCAGCAGCGCGAGTACTATCTCCACTTGGCGTGGAAGGGGTCTCACCTTCAACATCAGCACAGGTACAGGTTTAGGACAGAGGCAAGAGGCCTATGCACGATGAGGGCCCTTCAAGAGGCCAATACACTGATTTTACACTCATTGATGTTGATTTGAGCTCTCCCAGCTCAAAGCCGAAAGAAATCATCCAGGAGCAGAAAGATGAGATCGACACATTGACCGAGAAATTGCAGAGATATCAGTGGGTTATAAATTACTTGGATCAGTGGAATAAGCAACTGGAGGATCAGTAAACACTCATAGAGTTACGGAAAATCCGTGAAGACCGTGAATTGGCCCGAAAAAGAGCAGGTGACATGACACCGTTTGAGCAGGATACTTGCCTTACGAGAGTCAACATTCATCTTGAGAAACTATTGGCGAAGGCCAATAGGGACAAAGACATGCTTAGACACATGAAGAACCACTATTGGGCCCGCATACACATTTGCAGAGCCAGGATGAAGATCCTGAAGGCGAGGTTGAGGAGAGCACTGAAACGGCGAAAAAGGCCTGATCCACTCCTAATCTTGGCTGAAGCTTCCTTGGCTGAGCTTGGGACATGATGGGAGAAATTCAATCCAAAGTTCAGCAAATTTGGAGGAAATTTTGTCATTTTTGAAATTTTGGTTGCAAAACAGGTTTTTCTCCCCGACGCGTCGCGCCACTCGACGCGCGCTTATGGTTGGAACATCTTCTGGAGGAAAACTTGATGTTTTTGGGTCTGTTATGGTAAATTATGCATGCTCTGGAATGGATGAGAGATTTCATCAAGTTATGGATGGTCTTAAAGGTCAAAAACACTCCAAAAATGGCCTTTCTGCCACTTTTTGCACCAGCAGGAACCAGTCTTGGGAGATTGCAGTTTTGGAGGGGCAAATGACATTCAGATCCAAAAATTCCACTTGAGTTGGATTGCAGACAGATAGGGATTTCCAACGAGCTATCATGAGCTCAATTTTGACTTCATGAAGTGACTCAAAAATAGGCTCAAAGTGGCGCGGCGCATTTAGTTTTCTGGCGCGGCGCATAGAGGATTTTGGCCCAATTTTTACTTTTCAGCTCAGAAATTCGGCCAGTTTGACTAGTTTCACTTTTTGATGTAATTATTGATCTATATTGATGTAATTTGAGGAATATGATGTAGTTTTGGCACATATTTACTTGTTCTAGAGGATTCATTCACTAAAAGGTGAAAATTAAATGAATGAATCAGTTTCCTACCATATAGAGGCAAGTTGTCAGCCTAGATTTGGCCTGCTTGGAATTATTGAAACAATTTAGAAGGAGGAGTTTGACCCCTAGAGGCATGTGGTGGGTTAGGATATCATATTATGTATTTGGAAATTTTTCAGGGTTGGACTCTTGGGAATAGTTTGGCACCTCATTGTATATTCATTTCAGTATTTTTGGCAAAAGAAAGACCAAAGTTTTGCAGCACTTGTTGGGATCCTTGTGACTTTGAGTTTTGATGATGTTTTTCTCCATGTATTTGTAAGTTTCATTAATGTTCATGTATGCCATTTTCCTTCTCTTTGCTTCCGAAATTAAACAAATGAGTAACTAAGGTAGAATTCATTAGTTTGCTGGTGCTCTGCCTTAAAATTTTGTTTAGTTTTATATGTTTTCGTCAGTTTGAAGAGGATACTTGCACCCTCTTGCCCTCTTTAGTTCCTCAGCAGTCTTTTCCATCCATTCATTGAATCTGAGACATCAAAGTCATTGCCTTCCCTACCCCAACTTGAACTCTGCAAGAATTTGCCCTCATCCCCAAGCCCAAAAATTGTCTTTCCCTTTTTCCAACAAAAACCCCCAAAAATCATTCCAAACTCCTTGATTAATATACCTAGCCTAAAATTAGCACTCATTTCAGTCATCTCAAGGCCTATTGATACATTTTTCCTGAGATTGACTCGGAGAGAGCCCTCTCCTGTTCTGGTAGGGCTAGCTACCAGACTGAGCATGGTTTGGTGTTACCCTGAATCCCGCCTTACTTCAGCCTAAGGTGGATTTGGGCAATAACATAGTGGCGACCATAGTAGGGAAGAAAATGGTTTGCTTGTTGGTGTTAATTTTTTTGTAATCTACAGACGGAGCCTGAAGTTATGCCAGGTAGCCTTCGAAGCTCTTTTTCTTTGCATTAGCGGAAGTAGATAAACGTTGCTTCAGTCAATCTCCGGTCTAGCTTGTGAACGTGACACTTGACTTGTGAATTTCCCCAGTACATGTATCAAGTTCAGATCTGATTTTTGATGGTGGACAACGATCAGACACCGAAAGGCTAAAAACATTCACCTGGTGACTCCATTCACTGAAAAATCCAGAAATAAATCCTTCATGGTGAATCCACTGCAGGAAGATCAATAGCTTTAAGATATTTGTTTTAAGATGGAACGGGTTGCAAGAAGATACGCTTCCATGAGCCGAGATCACATTCCAGGTTTCCCAAATAAAATGCCCAGGGTGGATTGGCTCGAGAATTTTCCTATGTTCAGAAATGTGGAAGGTAATGATGCTGCTCTTCATCTGGTGAAATTTCACATCCATGTGCATAAATTAAATATCGATTTTCCTAAAGATTGTTTGATGAAGATTTTTATGGCTACTCTGGAAGATGAAGCTCGATCTTGGTATGAAAGTTTGCCACCCGCTTCTATTTATGGTTTAAAGGATTTTCATATCATATTCTTTGAAAGGTATAGGGAATCTTGTCTGTCTTTAATGTTAGTGTAGAATTGTTGTGAACACGTTAATAGTTTCATTGAAGATCTTGAGAATTTTTATGGATATAATGAATTGATGGACGGAGAAATCATGGAAGCATTGTATGAAAATCCGTTTTGGCAGCACACAGAAATCTTAGAGGATTCCTATCAAGACCAGCAGGTTGAATATTTCCATATGGCTAAAAATGATGAGCAGGAAAATGATGTTCCAATCTCAGATAATGATAACGATAAATCAGATCGAGAGGTAAATTGTGATGAGGAAAAACATGTTGTTCTGGATCTCATAAAAGAGAGTTGTATTGTTGAGGCTGCCTCAAATAAAGAAAACAGAGTTACAAACCTAAATGCTCTCATCTCATTAGAACTAGATCTTCACGAGGAGGTAGTCCATTCCCTCTACGAAAAGCAAGATGAGATTTTTGTTCGGGTAAGTGAGAAAGTTTCCTCAGATGAATCGTTGGTATATGATAGAAATGTCATGTTTGGGTTTCAAGAATAATCTGAAGTTTCTTTTCTCATGATTGATGAATGTAATGAGAATCTGGCTGTCATATCATATGAAGATGACCTACAATATATTTAGGCGACAGGAGCTCAGAACATTCAGGACTTCCATTCAGATTCTTCCTCCTATGTCTCATGCTTTGAAAATTTTTTTCAAGAGGAAATTTGCTCATCTACTTGTTCAAAATTTTTTGAAGACCAGGAACATACTCTTACTGAAGTACATTATGAAGACAGATCAGAATCAAGAGAAAAGGACACCTTGTTTCTTCAGCAGGAGGTAAATCTTCATGTTTTTAAGGATTCAGTGGCAAATCTATTGCAGTCAGCAGTGAAGGTAAATATTGAAATATTAAGTGATGAAGGAGATCATGGTCAATTATGTTTTTGGATGCACAGTTACAAGTGTCTATTGTTGACCAGAAGATCTGATCAGGAGAATCAATCAAGGAGGCATCTTCTTGATTGGTTACATTGGAAGGCACACTACACATGATTGTACATATTCCATCAGCAGGCAGTGGGTTTTCCTCATGATTTGAAACCCTCAAATCTTGATGGATTGCTACCATTAAAAAAGCTTTGTCAGTATGTTTTAGTTAAGTCAGTCATGAGTCATTTCTTTTTGTATTAAGTCATTTTTTTCAGTGATTTCAGTTTTAAAAGTTGAGTCAGTTTGAGTCAAAGTTTCAGTCAAATAAATTCAGTCAACAGTCTTGAGTTTCTTTGTCAAAATAATGGACTCAATAGCCCAATGGACGAAGGCACTATCTTTCTCTCCCAGAGATCTGTCGTTCTTGGCACCTCCAAGGAGCCACCATCCCCATTGGAGCCAATGTTAGAGTCGGTCTTTACATCCCTCCGTCAGAGATTATTTCTCTTATTGCATTTCATTTTTAGGTGTCTCATTCAGCTCATTCATTTGCATTCTGTTAGGGGCATGCCATTATCTGACAGAAGGGCTTTGTTGTCTCATTCTCCCTCATGTTTGTACCTGCTGGGTTGGTCAAAATTTATCAAAATTCATCAAATTTGATTTCAGTCATTTACAGTCATAGATGGTCTTGTGGTCAAACAAGATGTCATTTCAGTCATTAGGTCTAGGGTTAGGTCTTCAGAAGGTCAAATAATTCCCGCAGGCCGTGAGGATGTCTTCAATAAGTTTTCATTTCAAAATTTTCATAATCAATAATGCTCAAGGATGTTTCTTCTTCAAAACTCTGTTTTGAAGAAGAAATCATCAAATTGGTTTTTTGTAATAAATATGTATTTTTAAAGTCTTTTGTCATGGAGTACTTCAGATGCAGCCCTGGTCATCCTTTCCCGAAATCCCATGCCACCATCCCTGCAAAAAACCAACCAAGAAACCATCATTCAAGTCAAAAAATCAAAGAGGAAACCTGAAAAGCAGAGCTGTATTAAAAGTGAAGAAATGCCAATTCTGAAACATTACAAAAGTGGGTCTTTACAAAGAGAAAATCAAAGCCATAACTTTATAAAGATATTTCTATGTGTATCAACTCCATTTGCATCCAAGAGTTGAAATAAAGTCAAAGTTTAGTGGTGAAAGGGCGAAACTGTAATTTTCAAAGCCAAGACTGTGTTTAGATTGCGCGCGGCGCACTGGGTAAGCGTGCGACGCACATAGGCTACGTGATGCATTAGGCAGTTTTCCACAGTGCTTTTCTCCACTGGCACGGTGCATCCACAGGGTGCGGCGCACTGGGTGTGCGCGAGGCGCACAGAGACGACAAGCTTAAATTCATCAAATTTTCATCAAAAAACTAAATCGACTCAAATCTTTCCTGCTCCAAGTAAGTTGAAACTCTTGCCCATCGATTTTAAGTCGTGTTTGGTGTATTTGGAGGCAAAAATATGAGGGTTTTGATTGGTGAAATATGAACCCTATGTCCATACCAAAATCTGCTTCTTTGGGTTTTGATATTGGTGTCTTGAAATTGTGATTCTGTTGCCAAGTCCCCTTTCCCATTTATGATCATTTCCCTTTCATAATTATATCATTATAGTTTATCCCTGGTTCCCTAAACTCCCAAAACCAATCATATCCCTTGTTTTTCCCTATCTCTAAACCTTACTAGCCCTCCCCCTTTCATATCACTTATAAAATCCCCAATCCCCCAAGCAGTCAAGTGACTGTCCTCGCACTCAAATTTCACTTCACAGTCCATTATACCCACTGTAATATTTCCTCACAGTCTCTCATTACATATTTGGAATATTTGGTATTGAAAGACAAACACCAATTCACCATTTTCAAACAAACCAAACTCTTATTTTCACCACATATATATCAGCATATACTTGTTATACACATTGCAAAGCACCATGTGAGAGACAAATTCATCATATGAGAAAGGATATGAGCAAGACAGTGACTCAACCACCGAGCTAAATGTACCGAGGAGGTCTGATAAAAGTGGCAGGCACGTCAGAGAGGAGCCCACTTCCTTGGCTCAATTGCAGGCCTGCCCGCTGGCAATGACATGCTTTCAGCAATAGTCATGTTTTCAGTATTGTGAGATGATTTCTCAAATTCAACATCACCAGGAGTTGGTTCGCTTATTTTCCCTAAATTTGAGTGATGGTCATGTAAACCTTGCTCGAGTGAACTTCACCTTGACACCAGAAACCATTTCTGAGGCAACCAGGATACCGAACATAGGTGAAGAGTGGAACAAGAGACAACAGCTGGATAGAGCATATTATGAACCTTACATCAGGCTAGGCTATTTGAGGCAGCTCAACAGGGTATTTCCATTCCGGTTTCTGAAGGATTCCTATGCGCCATTGATGAAAATCATCATCAGATACTTCAGTTGCGAGGGTAGATTCTCACGCCTTTATGCATACCACATCCGACTGTTGATGCATTTCACAAGAGTGAGACTGATGAATATTCCATATTTCATGTGTCGAAACATAGAGCGGATGACTACTCTTGTACAGAAGAAGACTCCAGAGCAGCATCATAACAACATTTATCATTATGCGCTCATCAAAATCATTTTGGTACATCAACTTGGATTGCAGGGCATTGCATGGGATGAGTTCATTTCCCGTGACTTCTTTGCATCCTCTCAACCTCCTCCTGAGATTTTTTATGATGCAGGTGAGCCTTCACATCAGTTTGAGGTTCCTGAGACAGAGCCTATCAGTGCTCCAGTGTGTGTTACCTATCAGAGAGGCCACAGAGCCTTATTTGCAGCAGCGCGAGTACTATCTCCACATGGCGTGGAAGGGGTCTCACCTTTGACATCAGCACAGGTACAGGTTCAGGACAGAGGCAAGAGGCCTATTCATGATGAGGGCCCTTCAGGAGGCCAAGACACCGATTTTACACTCATTGATGTTGATTTGAGTTCTCCCAGCTCAAAACTGAAAGAAACCATCCAGGAGCAGAAAGATGAGATCGACACATTGACCGTGAAGTTGCAGTGAGCTCAGTGGGTTATAAATTACTTGGAGCAGTGGAATAAACAACTAGAGGATTAGCAGACACTCATAGAGTTGTGACAAATCCGTGAAGATCGGGAATTGGCCCGAAAGAGACCAGGTGACATGACACCTTTTGAGCGGCAGATTTGGCTTGAGAGAGTCAACATACATCTTGAGAAGCTATTGGCGAAGGCCAATAGTGACAAATACTTGCTCAGGCACATGAAGAACCACTATTTGGCCCGCACTCATGTTTGTAGAGCCAGGATAAAGATCCTGAAGGCGAGGTTGAGGAAAGCACTGAAACGGTGAAAAAGGCCTGATCCACTCCAAATCTTGGCCGAAGCTTCCTTGGCTGAGCATGGGACATGATGGGAGACATTCACTCCAAATTTCAGAAAATTTGGAGTAATTTTTGTCATTTTTAAAATTTTGGTTGCAAAACAGGTTTTTCCGCCCGACGCGTCGCGCCACTTGACGCGCTCTTATGATTGGGACATATTCTGGAGGAAAACTTGATATTTTTGAGTTTTTTATGGTAAATTATGCATGCTCAAGAATGGCTGAGATATTTCATCAAGTTCTGGGTGGTCTTAAAGGTCAAAAACACTCCAAAAATGTCCTTTCTGCCACTTTTTGTACCAGCAGGAACCAGTCTTTGGAGATTGCAGTTTTGGAGGGAACACATCCAACCAAATTATTCTGAAGTTGTATCTGTATTGATAGGGATTTACAAGCAAGCTATCATGAGCTCAATTTTGACTTCAGAAGTGCCTCAAAAATAGGCTCAAAGTGGCGCGGCGCATTGAGCTCTTCGGCGTTGCCACAGGATTTTTGGCCTAATTTTTACTTTTCAAATTTCAAATTCGGCTACTTTTGACTAGTTTCACTTTTTGATGTACTGACCTATATTGATGTAATTTTATGGATATGATGTAATTTTGGCTCATTTTTTCTTGTTCTAGAGGATTCATTCACTAAAAAGTGAAAAATTAAATGAATGAACTGGGCTTTCTTCCTTATATGTTGTTCGTCGCATAGATTTTGCCTCTCCTTGTTTAGAATTGGTTGAAATAGCTCCTAGAAGGAGGAGCTCGACCCCTAGAGGCATGGGAAGGGGTTATGATGGTCTATATTATGTATTTTCTGAGTCATTTTCAGGGTTGGACTCTTGGGAAAAGTTTGGCACCTCATTGTATATTCATTTCAGCTTTTTGGCAAAGGAAAGACTACAGTTTTGCAGCACTTGTTGGGATCCTTGTGGCCCTGAGTTTTGATGATTTTTTTCTCCATGTATCTGTAAGTTTCATTAATATTATATTTATTCCATTTCCCTTCTCTTTGCTTCTGAATTAAACAAATGAGTAAGTAAGGTAGAAATCATTAGTTTGCTGGTGCTCTGCCTTAAACTTTTGTTTAGTTTTATGTGTTTTCCTCCGTTTGGAGAGGATCCTTGCACATTCTTTCCCTCTTCAGCTCCTCAACAGTATTTTCTATCCATTCATTTAATCTAATACATCAAATCCATTGCTTTCCCTACACAAACTTGAACTCTGCAAGAATTTGGCCTCATCCCCAAGCCCAAAACTGCCTTTTCCTTTTTCCAACAAAAAACCCCTAAAAATCATTCCAAACTCCTTGATTGATATACCTAGCCTAAAATTAGCACTCATTTCAGTCATCTCAAGGCCTATTGATACATTTTTCCTGATATTTACTAGGAGTGAGCCCTATCCTGTTCTGGTATGGCTAGCTACCAGACTGAGCATGGTTTGGTGTTACCCTAAATCCCGCCTTCCTTCAGCCTAAGGTGGATTTGGGAAATAACATAGTGGCGACCATACTAGAGAAGAAAATGGTTTGCTTTTTGGTGTTAATTGTTTTGTAAGCTACAGACGGAGCCTAAATGAATGCCAGGTAGCCTTCGAAACTCTTTTGCTTTGCATTAGCGGAATTAGATAAACGTTGCTTCAGTCAATCTCTGGTCTAGCTTGTGAACGTGAAAATTGACTTGTGAATTTCCCCAGTACATGTATGAAGTTCAGATCTGATTTTTTATGGTGGACAATGATCAGACACTGAAATGCTGAAAACATTCAACTGGTGACTCCATTCACTGAAAAATCCATAAATCAATCCTTCATGGTGAATCCACTGCAGGAAAATCAGTAGCTTTATGATATTTGTTTTGAGATGGAACGGGTTGCAAGAAGATACGCTCCCATGAGCCGAGATCACATTCCAGGTTTCCCAAATAAAATTCCCAAGGTGGATTGGCTCGAGAATTTGCCTATGTTCAGAAATGTGGAAGGCAATGATGCTGCTCTTCATCTGGTGAAATTTCACATCCATGTGCATAAATTAAACATCGATTTTCCTCAAGACTGTTTGATGAAGATGTTTATGGCTACTCTGGAAGATGAAGCTCAATCTTGGTATGAAATTTTGCCACCCGCTTCTATTTATGGTTTAAAGGATTTTCATACCATATTCTTTGAAAGGTATAGAGAATCTTGTCTGTCTTTAATGTTAGTGCAGAATTGTTGTGAACACGTTAATAGTTTCATTGAAGATCTTGAGAATTTTTATGGATATAATGAATTGATGGACGGAGAAATCATGGAAGCATTGTATGAAAATCAATTTCAGTAGCACACAGAAATCTTAGAGGATTCCTATCAAGACCAGCAAGTTGAAGATTTCCATATGGCTGAAAATGATGAGCAAGAAAATGATGTTCCAATCTCAGATAATGATAACGATAAATCAGATCGAGAGGTAAATTGTGATGAGGAAAAACATGTTGTTCCGGATCTCATAAAAGAGAGTTGTATTGTTGAGGCTACCTCAAATGAAGAAAACAGAGTTACAAACCTAAATGCTCTCATCCCATCAGAACTAGATCTTCACGAGGAGGTAGTCCATTCCCTCTACGAAAAGCAAGATGAGATTTTTGTTTGGGTAAGTGAAAAAGTTTCCTTGGATGAATCGTTGGTATATGATAGAAATGTCATGTTTGGGTTTCAAGAATCATCTGAAGTTTCTTTTCTCATGATTGATGAATGTAATGAGAATCTGGCTGTCATATCATATGAAGATGACCTACAATATATTCAGGCTACAGAAGCTCAGAACATTCAGGACTGCCATTCAAATTCTTCCTCCTATGTCTCATGCTTTGAAATGTTTTTTCAAGAGGAAATTTGCTCATCTACTTGTTCAGAATTTTTTGAAGACCAGGAACATACTCTTACTGAAGTACATTATGAAGACAGATCAGAATCAAGAGAAAAGGACACCTTGTTTCTTCATCAGGAGGTAAATTTTCATTTTTTTCAGGATCCAGTGGAAAATCTATTGCAGTCAGCAGTGAAGGTAAATATTGAAATATTCAGTGATGAAGGAGATCATGGTCAATTATGTTTTTGGATGCCCAGTTACAAGTATCTATTGTTGACCAGAAGATCTGATCAGGAGAATCAATCAAGGAGGCATCTGCTTGATTGGTTACATTGGAAGGCACACTACACATGATTGTACATATTCCATCAGCAGGAAGTGGGTTGTCATCATGATTTGAAACCCTCAAATCTTGATGGACTTCTACCATTAAAAAATCTTTGTAAGTATGTTTTAGTTAAGTCAGTCATGAGTCATTTCTTTTTGTATTAAGTCAATTTTTTCAGTGATTTCAGTTTTAAAAGTTGAGTCAGTTTGAGTCAAAGTTTCAGTCAAATAAATTCAATCAACAGTCTTGAGTTGCTTTGTCAAAATAATGGACTCAATAGACCAATGGACGAAGGCACTATCTTTCTCTCCCAGAGATCTGCCGTTCTTGGCACCTCCAAGGAGCCACCATCCCCATTGGAGCCAATGTTAGAGTTGGTCTTTACATCCCTCCGTCAGAGATCATTTCTCTTATTGCATTTCATTTTTAGGTGTCCCATTCAGCTCATTCATTTGCATTCCGTTAGGGGCATGCCATTATCTGACGGAAGGGCTTTGTTCTCTCATTCTCCCTCATGTTTGTACCTGGTGGGTTTGTCAAAATTTATCAAAATTCATCAAAGTTGATTTCAGTCATTTACAGTCATAGATGGTCTTGTGGTCAAACAAGATGTCATTTCAGTCATTAGGTATAGGGTTTGGTCTTCAAAAGGTCAAATAATGCCCATGGGCCATGAGGATGTCTTCAATAAGTTTTCATTTCAAAATTTTCATCATCAATAATGCTCAAGGATGTTTCTTCTTCAAAACTCTGTTTTGAAGAAGAAATCATCAAATTGGTTTTTTGTAATAAATATGTATTTTTAAAGTCTTCCGTCATGGAGTACTTCAGATTCAGCCCTGGTCATCCTTTTCCGAAATCCAATGCCACCATCCCTGCAAAAAATCAACCAAGAAACCATCATTCAAGTCAAAAAATCAAAGAGGAAACCTGAAAAGCAGAGTTGTATTAAAAGTGAAGAAATGCCAATTCTGAAACATTAAAAAAGTGGGTCTTTACAGAGAGAAAATCAAATCCATAACTTTATAAAGATATTTCTATGTGTATCAACGCCATTTGCATCCAAGAGTTCAAAGAAAGTTGAAGTTTAGTGGTGAAAGGGCGAAACGGTAATTTTCAAAGCCAAGACTGTGTTTAGATTGCGTGCGGCGCATTGGGTAAGCATGCGACGCACATAGGCTGCGCAACGCATTGGGCGGTTTTCCACAGTGCTTTTCTCCACTCGCCCGGCGCATCCATAGGGCGCGGCGCACAGAGACGACAGGCTTAAATTCATCAAATTTTCATCAAAAAACTAAATCGACTCAAATCTTTCCTGCTCCAAGTAAGTTGAAACTCTTGCCCATCGATTTTAAGTCGTGTTTCATGTGTTTGGAGGAAAAAATATGAGGGTTTTGATTGGTGAAATATGAACCCTATGTCCATACCAAAATATTCTTCTTTGGGTTTTGTTATTGGTGTCTTGAAATTGTAATTCTGTTGCCTAGTCCCCTTTCCCATTTATGATCATTTCCCTTTCATAATTCTATCATTATAGTTTATCCCTGGTGCCCTAAACTCCCAAAACCAATCATATCCCTTGTTTTTCCCTATCACTAAACCCTACTAGCCCTCCCCCTTTCATATCACTTATAAAATCCCCAATCCCCCGAGCAGTCAAGTGACTGTCCTCGCACTCAAATTTCACTTCACAGTCCATTATACCCACTGTAATATTTCCTCACAGTCTCTTATTACATATTTGGCATATTTGGTATTCAAAGACAAACACCAATTTACCATTTTCAAACAAACCAAACTCTTATTTTCACCACATATATATCAGCATATACTTGTTATACACATTGCAAAGCACCATGTCAGAGACAAATTCATCATATGAGCAAGGATATGAGCAAGACAGTGACTCAAACACCGAGAAAAATGTACCGAGGAGGTCTCATAAAAGTGGCAGGCACGTCAGAGAGGAGCCCACTTCTTTGGCTCAATTGCAGGCTTGCCCGCTGGCAATGACATGCTTTCAGCAACAGTCATGTTTTCAATATTGTGAGATGATTTCTCAGATTCAGCATCACCAGGAGTTGGTTCGCTTATTTGTCCTACATTTGCGTGATGGTCATGTAAACCTTGCTGGAGTGAACTTCACCTTGACACCAGAAACCATTTCTAAGGCAACCAGGATACCGAACATAGGTGAAGATTGGAACAAGAGACAGCAGCTGGATAGAGCATATTATGAACATTACATCAAGCCATGCTATTTGAGGCAGCTTAGCAGGGTATTTCCATTCCAGTTTCTGAAGGAGTCCTATGCGCCATTGATGAAACTCATCATCAGATACTTCAGCTGTGAGGGCCGGTTCTCACGCCTTTATGCATACCACATCATACTTTTGATGCATTTCACGAGAGTGAGACTGATGAGTATTCCATATTTCATGTGTCAAAACATAGAGCGGATGACTACCCTTGTGCAGAATAAGACTCCAGAGCAGCAGCATAATAGCATTTATCATTATGCGCTCATCAAGATCATTGTGGTACATTAGCTTAGATTGCAGGGCATTTCATGGGAGGAGTTCATTTCCCGCAACTTCTTTATAGCCCCTCAGCCTACTCCCGAGATTTTTCATGATGCAGGAGAGCCTTCACATCAGTTTTAGGTTCCTGAGACAGAGCCTATCAGTGCTCCAGTATGTGTTACATATCAGAGAGGTATTAGAGCCTTATTTGCAGCAGCACGACGAGTACTATCTCCACCACGGGTGGAAGGGGTCTCGTTATCTTCATCAGCAGCGCGAGTACTATCTCCACTTGGTGTGGAAGGGGTCTCGCCTTCGACATCAGCGCAGGTACAGGTTCAGGACAGAGGCAAGAGGCCTATGCAGGATGAGGGCCGTTCAGGAGGCCAAGACACTGATTTTACACTCATTGATGTTGATTTGAGCTCTTCCAGCTCAAAGCTGAAAGAAATCATCCAGGAGTAGAAAGATGAGATCTAAACATTGACCAAGAAATTTCAGAGAGATCAGTGGGTTACAAATTACTTGGAGCAGCGGAATAAACAACTGGAGGATCAGCAGACACTCATAGAGTTGCGGCAAATCCGTGAAGACCGTGAATTGGCCCGAAAAAGACCAGGTGACATGACACCGTTTAAGTGGGAGACTTGCCTTAAGAGAGTCAACATTCATCTTGAGAAACTATTGGCGAAGGCCAATATGGACAAAGACATGCTCAGACACATGAATAACCACTATTGGGCCCGCATACATGTTTGCAGAGCCAGGATGAAGATCCTGAAGGTGAGGTTGAGGAGAGCACTGAAACGGAGAAAAAGGCCTGATCCACTCCAAATCTTGGCCGAAGCTTCCTTGGCTGAGCATGGGACATGATGGGAGACATTCACTCCAAATTTCAGCAAATTTGGAGGAAATTCTGTCATTTTTGAAGTTTTGGTTGCAAAACAGGTTTTTCTGCCTGAAGCGTCGCGACACTCGACGCGCGCTTATGCTTGGAACATCTTCTGGAGGAAAAATTGATGTTTTTGGGTTTTTTATGGTAAATTATGCATGATCTGGAATGTCTGAGAGATTTCATCAAGTTCTGGGTGGTCTTATAGGTCAAAAACACTCCAAAAATGGCCTTTCTGCCACTTTTTACACCAGCAAGAACCAGTCTTGGGAGATTGCCTTTTTGGAGGGGCAAATGACATTCAAATACACAATTTCCACTTGGGTTGGATAGCAGACAGACAGGGCTTTCCAACGAGCTATCATGAGCTCGATTTTGACTTCAGGAAGTGCCTCAAAAATAGGCTCAAAGTGGCGTGGCGCATTGAGTTTTCTGGCGCGGCGTATAGAGGATTTTGGCCCAATTTTTACTTTTCAGCTCAGAAATTCGGCCAGTTTGACTAGTTTCTCTTTTTGATGTAATTATTGACCTATCTTGATGTAATTTTATGGACATGATGTAATTTTGGCTCATTTTTACTTGTTCTAGAGGATTCATTCACTAAAAAGTGAAAATTAAATGAATGAATCAGTTTCCTTCCTTATAGAGGCAAGTTGTTTGGCTGCCTAGATTTCAGTTCCTGTTTAGAATTGGTTGAAAAAGCTCCTAGAAGGAGGAGATAAACCCCTAGAGGCATGGGAAGGGGTTAGGATGGTCTATATTATGTATTTTCTGAGTCATTTTCACGGTTGGACTCTTGGGAAAAGTTTGGCACCTCATTGTATATTCATTTCAGCTTTTTGGCAAAGGAAAGACCAGAGTTTTGCAGCACTTGTTGGGATCCTTTTGGCCCTGAGTTTTGATGATGTTTTTCTCCATGTATTTGTAAGTTTCATTAATGTTATATGTATGTCATTTCCCTTCTCTTTGCTTCTGAATTAAACAAATGAGTAAGTAAGGTAGAATTCATTAGTTTGCTGGTGCTCTGCCTTAAACTTTTGTTTAGTTTTATGTGTTTTCCTCCGTTTGAAGAGGATCCTTGCACCTTCTTTCCCTCTTCAGCTCCTCAGTAGTCTTTTCTATCCATTCATTGAATCTAAGACATCAAATCCATTGCTTTCCCTGCCCCAACTTGAACTCTGCAAGAATTTGGCATCATCCCCAAGCCCAAAACTGCCTTTTCCTTTTTCCAACAAAAAACCCCTAAAAATCATTCCAAACTCATTGATTAATATACCTAGCATAAAATTAGCACTCATTTCAGTCATCTCAAGGCCTATTGATACATTTTTCCTGAGATTGACTCGGAGAGAACCCTCTCCTGTTCTGGTAGGGCTAGCTACCAAACTGAGCATGATTTGGTGTTACCTTGAATCCCGCCTTCCTTCAGCCTAAGGTGGATTTGGGCAATAACATAGTGGCGACCATACTAGGGAAGAAAATGGTTTGCTTTTTGGTGTTAATTGTTTTTTAAGCTACAGACGGAGCCTGAAGTTATGCCAGGTAGCCTTCGAAACGCTTTTCCTTTGCATTAACGGAAGTAGATAAACGCTGCTTCAGTCAAACTCCGGTCTAGCTTGTGAACGTGACACTTGACTTGTGACTTTCCACAGTACATGTATCAAGTTCAGATCTGATATTTGATGGTGGACAACGATCAGACACCGAAAGGCTGAAAACATTCACCTGGTGACTCCATTCACTGAAAAATCCAGAAATCACTCCTTCATGGTGACTCCACTGCAGGAAGATCAGTAGCTTTAAGATATTTGTTTTAAGATGGAACGGGTTGCAAGAAGACACGCTCCCATGAGCCGAGATCACATTCCAGGTTTCCCAAATAAAATGCCCAAGGTGGATTGGCTCGAGAATTTTCCTATGTTCAGAAATGTGGAAGGTAATGATGTTGCTCTTCATCTGGTGAAATTTCACATCCATGTGCATAAATTAAATATCGATTTTCCTGAAGACTGTTTGATGAAGATATTTATGGCTACTCTGGAAGATGAAGCTCGATCTTGGTATGAAAGTTTTCCACCCGCTTCTATTTATGGTTTAAAGGATTTTCATACCATATTCTTTGAAAGGTACAGAGAATCTTGTCCATCTTTAATGTTAGTGCAGAATTGTTGTGAACACGTTAATAGTTTCATTGAAGATCTTGATAATTTTTATGGATATAATGAATTGATGGACGGAGAAATCATGGAAGCATTGTATGAAAATCCGTTTCAGCGGCACACAGAAATCTTAGAGGATTCCTATCAAGACCAGCAGGTTGAAGATTTCCATATGGCTGAAAATGATCAGCAGGAAAATGATGTTCCAATCTCAGATAATGATAATGATAAATCAGATCGAGAGGTAAATTGTGATGAGGAAAAACATGTTGTTTCGGATCTCATAAAAGAGAGTTGTATTGTTGAGGCTGCCTCAAATGAAGAAAACATAGTTACAAACCTGAATTCTCTCATCCCATCAGAACTAGATCTTCACGAGGAGGTAGTCCATTCCCTCTACGAAAAGCAAGATGAGATTTTTGTTCGGGTAAGTGAAAAATTTTCCTTGAATGAATCGTTGGTAAATGATAGAAATGTCATGTTTGGGTTTCAAGAATAATCTGAATTTTCTTTTTTCATGATTGATGAATGTAATGAGAATCTGGCTGTCATATCATATGAAGATGACCTACAATAT
Organism: Pinus albicaulis; assembly: GCA_034641835.2. NCBI lineage: Eukaryota > Viridiplantae > Streptophyta > Pinopsida > Pinales > Pinaceae > Pinus > Pinus albicaulis. The sequence continues at coordinate 151,939,828 of CM076579.1, read as the reverse complement.
ATTCAGGCTACAGAAGCTCAGAACATTCAGGACTGCCATTTAGATTCTTCCTCCTATGTCTCATGCTTTGAAATGTTTTTTCAAGAGGAAATCTGCTCATCTACTTGTTTAGAATTTTTTGAAGACCAGGAACATACTCTTACTGAAGTACATTATGAAGACAGATCATAATCAAGAGAAAAGGACACCTTGTTTCTTCAGCAGGAGGTAAATCTTCATGTTTTTCAGGATCCAGTGGCAAATCTATTGCAGTCAGCAGTGAAGGTAAATATTGCAATATTCAGTGATGAAGGAGATCATGGTCAATTATGTTTTTGGATGCCCAGTTACAAGTATCTATTGTTGACCAGAAGATCTGATCAGGAGAATCAATCAAGTAGGCATCTGCTTGATTGGTTACATTGGAAGGCACACTACACATGAGTGTACATATTCCATCAGCAGGCAGTGGGTTGTCATCATGATTTGAAACCCTCAAATCTTGATGGACTGCTGCCATTAAAAAAGCTTTGTAAGTACTTGTTTTAGTTAGGTCAGTCATGAGTCATTTCTTTTTGTATTAGGTCAGTTTTTTCAATGATTTCAGTTTTAAAAGTTGAGTCAGTTTGAGTCAAAGTTTTAGTCAAATAAATTCAGTCAACAGTATTGAGTTGCTTTGTCAAAATAATTGACTCCATAGCCCAATGGAAGAAGGCACCGTCTTTCTCTCCCAGAGATATTCTGTTCTTGGCACCTCCAAGGAGCCACCATCCCCATTGGTGCCAATGTTAGAGTCAGTCTTTACATCCCTCCGTCAGAGATGATTTCTCTTATTGCATTTCATTTTTATGTGTCTCATTCAGCTCATTCATTTGCATTCTGTTAGGGGCATGCCATTATCTAACGGAAGGGCTTTTTTCTCTCATTCTCCCTCATGTTTGCACCTGCTGGGTTGGTCAAAATTTATCAAAATTCATCAAAGTTGATTTCAGTCATTTACAGTCATAGATGGTCTTGTGCTCAAACAAGATGTCATTTCAGTCATTAGGTCGAGGGTTTTGTCTTCAGAAGGTCAAATAATGCCCGCAGGCCATGTGGATGTCTTCAATAAGTTTTCATTTCAAAATTTTCATCATCAATAATGCTCAAGGATGTTTCTTCTTCAAAACTCTGTTTTGAAGAAGAAATCGTCAAATTGGTTTTTTGTAATAAATATGTATTTTTAAAGTCTTCCATCATGGAGTACTTCAGATGCAGCCCTGGTCATCCTTTTCCGAAATCCAATGCCACCATCCCTGCAAAAAATCAACCAAGAAACCATCATTCAAGTCAAAAAATCAAAGAGGAAACCTGAAAAGCAGAGTTGTATTAAAAGTGAAGAAATGCCAATTCTGAAACATTACAAAAGTGGGTCTTTACAAAGAGAAAATCAAAGCCATAAATTTATAAAGATATTTCTATGTGTATCAATGCCATTTGCATCCAAGATTTCAAAGAAAGTCGAAGTTTAGTGGTGAAAGGGTGAAACTGTAATTTTCAAAGCCAAGACTGTGTTTAGAGTGCACGCGGCGCATTGGGTAAGCGCGTGACGCACATAGGATGCGCGACGCATTGGGCGGTTTTCCACAGTGCTTTTCTCCACTGGCACGACGCATCCACAGGGCGCGGCGCACTGAGCCGACAGGCTTAAATTCATCAAATTTTCATCAAAAAACTAAATCGACTCAAATCTTTCTTGCTCCAAGTAAGTTGAAAATCTTGCCCATCGATTTTAAGTCGTGTTTGGTGTGTTTGGAGGCAAAAATATGAGGGTTTTGATTGGTGAAATATAAACCCTATGTCCATACCAAAATCTTCTTCTTTGGGTTTTGATATTGGTGTTTTGAAATTGTAATTCTTTTGCCAAGTCCCCTTTCCCATTTATGATCATTTCCCTTTCATAATTCTATCATTATAGTTTATCCCTGGTGCCCTAAAATCCCAAAACCAATCATATACCTTGTTTTTCCCTATCACTAAACCCTACTAGCCCTCCCCTTTTCATATCACTTATAAAATCCCCAATCCCCCAAGCAGTCAAGTGACTGTCCTCGCACTCAAATTTCACTTCACAGTCCATTATACCCACTGTAATATTTCCTCACAGTATCTCATTACATATTTGGCATATTTGGTATTGAAAGACAAACACCAATTCACCATTTTCAAACAAACCAAACTCTTATTTTCACCACATATATATCAGCATATACTTGTTATACACATTGCAAAGCACCATGTCAGAGACAAATTCATCATATGAGAAAGGATATGAGCAAGACAGTGACTCAACCACTGAGCTAAATGTACCAAGGAGGTCTGATAAAAGTGGCAGGCACGTCAGAGAGGAGCCCACTTCTTTGGCTCAATTGCAGGCCTTCCTGCTGGCAATGACATGCTTTCAGCAACAGTCATGTTTTCAGTATTATGAGATGATTTCTCAGATTCAGCATCACCAGGAGTTGGTTCGCTTATTTTTCCTACATTTGCGTGATGGTCATGTAAACCTTGCTAGAGTGAACTTCACCTTGACACTAGAAACCATTTCTGAGGCAACCAGGATACCGAACATAGGTGAAGAGTGTAACAAGAGACAACAGCTGGATAGAGCATATTATGAACCTTACATCAGACCAGGCTATTTGAGGCAGCTCAGCAGGGTATTTCCATTGCAGTTTCTGAAGGATTCCTATGCGCCATTGATGAAACTCATCGTCAGATACTTCAGCTGTGAGGGCCAGTTCTCACGCCTTTATGCATACCACATCAGACCTTTGATGCATTTCACAAGAGTGAGACTGATGAGTATTCCATATTTCATGTGTCGAAACATGGAGCGGATGACTACCCTTGTGCAGAAGAAGACTCCAGAGCAGCATCATAACAACATTTATCATTATGCACTCATCAAGATCATTGTGGTACATCAGCTTGGATTGCAGGGCATTGCATGGGAGGAGTTCATTTCCCGCGACTTCTTTACAGCCTCTCAGCCTACTCCCGAGATTGTTCATGATGCAGGAGAGTCTTCACATCAGTTTGAGGTTCCTGAGACACAGCCTATCAGTGCTCCAGTATGTGTTACATATCAGAGAGGTACTAGAGCCTTATTTGCAGCAGCACGACGAGTACTATCTCCACCAGGGGTGGAAGGGGTCTCGTTATCTTCATCAGCAGTGCGAGTACTATCTCCACTTGGCGTGGAAGGGGTCTCACCTTCGACATCAGCACAGGTACAGGTTTATGATAGAGGCAATAGGCCTATGCACGATGAGGTCCCTTTAGGAGGCCAAGACACTGATTTTACACTCATTGGTGTTGATTTGAGCTCTCCCAGCTCAAAGCTGAAAGAAATCATCCAGGAGCAGAAAGCTGAGATTGACACATTGACCGAGAAATTACAGAGAGCTTAGTGGGTTATAAATTACTTGGAGCAGTGGAATAAACAACTGGAGGATCTGCAGACACTCATAGAGTTGCGACAAATCTGTGAAGACCGTGAATTGGCCCGAAAAAGACCAGGTGACATGACACCGTTTGAGCGGGAGACTTGCCTTACGAGAGTCAACATTCATCTTGAGAAACTATTGGTGAAGGCCAATAGGGAAAAATACATGCTCAGACACATGAAGAACCACTATTGGGCCCGCACACACGTTTTCAGAGCCAGGATGAAGATCCTGAAGGCGAGGTTGAGGAGAGCACTGAAAGGATGAAAAAGGCCTGATCCACTCCAAATCTTGGCCGAAGCTTCCTTGGCTGAGCATGGGACATGATGGGAGACATTCACTCCAAATTTCAGCAAATTTGGAGGAAATTTTGTCATTTTGAAATTTTGGTTGCAAAACAGGTTTTTCTGCCCGACGCGTCGTGCCACTCGACGCGCGCTTATGCTTGGAACATATTCTGGAGGAAAACTTGATGTTTTTGGGTTTTTTATGGTAAATTATGCATGCTCTGGAATGGCTGAGAGATTTCATCAAGTTATAGGTGGTCTTAAAGGTCAAAAACACTCCAAAAATGGCCTTTCTGCCACTTTTTGCACCAGCAGGAACCAGTCTTGGGAGATTGCAGTTTTGGAGGGGAAAATGACATTCAAATCCAAAAATTCCACTTGGGTTGGATAGAAGACAGATAGGGATTTCCAATGAGCTATCATGAGCTCTATTTTGACTTCAGGAAGTGCCTCAAAAACAGGCTCAAATTGGCACGACGCATTGAGTTTTCTGGCACGACGCATAGAGGATTTTGGCCCAATTTTTACTTTTCAGCTCAGAAATTCGGCCAGTTTGACTAGTTTCACTTTTTGATGTAATTATTGACCTATATTGATGTAATTTTATGGCTATGATGTAATTTTGGCTCATTTTTACTTGTTCTAGAGTATTCATTCACTAAAAAGTGAAAATTAAATGAATGAATCAGTTTCCTTCCTTATAGAGGCAAGTTGTTTGGCTGCCTAGATTTCAGTTCCTTGTTTAGAATTGGTTGAAACAACTCCTAGAAGGAGGATATTGACCCCTAGAGGCATGGGAAGGGATTAGGATGGTCTATATTATGTATTTTCTGAGTCATTTTCAGGGTTGGACTCTTGGGAAAAGTTTGGCACCTCATTGTATATTCATTTCAGCTTTTTGGCAAAGGAAAGACCAGAGTTTTGCAGCACTTGTTGGGATCCTTTTGGCCCTGAGTTTTGATGATGTTTTTCTCTATGTATCTATAAGTTTCATTAATGTTATATGTATGCCATTTCCCTTCTTTTTTCTTCTGAATTAAACAAATGAGTAACTAAGGTAGAATTCATTAGTTTGCTGGTGCTCTGCCTTAAACTTTTGTTTAGTTTTATGTGTTTTCCTTCGTTTGAAGAGGATCCTTGCACCTTCTTACCCTATTCAGCTCCTCAGCAGTCTTTTCTATCCATTCATTGAATCTAAGACATCAAAGCCATTGCTTTCCCTACCCCAACTTGAACTCTGTAAGAATTTGGCCTCATCCCCAAGCCCAAAAATTCCTTTTCCTTTTTCCAACAAAAAACCCCTAAAAATCATTCCAAACTCCTTGATTAATATACCTAGCCTAAAATTAGCACTCATTTCAGTCATCTCAAGGCCTATTGATACATTTTTCCTGAGATTGACTCGGAGAGAGCCCTCTCCTGTTCTGGTAGGGCTAGCTACCAGACTGAGCGTGGTTTGGTGTTACCCTGAATCCTGCCGTCCTTCAGCCTAAGGTGGATTTGGGCAATAACAAAGTCGTTTCTGGAATCTGATATCCTAGAGGTATATGTCACTATACCCGATTCAATCTCGAAACCAAAACTATTGCACACAAATCACCCTTGTGCTTTATGTGATTTCCATGGGCATTACACTCACCTGTTTCCTTGCCTCAAAGAGTATCGTTCCTCTTTATAAGCCTTACGCCAATTCGAGGCCGAGCGCCTTGAGTCACCCACTCCCCTATTTTTTCATCTTGCTTCGTCAACAACTGAGGACACAGATGCTCCCATTGGTCAGAAGTCCACAATGAGACATCCCCTGATGTTTCGCCTGACCTCCCTTCAGCCCCCTGCCTAGTCTCAACATCAGTGGATCCTTTGTCCACTCACTCTCCCGCTACCCATGGTGACGATGCACATACTAACCTTTCCTCTCATGATGAGGAGTAAGGTTGTTTCGTCGCGTCAGGTGGTCTTCCTTCCATCAGTCACCCCATCTTCTATTACGATGATGACATTATGGAAGCAGCGACCACTCCTGACTTTATCTACCCCCCTTACATCAAAATCATGCATTCGAACAACATGCACCGTGTGGCCATTACATTGACACCCAATGTTTGGGTAAGGGGGGCATACATATTGGAGAGACCAGGAGAAGCAGTTCTTTAACACTCTCCTAGTGAATCTAGTCGTGACGACTCTAGTCCCATTATTCTTCCACATTTAGAAGAACCTCTAGAGTCCCATATCACTTCAAGATCACTATAGGGATGATACCCCTCATCATTCCTTCATTTTTCAGTAGCAACCCAGTCTCATAGACATTGTGGTTGACCAACCTATAGGTTTTCATGGAGAACATCATTTCATTATCCCAAATACTATCTTTGGCATATTAGCACCATGTGTGCCAACCTAGAAACTTTAAGTCCATTTGATTCATATATGCATTATCAAAATAGATTGGTAATCATCTATTTCCTTTCTCAAACTGCACAACCATACCGAAAAAAATGGCGCACCACATCATTAAATTGTGTTTAGATTTCTCTTTTTCTAAATACATTTTGGCATGTCCATAACATGCTTGGGGGCACCTATGCCCCTCAACCATAAAAATCCTAGATCTCAGCCAAAAACAACACTGAAAACCATTTTTCTGATAGGTCGCACTGTTCAAGTCATTTCCTGGGACAGGTCACATTTTTCTACCCAGAACCTGCTACCCAGGTCGCAGAACAGACCCCAAAAAGTGTGACCTAGCCTGTTCACGAGCTCTAGGTACCTAAATTGAACTTTCAATCCACTAAAATGAAATATTAGGATTAGGCCTCTTACCTACAATTGATAGATCTCAAATTCCAACGGTCGGTTTATCCGCTACAATTGTCGCAAGATTTAAGGCCTCCTCTCCTCACGACATTCACCATAGCTCCACCGGCAAATAAGTGAATCTGGAAGGAAAATGCCTTATTAAAATAAAACCCCTGATTTTTCTTTCGCTTATTGCGACCAAAACGTATCTCAATTTGACGAACCGTATATACCATTGGAAAGATATCACCAAGCCATCAAATGGGTATCTATTAGCTTTTTTTATTTGATACTTCACTAGGACACATTTTTTCCAAGAAGCGCCACTTCACCCTTCCTCAAAATCGAATTTCTTCACTTGCAACACTCATACTGGGGCACCATGTTGCCTCCATACTTTTCCACGCTCATGTCGACTTTCATCGTGAGTTACCATCTTGTACTCATGCTTTTATGGTCCCCATTGGACCTTTACATATGTGGCAACACCATCGAGTCACCCTTGTTTAGAGCATTCGAGTGGAGTCATCATTGCATTCATGGAGTCTATCTCGAGTCCCTTTGCATCCCGCTATAGTCCTCCATCATTCATTGCTTGGTCCCTCTCTTGTGTCACACATTATGGCCTTCAGTCCTACTGTCCCCTATCCCTCATGATACCGTGTCAGTCGCTGCCAGGTCACCCATGCCATTTATGCTCTAATAAGGGAAGTCGTCTGTTCGCTACTCAGTTCCTCCCCATTTCACCATCATCATTGGTGTCAGTCTGTCAGTCACTCTACTATTTTCTCTCGTGCCTTAGTTGAGGATCCCTTATTGCCTCACCTATGGTGGACCTCCTTCTGTCTACATCAGCTCATTCATTCCAGAAGATAGGTCTAGAGGGCGATGTACCTTGGTTCCAGCTTCCACTCTTTTTTAGTACCTCAGATCAGGAAAAGGGACTCCTTATTTCCCTTTGACTTGATTTCTTCTCAGCTCCAGCTCCTTTCAACATGATCGAGATCTGTATACTTGATGGTTCAGTGATGCAGCAACTGACATCGATGATTCCCGGGTGTGTGTGAGATGTCTCAGTCCTCATGAGGGGGTGGCCCTACAGGTAACCCCCCACACACTCGGGGGACATCTTCATTACATCCTTCGATGCCGCTCTATACATTTGATGATGTCAGCCTCAGCCGCTTGCAGCACCTTTTTGTTTGCATGTATTAGTCAGATTTTTAGAGCCCTTTCCTGTTTTCAGGGGCATCTAGGTTGTATTTATATCCCATGTACTCAGATATTATTGTACAAAGTCTTGGCTATTATCCCAGGCACAATATGTATGTGGGATTGATTATCGTGTTATTTATCTGGCTCATGTTTAGGCCAGCATATACCTTATTATTGCATTTCATGGTTTTCCGAGTGCCTTATTGTTTGTACTATTGCCTCGGCGGGCATAGGTATGCCTCCCCCGCCGCCTATAGCAGGTACTCACTCATCAAAAATACTTGTCACACCTGCAAGTCACCTCCTCAAGGTCTAGTTCTTTTAGCACTTTGGTTTACCTTATACTTCTCTCTCTTTGACTTCCCCTTCAATGTCTAGTGATTGAGTTCTTACAACATACTTCGGTCATATGATTAGCTTCTAACACTCGCACGTTGGGGGGCAATCTGTTACACCATTTTTTGGTCATCTAACCTATTATCATTAGATGGACCCAAGTACATCATGTAAGATCAATTTTACTCCAAGTAAAATTGCTTTCACTATGAAAATAACTTAGTAAATCACCTTTATTAAGTTTTTTATGGTCTAAATAGGAAACCCCATAAGGAAATATTAAATAAATATATATTTGTTTGATTTTCCTCAAGAAATAATTAGTTAAACAGTAGTTTAATTAATACTTCTGGTTATATTTAACCCAAAACAAAGAAATTAATTAGATCAATCATTATTTATCTTATTATTTTCTAAAGAATAATTTTTTAAATCTTATTTAAATAATATTCTTTGTTAAATATGACTAATTCACCCTTAAATAATTAAATAAATCATTATTTATTTGATTACTACTCAACCATATCCTTAAAATAATAAATAAATCATTTATTTATTTATTATTACTTAATCACATCCTAAAAATGATAAATAAATCATTTTTTTATTTATTATTTACAAATAACGGGATTTGACTCAAGTCAAATTCCTTTTCCCTCCAACAAATATAATAAAATATTCCATAAAATTTGGATCTAGATTTTGTTAATAATATTTTAATTATGCACCAATCTCTAGACTAACTCAATATTTTGTTATAAATAGAAGGGTTTTCCCATTCATTTGTCACCTTTTATTGCCTAAAGATCACTCTAGATCTCAACACTTGGTCTGGCTATTGATCCATAATCACAGCCATACTTTTCCATTTTTGTCTGGGTTTTCTACACCATAAAGAGAGAGGAATTCTAAATCTAAAGTGATGAGGACTTACAAGAACCCATCCCATTGAGGAGAACAGGGAACACCCTCTTGTGTTTTCCTCCCAGGTGCCATTAATAGAAATATTCATTGGATATATTCTTGTCTTGTCTATTGGATCTATGGAGTAAATCTAATTTTTCTACTATTTAATGTCTTCTAATGCATAGATCTAGATTTTTTTGGAATTTGTCTTGATCGTCTAGTTGCGTATCTGAAGATATTAACAGTCATTTCTGTTGTTAGGGCTATAAGTTATGCACATCTAAAGTGGTCTTTTTTCATACACCTCGAATCAAGATTCATACTAACACAAACATGTGACTACCACAGGTGCTAGAGTGGCAATCATTGAGGAATTTTTCAGCCTCCTCAAGAGTCAAACATCGGCGAAGAATATAATCATCTCCGATGCAGTAGAGATTATCTCCGACTATGTGATAAGGTTGCGAATGATGGTGGATGCGTTGATGTGCATCCTTCATCAACTCATATCGGAAGTTATAATTCTGAAGATATACGATGATATCACCGTAGCAAGGATCGAGGGTGCTAATGAAAAAAAGGGTGCCATTTGGAATGCGTTCCTCGGAACCAGATGCAGCAGAATCAGAAGGGAGAGAGAAAATAAAATCAGAAAAAACCAATGATTTCTTCGATTTGGTGGTAGTAAACTCCAAATTGAACTCTTGGAGGATAAAAATCCACTTTGAGTACTTCCCCCCTAGAAATTGATGAGTCAATATGTAGGTCATGGGGTAGCAATTGGAAATCATGGTTACTGTGCGCAATAGAGTATAATGGCGGAAATGTTAAATGGCTTGAACAATAGCGTATGCCAATTTCTCGACATGTGCGTAACGTGTTTCGGTATTGACAAGATTGCAGCTCAAGTAATAAATAACATGCTCGTCACCATCATCGTCGTCTTGCACTAGAACCATGGAAATAGTGCTACATGCGGTAGCCAAATAGAGGGAGTAGTCTCGATGATAATTAGGAGGATGCAACAAAGGAGAATTGATAAGCAATGTCTTCAGTGGATCAAAGGATTTTTGGGCGATCTCATCCCAGAGGAACATGAGGCCTTACTTAAGTAATCGCGTGAAGCCTTTGGCTACTTCAGCATATTTCAGTATAAAATGACGTAGGAAATCAGCTTTCCCTTGTAGGCTCTGTAGCTGATCTAAAGAGGAAGGGGAGGGGAGATTGACATAGCTTTGAATTTGAGGGGATCGAGACAAATTCTGTCTCTAGAGACGATAAACCCTAAGAGTTTACCAAAATCAACGTAGAAGACACACTTATGCAGATTGAGCTGAATTTTATAGCGTCTACAACGAAGAAATATTTGACGGAGATGATCTGGGTGGTCTTTACGCTTAGCATAATGAGTCAGAAGGTCATCCAGGTAAGGTTGAACAATGCGCTTGATATCATGGAAAGCATATGACATTGCTCATTGGAATGTAGCCCCAACATTCTTAAGACCAAAAGGGATCTTCTTATAGGCGAAGGTACCCTAAGGATAGATAAAGGTGGTCTCATGTTGATCTTTCGGAAGAATATTGATCTGGTTATACTCAGAAAACTCGTACATAAGGGAAATATCGCACTCCCATCACATTCATCAATGATCTGGTTAATAAAAGGAGTGGGATGATTATCCTTAGGTCAAGAGCAGTTGATATCCCAGTAATATACACAAACATGAATAGTACCCTGCTTTTTATCCATGAGAATGATATTAGAAACCCATTCTGTCAAGGGAATTGGGTAAATGAAGCAAGCTTTAAGAATTTTTTCAGCTTCACCCTTGATGGCGGCTGCCTTTCTAGGGTGCACGAGATGAAGACGCTGGAAAAAAATCTTCACACCAGGATAAGTAGGAATCTCATGCACAACTATACTTGGATCGATGCCGGTAATTTCTTCGTAAGACCAAGCAAAACATTACGAAACTCATGGAAGAGACTAGTATAGACCTCGATCTCATCAGGAGAACAGGTCACCCCAATGTGGATGTTATCGACACCCCTGATTTGATAGAGATGTTGATAGGCATCATTTGCGTAATGTTTCCTAAGTTACCTTCTGCAAATACTTCATGGGTCAGGATGGGCATTTGAAAAGGATGGGAAGGAGTTTGGGAAGCAAACTTCTCAAGACAAGTAGACATGGCCCAAAGTCCAGGCATGAAAGAGGAACGATGATGACTATCGTCCCAAGGATGATCCTCAAGAGACATAGTTTCCATTATGGCGTCATCAGTGGGAAATATCTCGTTTAAGGGATCGGGAAATCCAAAGCGTTGAGCCAAGGGGATTGAGAATACATGTCAAGAGACATACTAAAGGAGTACGATTAGATGGAGGAGGAGCCGAAGCTGAAATAAGTTCACAATAATAAATTTTTATTGGGCTTAACGGCATCGAGTCACCAAATGAATCAATCTTCTCAGGCGAAGGGATGATCGATGGATCAGAAGACCTGGAGATCATGTTAACATGAGCAGTGTTGGGTGGAGGAAGAGAAAAAATACCCATGAGGGTAGGATCTTTGAAAATATCCGGCCCTATGCTCTCATAAGGCATAGGAATATTATCTGCATATGGAACATTGCTCTCAAAAGACGAAGAAGTGAAAAAGGTCAACTGATCGACATTGATGATTTTTCCTTCGTGTGAGAATCGAAGAACATGAAAGATAGTGGAAAAAAAGCATAGCATGGCATGAGTCCAACTGTGACCAAGGAGAAGATTGTAACTGATATTGGCATCTGTTATCACTCGTAATTTTGTGAGTCATTACTTGACATGGTCATACAGTTCACTCCTCAAAATGGTAAGGTCTCCTTAAAACGTTTTCAAGTTGGCATAAGAAATTTCATTTTTTCATATTTAACCTATCCTAAGTTTTAAGACCACCCTCATTTCATCTCAAAAAAACGTCCATATAGGTCACATCATGTTCCATCAGTCATCATTTTCTGACATATTTCATTTCCCAAGCTTACAACTCCAAAAAGAGGGTTTTATGTTTTCAGAATGCAGAATTTTCCTGTTTTAGACATGCTTTTAGAATGCAAATTCTGGATAGCTGGAGGTGTGTTTCAAAGCACCAAGATATTTTTTTATTTAAGACATAATTAACTATAAAAACCTCCTTTATTTTTGAAATATCTATCAAGGATAGGGAGAAACGAGCTCATCTATGAACCCTATGTTTTCAGAAAAAACAGAGTCATTTTAGTGATGAATAAACTTGTTAAAGGAGAAAAGGATGTTTTTTGAAGAGGAAACACCTCAAGGCTCTTAAATTTAGTTTGAGTATGTTTTAAGAATTTAAAGGCATGTTGAAAACCAATTTTATGCGGCTTTAAGGTATATTTTTGAAACAAGGAAAAAATATGGAATTTACACTATTTATGATAGTTTTGTAGTTTTTCCTAGGCTTGAAGCCAGGAAAATGCTACGAAACCACCTGTAGCTTTATTTTTGTTTAAAAAAACACTTTTGGTATTTTCCAAGAGGAGGAAATGATAGGGAAGATGTGTCATAACATGATGAAGACCATGCAAGAGAAAAGAAGCAGAAATTCTAATGGCAAAGGTCATTTTTGTATGCTACGAAACTGCTGAAAACTAATTTCGTAGCGAATGGTTTTTTAAGGTTTCTGAGAAAATTAAAAAGTATTTTGGAAATATGAAAGACATTTTTCTTCAACACAGGCCCCTATACAAAAACCTCTCTCATATTATGCAAATCCATCAGGGTTTGGAAATTATACACTCATCTTTGCACGCTACGAAACTGTTGAATAACTATTGTCGTAGCGAATAGATTTTTAAGGTTTATGAGAAAATGAAAAATTATTTTGGAAATCTGAAAGAGAATTTTCTTCAACACAGGCCCCTCTAAAAAAACCTCTCTCATTTTTTAAAAATAAATCAGGGTTTGGAAATTATACATTCATCTTTGCACGCTATGAAATTGTTGAAAAACGGTTTTCGCAGCGAATTGTTTTTTAAGGTTTCTAAGAAAATGAAAAAGTATTTTGGAAATATGAAAGAGGTTTTACTTCAGAACAGATCCATATACAAAAAAATCTCTCATTTTCTACAAATCTATCAGGGTTTGGAAATTATACACTCATCTTTGAAGCCTATTTTTTCATAATTTTCACTAACCAGATTTGTGAAAAAATTGTAAAAATTCGACTTGGAGGAGGTCCAGCTCAGCATCCACGTGGAATAATGACACAAAAGAACTCTAGTAAACTCAAAAAATTAGTTGGTTTTAGTTGATAAGGGTTACTGAATTTTTTTGTTGAACTATTAATGAAAGAAGAGTTCTTTTTGTATTCAAACTCTGCAAAACAGAAATATCTCTAGGAAGTCTCCAAGTGATAGAATCATGTTTGAAATAGGTCTCTAAGGTGGGAATTCGAAGCTAGCAAGGTGGAATATAATTTTTATGAGTCCTCATTCTATAAAGGACTTATTTTTAGAGTTAGAGGAGGTTGGGATATGTTATGGCTGACTGTTTCTATTGTAAACAAGTTTTTGATCAGTAATGGAGAATGGCTATTGGTTTCATCATTCACCTGAGATTCATTTGATACTTTCATGAACCCTATGTATATTATTACTTTCTGTCAATATGTTAATGTTTTATTACTCAGAATTCTTGATTTGCATGCTCTGACTTCCTTTCAAGCACTAAACTATTGGATATATTTCTCAATGTCCTACTTTCAGTATCTTAAAGTTAATTACTCAGAATTCATGTCTCTCATGCTCTGACTTCCTTTGAACATTTATATATTGAGTAAGCCCCGTATGTGTGTATTCTAATTTTATATAGGTATCTACATGCCTCAGCTTCCACAAGGAAATCCTTTTTCATTGAGATCCCTGTCACTGACTCCATAGCCCAATGGTAGCAAGCCTTCATCTTTTCAACCTGCAAACATACAAAACCAAGACACAATTCATAGAGTTAGACATCTATCTTTATCATTAATCAATATCATAAACCCCTTTGAGAGAGCCCTCTCAAACTGAAGAGGATAAACTTCAGTCAAAATTTGGTTTGAAATAGTTACTCCAATTTGACCATTGAAGTAGTCCAAGAGGAATCAATTTGGTGATAACATTTTGGTGTCATTGCTGGGGACCGAAGGTGTAAATTTTCCCTGGGAAGAATGACAAAGTTTCAGTTCTAAGGTCTGAGAGCAGCAAACACTTAGGCACACATTGGCTATATTTATGCTCTGGCGACTCCACGCATCAAATAATCAATTGGAAGGTGACTCCACTGCTTGAGGATCAATAGCTTGATGAAGTTCCAAGGTGATTTCCATTGCAAGAATAAATGCCAGGTATGCCCTTATGAATCGGTCACACATCCCTGGTTTTCCAAATCCTATGCCAAAGGTCGAATGGTTTACTGATCTTCCTCTATTTAAAGATGAAAAGATAGACAATGTTGCTCTTCATTTGGTTAGATTCCATATGCATGTACACAAAATTAAGGTTCATTTCCCTGAGGATTGTCTCATGAAGATGTTTATGGTCACTTTAGAGGGAAAAACATGGTCTTGGTATGAAAGCCTGCCAAATGGTTCATTATATTCTCTTGTTGATTTACATGTTGCATTTTATGAGATGTATGAAGAGTGTCATCCCTCCTTATTGCTGGTCAAAGACTGTTGTAAACATTGTGTAAGTTTTATTGAATATTTGGAGAATTGTTATGAAGATTATGACTTCATGGATGTGGAAATTTTAGAGGCCCTTCATAAAAATCCCTTTCATCACCAAGAAGAAAGGATAGCCTCTCTCTTGGATGAAAATTAAACCCAGCAAGAGTTTATTTATGAGAATCATGTCACATCCTCTAAGTTTGATGAAAAGTTGCAGTAGAATTGTCAGTCTTTTGATCATCATAAGTATGAGAATCATTTCAAACAACAAGAGGAAATATTGGAAGATAATTGCTATAATCCTTAGGTAAAGGAAGAAGTTTATTCTTCATGTCATTCTTTGCATCAGCCTACATCAAATAATGATCACACTAATGAGGAAGTGGATGGAATTTTTTCTTTATCCTTGTCTTCTAATTTGAATTCATTTGAGTGCAAGTCAGAAGATAAGATTCAATTTGTGGATGAAGTTGCTAAGAAAATTGAAAAATGCATTGAAGTTTTAGAAGATCAAATTCAATCTTATAGTATTCATGATCAATAATAGTCTTTTTAAAAGTTTTTAATGCCAGAACACAAAGAGAGGGTGCTTCTACCTTTCTCTTTTGAGATTGAGGAAGAATACCCTATTCTTGAAAATCATTTTGATAGCACACAACTGAAATCTTGTGTGGCTGAGAAAAGCACATATGAGTTGTCCAAAGCTGCAGAATGTCTTGAGAATCATCAAACAGATTATGTCTTTTATGATCCTATAACTGACTACATGAAAGAGTTATACAATATAGATTTCCAATTATATTTTCATTATGAGGATTAGATACATTTTATGTTTCCTTGGTCATTTCAGTATTGTGGTTATCTTTGGTTCAAGTGTAGTCAATACGTTCAAATGTCAGATCAGATCAATGACTGGCTTTATTGTAAGTTTCATGTTGCTTGCATTAAAAATGGAGATTACAACTGTTAAGGTAGGTAGGAGTGTGTGAATAAGCTCAAATTTGATAGAGAGTCTTTTCAGTAGGTAAAAATTTGGTTTTTCAGCAGTAATCATCAAGCTTGAGCTCAAGGTGAAGGCCATAAGAGCTTGGCGAAGTCTTCATAAATTTCAGAGTTTTTATTTCCAAGAAGATGGATGTCACTAGAACTACAGGTTCTTTGGTGTACCATAGGGGCACACCATCCCAAGTGGAGCCACTGCTATCACTCATAATTTTGTGATTCATAACTTGACATGGTCATACAGTTCACTCGTCAAAAGGGTAAGGTCTCCTTAAAACGTTTTCAAGTTGGCATAGGAAATTTCATTTTTTCATATTTAACCTATCCTAAGTTTCAAGACCACCCTGATTTCATATTAAAACCACCTCAATATAGGTCACATCATGTTCCATCAGTCATCATTTGCTGATATATTTCATTTCCCAAGCTTACAACTCCGAAAAGAGGATTTTATGTTTTCATAATGCATAATTTTCCCGTTTTAGACATGTTTTTAGAATGCCGATTCTGGACAGTTGGAGGTGTGTTTAAAAAAACAAAGTGAGTTTTTTCTTCAAGACATATTGACCTATAAAAACTTCCTTCAGGTTTTCAATATATATCAAGGATAGGGAGAAAAGAGCTCATATCGGAACCCTATTTTTTCTGAATAAACAGAGTCATTTTAGTGATGAATAAACTTGCTAAAGGAGAAAAGGATGTTTTTTGAAGAGGAAACAACTCAAGGCTATTAAATTGAGTTTGATTAGGTTTTAAGAAGTTAAAGGCATGTTGAAAACCAATTTTATGCAACTTTAAGGTACATTTTTGAAACAAGGAAAAAATCTGGAATTTACACTGTTTATGACAGTTTCATAGTGTTGGACGGATAAATCATTCTTGCTGACAAGATAGATCTCCTTAGTGTCCTACAGAAAACTAACAACAAACAGACAAACAAAAACTATTTTATCTAGATAATATTCAATTCATAATTAGCTACAACAGAGGTTTTGAAGACCTACATGTAGTTCAGTGCTGTTCATAATGATCTTCTTTCTAGTTTCTTGAAAGAGTCGTCTTCAAAGATCTACAATCACAAACATGGAAAAAATCAATAACATCTGCATAGTATAAACTAATTCACGAATCATATATCTATCAAGATGATCAAGGAATTCAAGAAACAAGCTAATTAATTAAATAACTCATTGATAAAACATGACAAACAAGCTACTTAATTAAAGAACTCATTGAGAAAACATGATCCATTCGTATTATCTTTGATGAAGAAAGAGCCTTACAAACGTGTCCGCCTTGATGTCGGACAGGTCTTTCTGGGGTCCGAAATAGGTGTTTTCTCTACTCTGACAAGCTTTGCACTCTCTCAACTAAAATGCACATGGGTGTGTAATCATTCCCACATAATGATTAGTTAAGAGAGTCTGAGTTTCTACAACATTTCTCCTAAAAAATTATCAAAGTCTAACTCCCTTGAGGCTGCACTATGGCTTCAATTTATAGGAAAAGAGAAGAGGTTGCAGCTCCATATAAGAGGGGATAGAATCCTGTTTTTAAGGGATTGGGCGCCATAAACCAAGGGGTAGGCTCCCATATTGGAGGTATGAATGTACATGATAGGAGCGAACCTTTGACCAGATAATTGCTTCCAGAAGCTTCCTGATTTGACTGTTGGGCTTCTAAATGTTACTTTTTGCCTTCATTTTACCTTTTACAGGGGTTCACACCTTTAATGAAGAAAATGTGCATTTAGCTCCGAATGATTTAGAGAAAATAGGTGCAGCATTGCAGGCAATGTTAAGAGAAAGTGTGGTACAAGTGTTTTTAAGACTTTTATGAGCTTTTCTTTCAATTTCAAGGCTTGATTTTAGGAACCTTGATGTTGTAGACTTCTAAGGGAGTAATATATGAGTAATCATGAACCCATATAGACACTAAAACATCATGGTGAAAAAATTCAGTGTAGCAAATTGCTCCCTAAAGTGCGAAGTCTGAGAGCATTCGAAGAGTGATGTTATTTATCATTTCAAGGATTATCTTGTGACTTTTAATCGGAATCATAATACAAAAAAATTCCAATACAAAACATATATATATATATATATATATATATATATATATATATATATATATATATATATATATATATATATATATATATATCATCACTGAGGTAGACATTCCCATACTCAGATCAAAAACTAACTAAACTTGTTCTGATACAGAAATGATTTTAATATTACATCAATAGTGTAGACACAGCATGCACGCAGCCATATGTAATGAATAGTCTACTGCATAATGAATAATAAAAATCCTCACAGCCAAGATGGTGGAAACTAGATCCAGGGTCTTGATTTCTACTTCCCGAGCTAGTACGATTCTATCCATGCGATTAAATGTGTCGAAGTCGAACATGGTAGAACCCACTTGATTACCAGTCAATGATGTGAACTGTTAACAAGTGTGAGAGAAACCACCAATAAGGACAATGGCTCTCAAAGTACTCAGTACAATCCATGAAATGTGAATAAGTGATCTGAAGTCGAACATTTCATGGAATCGTTCGATCGAAGGTCAATGATGCAACCTGTCATCGAAGGCGAGAAACCTGCCATTAAGGCATGCAAATTCCAAGGTACTGACGGATTCTAGATCAACTTCTTAGATGATGATCTGTCGTTGATAGAAAGTGATCCATATTAAGCAAGCTCATGACACGAAACCATAGATCAAGTTTTGAAGAAATTTTTTGCAAGGACTGACTCAAGGATGGTCAACGTGAATGGAGACAAATGTTTGTAGATGAATGGTTTGTTTGACTGTCCTCTTGAACACATAACGAGCTGCAGATGGTTTGGTAACAATTTCTCTAAGCTAATACCCAAAAACCGACTGAAGACCTTCAATGTGGTTTGATTAACTGATAGGCAAAGGATTTTCCCAACCCAGGTAGAAGTGTGACAAAAAATGTCGTGTTCAAGAGTGGTATACTTCTTTTAAATCAAAGTGTAACAAATGGATTCGTTTTCTCTTTTTTTCCCCCACCATTTCTGGCAAGTACCTCTTTATTTTTGACAAGCTTGAGGAGGATAACATTTGCTTGTTTATAAGCTCATCCTTCAGATGAGTCCAACTTAGTTTAAAATCGAACCCTAAGAAGGAGTGTTTCATTCCTGTTTGTAATCGACAGGTCCTTTACTGTTAAATTTTAACGAGTCTAGTATAGGAGAAACACAGTGTTTTTCATTTTTAGGGAGTCAGAAGAAAAAACTTAAGAAAACTCCATGGGCGTACTTTTTTGTAATTTTAGTCTCTCAGGCCCGAAAAAGGATAAAATAATGCGGGAGAGAACTCTATTGACCATGATTAGTCAACGTATACCTTTTTCGTAAATGGTCCATTTCAGTCCGGAAAAGGGGTAAACTTATACCGAAGGGACGACTATTTATTTCCTTTAACGATTTTGAATAGTCAAGTACTCGGCAATATTTTCATATTTAGAGAGTTTGAAAATGGCTAAAAAGAGGACTCCATGGTTTCTCTTTTTCGTAAAATTTTAAGAGCCTGAAAAAGTGATAAAAGTATACTCTTCGTCAAAAATGACCATTTCACCCGAAAAATCGGGTATTCTGCACAAAAACTCAAAAAATTAAACGTACCTCTAAAAATAATTTTTTTTTGAAAAACCATCTCTTTAAAGTGAAAAAAAAACAAAATTAAATTTCATTTATTCGAAAAAACTTATAAAAATGAGTTTTCCAAAATCATTTTTACCATTTGAGTTCAGAGTGAAAGTTTGAGAGCTTTTGGCAAAAAACGCTCTAGAGAATATTCTAGACAAACCGACCGTTCAAATAAAAAACCTTCTGCTCCAGGTAATCCACATTCTCTTTTCTTTGCTTTTCATCCGTTCATTTCCTTAATTTAGGGTTTAAAATTCATTTTTGGGGAAGAAATAGGTTCAACATTTCGCTCACAGGGGTCCGCAGGTAAGACACGCGGTACCTGCAGACCCCAACATTTTCTTACAAAGAAAAATGTCATGGTCCTGCACTTTTAGTATAGAGCCCGTGCGTAGCTACACACTATATCTGAACAAAAAGTGCAGAGGCGCCGTGAAGAATATAAAAACACATTTTCTCTCCAAATTACCCAAAATTTTCTTTTTAAAATGATTCTAATCTTTCATTTTGTTCATTGTAGGATATTTACAATGCTTATCTGGTGGGAACGTGAACACGAGGAGATGGATGAAGCTGCAATGATTCATCCACCTACATTACAAGTT
Source organism: Pinus albicaulis (assembly GCA_034641835.2). Classification (NCBI taxonomy): domain Eukaryota; kingdom Viridiplantae; phylum Streptophyta; class Pinopsida; order Pinales; family Pinaceae; genus Pinus; species Pinus albicaulis. The sequence goes on along the minus strand of CM076579.1, from coordinate 151,919,804 downwards.
TTGAGAGCATGCGCTTTACTTAAATTTTGGGCTATTCAGGGCATGAAAACCCAGATAAACTTACTCACTTGGTTGGTAAACAAGTGGGATGTACAGGACCAGTGCTTTGTGATTGGAGGCAACCGGATCGAAATTGAGCTGGAGGACATATACTTTCTGACTGGTTTGTCTAAAATAGGCGAACCAATTTCTCTATTTGGGGTTAGCCCAGGTGGCCAGTCTGTCGCTAGCCTGCAACTAGAGTTCTGCAATGATGAGGCTGATCCTAAAGACAAACGGATTGATATCAGAACCATCATCTGTCCTGAGTTGAAAGTAGTTGCATTTACCGTAACCAGGTTATGTGGAAGTGCAACTTTACATGTTTCTATTGGATCTCAAATACATATTGCAGTGGATTGTTTCCGAGGCACCATCTTCAATTGGTGTGAGGAAGTGTTGGCCAATATCAAAGGCCAACTAACTAGGGCAAAGAACGGGAAGTTGAATAACTTAAAATATGGATCAATTGTGGTTACGTTTTCTCTAGAGATGATTCCTCTACTGGCCCCGCAACATATTCCAGTCGATCATGGTAGAGTCCGAGAGCCTCAGATGGTCCGATGGGTTACATTGATGGCCCGTCACAGCGAGGGTACAAAGATTGTTCGATTTCCCCCGGCCTACTTCCGTTGGTTAGAGAACCAAATATTTGTGATAGAAGACTTCCCTTATGTTGGGATGGAATACTGTGGTGATCAGGATATGTCTCTTCCTCCAGGAGCTCAGTGGGATAACTCAGGTAAGAACCATTTTTGACATGCTCTAAATTCTAATTTTTTTTTGTTTTTTAAATCGTCCACAACTGATAACAAAAATTTCAAATGCAGATGTGGATCCACGTCGACCAGTCACTCTCCGCCCCTTCGAGAAGAGGCAAAGGGATGTAGCTACAACACCACCACCATAAGATCAAACAACAGAGATCCTTACTAATTTGGAACACCATCTAGAGTGACTGACTATGGACATCCCAAAGACTACCATAGAAGACATTCCACTTCGCTTGCAGAGATATGTCATTGGGGTTCCTGGACCGTTCAGGAGATTCCTGAGCAGGGTGGCATGGGCTGTAGTATATTATCATGATCATTACCATGGATAGTGGATGATCGACTGTATAGACTCATATCATTTTTTGTATCACTTTTTTCCCAATCATAAGGTGTTTTGAACCTATGATCGAGGACAATGTACTATTTTTTTGAAACACTACTCTATGCTATGATATACTACTATTTCCAATTACCTTTCCAACATGTTATCGAATGTTATTTTGATTTACTGCTTTCATTATCGCAAATTTATTTTTATAACACTAGAAGCTATTGCATATTCTAATTTGTTTAAATTTCTTGGAATGTGTTGATACTCAATATAATCATATTCTCGTTCTAAGAGACAAACTTTAAAAAATAATCTTAACAACAATGGGTTTTTAATTGCATATACTCCCCCGGATGCGGGTGTTAGTGTTGTTAATGAGCGTGAGAGGACAGGTGCAGTCGGACGGGAGGCCACATGCCATCCCTCACGGCGGCATTGACTCCACTTGTCCGCAGTTATTTCTCATACGCTTGCATTTTATGGAGTTTGGTAGGAATGCGATTCTCATTATCGTAGAGGCGGTTCGAGGCAGCCTCGACTGCAGAACCAATATTTCGCATAAGATCTGCAAGTCTGGTTATTCAATGCGGCATTTGGAGAGTTGCAGGAGGGGAACGTTAAAAACCATGGAGCTGCTTTTCCCTCACCCGGTGAATTCGCATTGCAACTCTGTTCTGGACAAAGCCAGAGAGCGCACCATCACTGGGATGCGCAGCCGTATGACCTGTTGTTTGCAGCCCGATGAAAGCATCCACATTTCTGTAGCTGGCTCTTGTTTGTCCGCGACGGTGGTTCTGGGCATTCCTCCGGCGACATGCTCTCAGGTGCTTCAGAGCTCCAGTCCTGTTAAAGTTGCTACAATGCCTAGGCTGAGGCATCGGATGAGGTGCAGGAGGGGGTCTTCTCGCTCTGCCAGAAGGCATTCTCCTTCCCTTTCCTCCTCCCCGTCTGACACCTCTACTCATTCTGATAGCCTCCCTCGCCTCCTCCGTGGGCGCTTGCTCCGTTCTGGCCGTAGGTTGGATTCGCCTTCTGGGGATGCGCTGCCTTCTCAGTTGCACACTGCCCTCTTCTCGTTTGATTGTGCTCTTAACAGACCTCGCGTTACTGTGGCCATCTCCGTGGTCTTCTTGGAGGAGCCTACCTCGGAGACTCCGCCTGAAGGGCTTGCTCCAGTCGACGGCGCTCAAATGAACACGATGCAACAGAATATGAGGGGTCAGCCTGAGGCTTCCAGGGCGTCTCTGCTGGATGAAACTGTTCGCGTTCAGGCCACTGTTATTGAAGCTCCCACTGCTGCCCACCACAATGATGAATTCTCCCATGCTCCAAGCGCTCCAGAAGAGTTCGGCTGTAAAATTGAGGAGGTTCCTCCGGATGAGTAATCCGACCCTCCTTTCTTGTTTCTTTTGTTTTGTCTCGGCCCTCTCTGAGGGAGTACTTTGCTGTTCCAATGTTTTTTGCTGTTCCAATGTATTTTTCTGTTCCAATTCTGGTCCTATTTTTGTAAAAGACCAGCTTCAGTCTTTTCAGCGGTCTAGTCTTGTTACAGTCCAGTGTTATTGCTATGTTCCCAGTTTCAGGTTAATGACACTCCAGCTCGATCCCCTGCGTGGGATTTTTTCTGCCTTGGGTTGTACAAGCTGGCGCCCCTTGCAGGGCAGCCAAAATCAAGTTACTGTCAGCTTAAATTGCCTCTCTGTAGGCACTGTTATGGCCTAGGCCAGTTGTACAATATTTTTCACTATTAATAGATTACTCTAACTTAGCAAAAAAAAATTGCATATACTCGATTTAATTGTAATACAACAAGTTCAGAATCTAACCTAACGATCAAACTCCGAATTCCAAATGAAATGGATTCAGACAATAACTCAATAATTGTGCTATATTCTGCAATATTATTCGTTGTTTGACTGAGGCTTACCCCATGCATAGATACTAACTCGTCAGTGGGTGAATAAATAACCCAGGCTGCAGAATAAATGTTCCGTGTACTACGACAAGCACCATCAGCAAAACCAATGTATGTTTGAAAATACGTCGACATCTACAATATCAAGAGTAATCCAGATAAGCAATAATAGTAGTAAAAGCACACTTAAACTAGGCACACGTTTCTAATCTACAACACACCAGCTAGAAAATAACTAATATACAGGAAAGATCTCCACATAGGAATCAAGCGTAATATCTCTTCAAATAAAGCCCATTTCTGGGTTTTCCTAAAGAGACCCCGTCAAAATCAATCAATTCATAGGCCCCTTTTGCAAGCTATCGCTTGACAATATAAGGACCATGCCACATGGGTTCGAATTTCCCAGCCCCTAGCTTATCGTTAGCATGATCATATAAAAAAACTAGGTATCCTTCTAAAAAAATACGAGGTGTAACACTTCTATCATACTGAGCTTTCATTCATTTCGCATGAGCCTCGGTAGCTAATGTAGCAGTGCGTCGATTCTCATCTAATTGACCTAAGTACAAAAATCATTTTTCCTCCTCAGAGGTAGCTGGTAGTAACTCTATGGCTAGTTGGAGTGACGCTATCTCGCATTCAATCGGTAACATCGCTTCTAAACCATAAACTAGTTGAAAAGGAGTGAAACTTGTCGATGTTTTTGATGAGGTTCGATATGCCCAAAGTGCTGAAAAAAGCATGGTATGCCAATTCGATTTATGAATTCCAATGATTTTTTTAATCATAGTGACTAAAAATTTATTGATAGCTTCAACTAGACCATTGGCCTGCGGGTAATATGGTGTAGAACTATCATGGCGCAGGCCAAGTTGATCAGTCAGTTCGGTCATCATAATGTTTCGAAAATGGCTCCCATGATCAATAATTATCACTTGGGGTACACTGAAACGAGCAATCACATGATTGAACACGAAAGTAGCTGCAATTTTTCCATCTACCGGAAATGTAGGCATCGCCTTGGCCCACATGTTAAAATAATCTACTGCGAGAATAATATACCCATGCCCCCCGGCTGAGTGAGGGTTACATGTAATGAATTCAATGCCCCATTTTTCAAAAGAACTGACCACAATTATAGGGTGAAGAGGAGTAGGTGGTGCACACATCTTTTGATCCAAGATTTGACAATTATGGCATTTTCGGATTGCAAAAATACAATCTTTAAATAAGGATGACCAAAAATAACCAGCGCGCAATATCTTTTGGGTTGTGGCATACCTAGACATATGACCACCACATGCTCCAGAGTGACAATCATTTAAAACCTTTTCGACTTCTTCATGGGTGAGACAACGTTGAAAAATAGAGTTCGCACCATGACGGTATAGTGTGTCGCCAACAATATGATATTGTTGAGACTGGAGACAGATTTTACGTCGTTGTGACCGTGAAATTTCGGGCCGAAAAGATTGGGTCTGAAGATAAACGATGATATATCCATACCAAGGATCAATGGTACTAATAAGAAACAAGGATTTGTCCGCGATTGGTTGTTCCGCCATAGTTTTTGTATCAGTACATGGGAAGTCACACATAAGTTCAGCAAATATCAATGATTTATTTCATTTAGATTTTTCAAATTCCAAGTCAAACTCCTGTAGGATAACAATCCATTTGGAGTATTTTCCCCCTAGCAATTGTTTGGTAAAAATATACATCATAGGGTTACAATCAGAAATCACTGTTGTTTTGCGTAAAAGTATGTAATGACGAAAACATTGGACAGCTTGAATGGCTTCCGAGGCCAATTTCTCCACATGTGAATATTTGATTTCAGTTGGATGAAAATTGCGACTAAGATAGTAAATCACATGTTCACCATGGAATTCATCTTCCTGAACTAGAACCATTCCTATCATGGAATCGGAAGTGGTGAGGTACAAAAAGTAATCTTGGTTGTAATTGGGAGGATGTAGCAATGGTGCATGGGTCAACGCGTATTTAAGAGCATCAAAAGATCGATCAACGATCTCATTCCAAAAGAAAGGAATATTCTGTTTCAACAACCTGGTAAAACCTTTCGTTAACTTGGCGTAGTTAGGAATGAATCGACGTAAAAAGTTTGCTCTCCCTTGCAAACTTTGGAGTTGGTGAAGAGTAGAAGGAGGAGGTAAATTGATGATAGCCTCAACCTTTGATGGATCGACACGAATGCCTGCCTTTGAGACAATAAATCCCAACAATCTTCTAGATTGTACAAAAAAAAACATTTGTGAGGATTCAGACGAATCTTATAATGCCTACATCATATAAAAATGGCTCGTAAATGAGTGATATGATCTTCTCTGCGCGAGGAATGAGCAAGAAAATCATCGAGGTAGGGTTGCACAACGTGTTTAATGTCATGAAATGCATAATACATTTCCCTTTGAAAAGTGGCGCCAGCATTCTTAAGTCCAAAAGGTAATTTTTGATAAGAAAAAGTCCCCCATGGACAAATGAAATATGGTTTAGGTTGATATTCAGGGAGTATGTTGATTTTATTGTAGCCGGAAAATCCATCCATGAACGAAAACATTTCACTTCCAGCCCAATCGTCAATAATTTGATCGATATAAGGGGTTGGATAATTGTCTTCTGGACAAGCTCGATTTATATCCCTATAATCGATACATACTCGTATTTTTCCCTGTTTTTTATTGACAGGAACGATATTAGATACCCAATCCGTTAATGGAATTGGATAAATAAAACCTGCATGAAGTAATTTTTCAACTTCTGCTTTAATAGCGGTAGATTTTCGCGGATGTATCTAACGTAATCTCTGTCTGATGGGTTTAGCATTTGGGTATGTCTTAATTTCATGAAAAACAATCGACGGATCGATTCCGGGCATTTCTTCATATGACCAGGGAAAAATTTTGTGGAATTCCTAAAATAGGGCCTTATATGCTCGAATTTCATCAGTTGTACAAGAAGCACCTATATGAATGTTTTCAACAATTCCAGGTTTTACTGAAATGTCAATGGGAACCGTTTTAGAAATGTTTTCTAAATTCAATTCAGAATTAGAAGAGGAGAGAGGATTCTAAGGTTCTTTGACGTAATCAGTAGTAAAAATGGAGGAAAAATAATTCTCAAAATGATTGATATCAGGTAAAAACGAAGACCTATGATGCAGATCTTCCCATGGTAATTCATCGAAAGAAAATAATTCATGAATATGTTCACCAGTATTGAATACTTGGTGACCAAGATCCAGAATTGATGTCAAAGCTGAGCTCGATATTGAAAGTGAATCTTCATTGATCACATTCACTGGATCAGATTCAGTTGAAGGAGTGTCAGAAAATGACTATACTGCCTGATATGCTAACTCAAAAGGACTCAAAGGCATCGCGCCGTCGAAAGAATCCAGTTTTGATTCTGAAGGTACTATCCAAGGATCATCAAAGGAAATAGTACTTGATGTAATCATATTGATATTAGCAATAGGAGGTTGTACGTTGGGAGCAAGTAGGGAAAAAGTTCCCAGTAAAGCAGAATATTTAATTAACCCTACCCCAACATCTTTATAAGGGATAGTCGATTTTCCGATACGCTGGATGCTATCAGTAGAGGCTGGGTCGGATGAATAATATGAGAGCTGATCTATTTTAATGATATTTCCTTTATCTAGAAACATGATGAGATGAAAGACCGATGATACAACAACAATCATGGCATAAGACCAACTGCGACCCAGGACAAGGTTGTAATCCAGAGGGGCATCAACCACTTCCACATCTAGATTTACTGTTTTGCCTTCGACCTCTATAGGTAGATCCTGTAAAATACCAAACGGATGGAAACCTCTTCCATCAAAAGCTTTGAGGATAGTTGGTGATTGGTTAATTGTCAGAGAACCAAGTGATTTCCAACATTTTAATGACATAATACACGTAGAAACCCCTTCATCAACAACAGTACGAAAGCAATGTTTTTTCTTTACTATTATCGGAATTTGAAAAGCCATTTGATGGGGTAGGTGGAGTGTAAAATTATCTAAATCGAAGATCATGAGGTTCGAATCCTGGAGGTATTTGGCTCCTATGGCTGACAATATTAATTTTCTTTGGGCTAGACATGATTGCAGCACTTCCAAAGCTGACATTGCTGAAGGGGAAATTTCCAAGTCTTCAACAATATTGTAATTCTGAGCAGCTCTCGCATGTGGATTGAAAGCTGATTTACGAAGTACACCTTTAGCAGGCAGTTTGATTACTAATTAAGGATTTTGTTTCTCGATCTAGAGAGGATCATAAACTAAGGGAGATGTAGTGATGATGAATTAGAACTTTCTTCTTCTTTTCCACCAACATGATTTTTACTACCGTAATCTTGAGATCGCGTCGCAACCATTAAGATGTCTTCTAGTGTATTTGAGGAAGATCCAATCATGTTACTATCTTGAGCAGGAAAGGGATCCTTCAAGACAGTAGGTATGGGCGAACCCTTAATGAATTTCGATAACTCGGCTCTATGCGAATTTCGATACCTCGGCTCTATGCGAGCACTCTTTTGTAAAATGATCCTCATCACAGATCAGACAAGGATAACGAGGTTTTCATTTATCGTCAGTTGGTTCAGTTTTATCGTTTCTATCTTTTGAAGATTTTTTGTTTTTATTCTTACCTTTCTTCTTACCACCAGTTTTAGGTTTGGCTGTAGATGATTCTACAACATGAATATCAGCGGAAGTTTCAACGGAAGAATATCCTTTTGGTGATTTGGGTAAAGTTATAATAGGAGAAGTCATCTTGGAGGATTTCTTCTTACTCTTACTAGTGCTAATAGAACCAATTACACCATCAGCGGCATGAGAGCCCGAAGGAGTTGTAGTTAATTGACCATGTCTTGGTAAATCAGTGATTTTTTCATACAAAGTACCTGACTGTGTATATACAATGTCAAGGTACTGAGCCTGAGCAATGACTTGCTCTTCTGTAACAATGCCTCCTTTGGCCACATCTTCAGTAATTTTGGGAAATAATGATTTGATAAACCATTTAGCCAGGATTTGATCTGGAATAAAGACTTTCACTAAACGCCTCCTACGTCGCCATTCATGAATGTGATCAGATATGTATGTAGACGTAGATTGTTTTAATGAGGTCAAAAATTCCGTACCATTGTCGTATCTGACAGGTAATTGAAAATGGGTTAAGAAATCAGTAGCTAGTGCATTAAAATTATTAAATGAGCCTCGTGGTAACTCAATGTACCATTTGGCAGCTAGACCAATGAGAGTTTTCTAAAAAAGACGCAATCGAATCGAATCATCGATTAGTGAATTGGATGCACACTAGAGGTGATAAGTCATAATGTGATTAGATGGATCTTCTCCTAACTTACCTTCAAACTTTGGAATATCACTGGGCAACTTATTAGGCATTGGCAGCCAATACGGAAGATAAAAGATGGGATCATTCGTAAGGCATGATAGATCAGGTAAATCTAAAGTTTCTATAAACGGTAACCAATGGCTAGGGTCTTGATAACCTTGTGTGATCAAACCAGTCCCAAGAGGAGGATATCCAGGAAATCTTGGAATTGGATGTGCATTGGGAATCGTGAAACCTCCTGGATAACTAGGATTAACCAGACCATACGGGGGTTGTTGAGGTACTTGATAAGTATACCCAGGATACGACTAATACTAATATGCTGGATTTTGTGTAGCCTGTCTAAATTGATACTGCCCCTGGTATGGTTGACTAGTGAGAACCGTACTCATACCGGATTGCCTTGTAGGAATCTGGGTCGCAGTCAGAATTGTAGGTCCTGACTGTGGCACATATTCTTGAGGAATTTTCACTGATACAGGGATAGTAGAAACAGTAGTTACAGATACTCCAGAAATAGGTGTGGTAGGTTGAACAGAAGTTGCAGCAGCAATAAAAGTTTGAGGCATATTTCTAGGTGTACTAGGCCCAGGATGATGAATAGAACTAGGTGCAGAGACTTGATTGGTAGGCTGGACAAGTTGTTGGGTTGGACCAGAACGTATGGGCTATCCAGGTTGATTAGGTTACTGCACATTGGGTTGCAAATTCTGTTGAATTTGAGATGGATCCCACATCATATTTATTCTGGGGTATTGACCCATAGAAGGTTGTACATATGAAGGACCATAACCAGTTTGAACGTAAGTTTGATAATTAACTGGAAAATTTCCAACTCCTTGTAATAATGGTTGACCAGAAGGAGGTTGAAAACCTTGAGCTAGGTTTTGACCTTGAGGTTGATAACCTTGAGGCATGTACTGAATCTGGGGTTGATATTGACCTTGAGGAATAAACTGACTCTGGGGTTGATATTGACCCTGAGGAATAAACTGACTCTGGGGTTGATATTGACCTTGAGGTATGTACTATCCTTGAGGTTGTTCCCCAGGCAGGAAATATTGTCCTACATTTTTACCTCCAAGTCGTAAGAAATTACCCTGAGGTTGCCCTCCGGGCAGTAATTGACTACCTTGAGGTTGCACCCCAGGCAGTACCTGACTTCCTTGAGGTTTAGGATTTGGGATATTGCCAGACATCATAAAAATTTGTTATGTGTTCAACGTTTCAGTGTTTGTTCCATTTGTAAGAGATGATAACACTTGTTCAATTGGTTGAGGAACTGCTCCTGAGAAGGTACTAGAGAGTGACTGGTATCCTTGAGGAACAGATGAACCACCATATAGAAATGTTTCTGGAGATTGAGAAAACATAGATGACTCACCCGACATAGCTAATAAAGGATGATAACCTCTCGGTGTAGGGTAAAAAGGAATTCAGGGTGGTGAATAAGTAAGACCTGCGTTTTGTAAAAAAATTGTCAATGATAAATACCAAGCGTCAGTTATAAAATGAATGTAGAATATTGATTCATGCTCCCTAAGATTAAAGTTTTCTTGGGTTTCGGGAAGAACTACGTCTTTGTCCAGACCAACAATTTCTTCAATACATATGAGATCAGAAGGAAGGTTTTTAGTAATGCGATGTCTTACCCTAGGTGAATCAGGATCACTAGAAGTCGGAGTAACAAATCCTAAAGATGGTTCCAACACAGCAGGTTCAGTTTCAGGCTCAAAAATTTCAAGTTCTTTAGCTAATTCACTGGTTGGAGAAATAATACCAGTAACTTCAGAAATTGAAATTGGCTCTTGAATATATTCTGTTGTTTGTGATTGATAATCAGGATGAGTAATTATGGATGATTCTCCTGGTTCTGTTGATCTAATTCTGCTGACACTATGTGGTACCAGAGCTCGCAGCCCTTTAAGTTGGCTTAGTGTATACTCAGGGGGTTTACCTTGGAGTCTACGTGATTGTCTTGGTAATTCAGCAACGATTAAAAATTATTAATCATACACAATCAAAGAAAATTTCAATGAAAACTCCTAAATTCGCTAAGGAAACAAACAAATGAATCACACGCATAAAAATATAGGAGATCAAACCACACACAAACAGTAAATTCCCACACTAAAAACACTAGTTGGTGATGAAATCCAACATCATAGTATTTTAATGTAGAAATGGAGGTTGGAACAATTACCTCGACAACCTGCTTAATGAAACAGACCAGTGCAAGTTTCTCCACTTAAACCATCTCGAGTGAAGATAACCCTTTGAAGAGTCCAAGTGAGTCTAGTTGACGTCTGCTCTAGGTATAGTGGGATCTTTCCTCCACCGTCACCTTAGGAAAAAATCATAAAGTTTATGGCCACTAAGGTTACCAACAGGAACTAATATACCTAGGGAAATAGTATACGATCTGACATACGCGCAAGGGCAGAGTAACAAAGCTCAATCCCCTTGAAGGCTCCAAGGTATACTGACAAGCGACCCCAGGCTCCTCGACATAATCCAAGGTATACTGACAAGTGAACCCAGGCTCCTTGATAATGGTCTATCCGAGGTTTACCGTTGTTAATACAAGCACATCTTCTATCGTTCCCAATGAGATAGAATTGATTGTCCCACTGGTTCGAATATGACCTCGTGCTTGACTCCTTTAAGAGGAGCTTCCCAGAGCATACAAGCAACTATTGGATTTTTCCTACCGCAATATTGACTACTTGTTTGTTTTAATTTTCTTGGAGAGTTAATTACTCCCTACCCCAACACACTAGCCTAAGCTATGTTGGTGGAAAATAGCCCTAGAAATATAAAAATTACTAGATTGATTTTAATTTAAGCATTGCTTTTAGTAGGCTGTTTCTTAAGACAAGAGGTGCGAAAGTGAAACTGATAATATGTAGTGACCTGACTCAAAACACACTAAAAATGCATCTATTATGAGAAACAATTCCTTTCCTTTCAATGAATTCTATCTAAAAGAAAGAGTTGAGAAATGCAATCTTTTAAAACAATTCTTTCCTTCAGATAAGAATAAATGAAAAGAAATCTAATTTCATGAGAACTCAAGATGATCAATTTCTCAAAAAGAAATCCCTTTATCATTCAAGATTGAAACTACAAACAAAATTTTCTCCAAAAGAACACTACAATTTCTAGAAATAACACTCAAAACTAAAAAACACTAATTTTGAGATCTAAAAATTCTAAAGACTAAACCTGAAAAAACTTTAAATATTTTGAGGATGTTTTTCTTAGCTTGTTATCTAAGTAAGAAATTATTTTTTAGATCACCAAGAACTCAAAAAAAATCCAATTATGTTTTTTTAAGTGAAATTCCAAACTTATCAACAATTTTTTTTTAAATATTTACAAATGAGAAAATGGGATCTAAATCTCATAAAGCAATTTCTGCTATGAAGTCAAACTCAGCAAGAAAGCAAGGAAATACTAGTGATCTAAAGGTATACCAAGGCTTCTAATCTTTGAGTGGGATAAAGACAAAGCAAAAATCACCATAACATGAAGATCTTTCAGAAAATCATTCAAAACTTAAAAATGCTGAAATAAACTCTCAACCAAAGCTTTCTGACAGAAAATACAAGTCTGGGTATACACTGAGAATCTAAAAAACTAATCCAAAAAAGATAATTTTAAGGTTTTCAAAAAATTTCACAGGATCTGCAAGTTTCAGTGTAAATAGGTGTGGTCCCGCACTGTTTATACAAGAAAAGAGTGGAGATGCCCGCACTGTTGCTAAAATAAAAGTGCAGATACCAGAAAACTAAAAGAAAAATAAAAAAATCTAAAACATTTGTCATGGATTCTATATGAATAAACTACCCAAGCCAGTATAAACCAATCAAAATTAGAAAAAATAAATTCACAAGTCAAAAATAAAATAAATCGAAGCTCAAGATCCATTCCCCAGTGGAGTCGCCATTTTGTTGGACGGATAAATCGTTCTTGCTGACAAGATAGATCTCCCTAGTGTCCTACGGATAGTTAGCAACAAACAGACAAACAAAAACTATTTTCTCTAAATAATATTTGATTCAGAATTAGCTACAACAGATTTTTTGAAGACCTACCTATAGTCCAGCGTTGTTTGTAATGATCTTCTTTCCAGTTGCTTGAAAGAGTCGTCTTCAAAGATCTGCAATCACAAACATGGAAAAAATCAATAGCACCTACATAGTATAAACTAATTCACGAATCATATATCTATCAAGATGATCAAGGAATTCAAGAAACAAGCTAATTAATTAAATAACTTATTGATAAAACATGATAAACAAGCTACTTAATTCAAGAACTCATTGAGAAAACATGATCCATTCGTATTATCTTTGATGAAGAAAGAGCCTTACAACCGTGTCTGCCTTGATGTCGTACAGGTCTTTCTAGGGTCCGGAACAGGCGTTTCCTCTACTTTGACAATATTTTCACTCTCTCAGCTAAAATTCACATGGGTGTGTAATCATTCCCACATAATGATCAGTTAGGAGAGTCTGAGTTTCTACAACATTTCTCCTCAAAAATTCTCAAAGTCTAACTCCCTTGAGGCTGCACTATGGCTTCAATTTATAGAAAAAGAGAAGAGGTTGTAGCTCCACATAAGAGGGGATAGAATCCTTTTTTGAAGGGATTGGGCTTTGTAAACCAAGGGGTAGGCTCCCATAATGGAGGTATGAATGTACATGATAGTAGCGAACCTTCGATCGGATAATTTCTTCCAGAAGCTTCCAGATTTGACTGTTGGGCTTCTAAATGTTACTTTCCACCTTCATTTTACCTTTTACAAGGGTCCGCACCTTTAATTAAGAAAAATTTCATTTAGCTCCACATGATTTAGAGAAAATAGGTGTGTCACCGCAGGCAATGTTAAGAGAAAGTGCGGTACAAGTGTTTTTAAGACTTTTATGAGCTTTTCTCTCAATTTCAAGGCTTGATTTTAGGAAATTTGATGTTTTAGACTTTTAAGGGAGTAATATATGAGTAATCATGAACCCATATAGACACTAAAATGTCATGGTGACAAATTTCAGTGTAACACGTAGCGTTTCCTAGGCTTGAAGCCAGGAAAACACTACGAAACTACCTGTAGTTTTATTTATTTTTTTTAAAACCACTTTTGGTAGTTTTCAAGGGGAGTAAATGATAGGGAACATGTGTTAGAACATTATGAATACCATGAAAGAAAAAATAAGCAGAAATGTTGATGGAAAAAGTCATTTTTGTATGCTACGAAAGTACACTACGAAACTGCTGAAATTTTTTTTCGTAGCAAATTGTTTTTTAAGGTTTCTGAGAAAATGAAAGATTATTTTGGAAATCGGAAAAAGGTTTTTCTTTAGAAGAAGGCCCCTCTACAAAAACCTCTCTCCGTTTTTAGAAAGCCATCAGGGTTTGGAAATTATACACTCATCTTTGCACTCTACGAAACTGCTAAAAAATTGTTTTCATTGCGAATTGTTTTTTAAGGTTACTGAGAAAATGAAAACATATTTTGGAAATATGAAAGACGTTTTGCTTCATAAAAAGACCCTCTACAAAAACCTCTCTCTGTTTCTATAAATACATCAAGGGTTTGGAAATTATACACTCATCTTTTCACAATATGAAATTGCTGAAAAACTATTTTCATAGCGAATTGTTGTTTAAGATTTATGAGAAAATGAAAAAGTATTTTCGAAATCAGAAAGAGATTTTTCTTGAGAATAGGTCCATATACAAAAACATCTCTCATTTTCTACAGAAATATTAGGGTTTGGAAATTATACACTCATCTTTGAAGCCTATGTTTTCAGAATTTTCACTAATCAGATTTGTGAAAAAATTATAAAAATTCAAGTTGGAGGAGGTCCAACTCAGCATCCACGTGGCATAATGACACATTAGCACTCTAGTACACTCAGAAAATTAGTTGGTTGCAGTTGATAAGGGTTATTGAATTTTTTTTTTCAACTATTAATGAACGAAGAGTCCTTTTTGTATTCAAACTCTACAAAACAAAAATGTCCCTAGGAAGTCTCCAAGTGATAGAATCATGTTTGAAATAGGTCTCTTAGGTGGGAATTCGAATCTAGCAAGGTGAAATATCATTTGTATGAGTCCTCATTCTATAAAGGACTTAGTTTTAGAGTTGTTTCAGGATATAATACCCTAAAGTTTTTTGGGTCGGCAACCTTCACAGATCAAGGGCATACCATTCAAGAAGGACTCACTTAACCTATCTTTTATACTGAAAACTAGATATAGAAAGTTGCGGAACTTACCCAAAAGTCCAACGTTTGATGTAGATCCTGCGGGGTGCAAACCCCCAGCAACCCTTCGTGCTTCGTAACCTGAAAATCAAGAAAGAATGAACACAAAACTCTATTTGTACAACATATATAGTTCCTAGATGTCAGTGTAACTCATGCATAATATCTTAAGAACAATATTAAACATTCAATTAATTATCATTACACATATATAAAGAGATATAAACACATGAATATTGGGAACAAGATGGTTCGTCTTATTATCAATGGTTCGTACAGTAATATAAATGTGGAGAGATCACCTGAATCCTTCCACGACCTTCGAGCATACCGTCCTCTGGATCCGTCTAACCCTCACCTCACAAGAATTCTTCCAAGATGTGTGCACACTATATGTCATATAGGATGATGAGCATCTCAAGGAAACAAGGGTTTCCTGAATATACGTGGGAAGTGCAGGAGGCATGGGAATATCAGACTTGAAATAGGGCTCCAACAGAGTATAATATCTATAATTTTCTCTCTCCCTTAGGCCATGCACATGAGGGTCTTTTATACTCCCCCAAATTATTTTCAGCAGTTGGAAATAGTTATGCCACGGGATGGGGTGGTTGAATTACAAGAATAACCATCAAACCTGCCTCGAAAATAGAGAATATTATATATATTTTTAATGATTAAAAAGGTATACGCGGATATCTATGAATGGAATCGCATATATATGTGGAAAATTCTGGGCAAAGTCATGTATGGGTTTTAAGATACTTTTTTTTGTGAAGATGTTCAAGTATGAGGGGAAAGGGTGCCCAAGGCAAAAGTATCAATCATCAAGCATATGAAGGTGGAAAATGATGCTATAACAAGAGTTAGAGGAGGTTGGTATATGTTATGGCTGACTGCTGCTATTGTAAACAGGTTTTTTGATCAGTAATGGAGAATGGCTATTGGTTTCATCCTTCACATGAGATTCACTTGATACTTTCATGAACCCTATGTATCTTATTACTTTCTATCAATATGTTAATGTTTTATTACTGAGAATTCTTGCTTTTCGTGCTCTAACTTCATTTCAAGCACTAAACTATTGGATATCTTTCTCAATGTCCTACTTCCAGTATCTTAATGTTCATTACTCAGAATTCATGTCTCTCATGCTCTAAATTCCTTTGAACATTTATATATTAAGTAAACCATGTATGTGTGTATTCTACTTTAATTTAAGTATCTACATGCTTCAAATTCCACAAGGAAATCCTTTGTCATTGAGATCCCTGCCACTAACTCCATAGCCCAATTGTATCAAGCCTTCATCTTTTCAACCTGCAATCATACAAAACCAAGACAAAATTCATAGAGGTAACCATCTATCTTTATCATTAATCAATATCATAAACCCCTTTGAGAGAGCCCTCTGAGATTGAAGAGGCTAAGCTTCAGTCAAAAGTTGGTTTGAAACAGTTACTCCAAGTTGACCATTGAAGCAGTCCAAGAGAACTCAATTTGGTGATAACAACGTCAACAACTTCAACCTCAACGTTAAATTTTTTCCCTTCTAACGTAATAGGTAACTAGCGAGAACACCAAGAGGGCGAGATTCCCTTCTGTCAAAAGCTTCTAAAGCATTTGGAGATTTATTGAGGGTTGGAGAACCGGTGGCTATCCAACAAGCAGAAGACATGATGCACATAAATGCACCGTCATCCATGACCGCTCGGTGGATATTATTTCTATTGATCCCAACTTGAATCATCAATGCAAGGTGGTGAGGGAGACGTGGGATGAAATTTTCCAAATCGAAAGTGATAAGGCTAGAATCGGTGGGGTCAATCCCTCCTACGGAAGATAACAAAGCCTTTCGTTGCGATGGAAAACTCCAAAGTACTTCCAATGCAGACATAGCAGATGACGCCTATGCCAAAACCTCAACAATACTGTAATGTTGAGTGGCACGAGCATTGCGATTGTAGGAATACTTGCGGAGTACACCTTTATAAGGTGGCCGAAAAAGGGTCTCAGTACTGGGTCTTTCGATATGAAGAGGGCCAGAAGTAGGCACGGGAGGAGGACCATCATTGATTTCCTTCCCCACTACCTGACACGGTTCGGTATAATCTTTCGATTGGGTAGCAATAAAAACGGGTGTAGGACTCTTCATCATGAAAACCTGTGAGCCAAATGGGGTAGAGGACTGAGGTTGCTCCACCAACTAAGTTTTTTGTGATGTGGAAGGTTCTTTAAGAACAGCCAGAGTTCCTTGGGTGCCCTCGAGTAGTCGACTCACCTCGGCCCGTAGTGGATAGTCCTTGCTGTAATGTTCTTCGTCACAAATTAGACAAGGGTACTTCGATTTTCGTTTTGAACCATCATCAGCATTTGGTTTTGAAGAATCCTATTTTGGGGTATTGGCTTGGGATTTACCTTTACCCTTCTTCTTACCCTTGTAATTTTTATCTACCGGATTGGACTAGATGGCATTCACTTCCGTGGTTTTACCAGAATTCGGAGGTGGCTGAGAAGCAGTATCAATGGAAGGAGTAGACTTTTGCTTCGCAGGATTTTGTAATATTCCCAAATGGGGAAAGCAAAAATATATCACATAAACATGGAAAGTAGCAGTGAATACATCAATACACCATTACATGAGACAAATTTAGTGCTATCGTATTAAATATATCAGCAAATAATATGTTAGTCATTAGTAATTTTTGCTTCTCATGGATGACTAAAATACTTATCCTAGATTTCTAGAAACAAAGTTCATGAACATTGTGAGTTATAGAAATCTCATTGCCTTCATTATCCTTAGGATAAATTTTCACTAGTTTATCATACTTTCATGTAAAGGTTAGCCTGCTACTCCCAAAAGACCCATCATGGGCTCATTCTATTCATTTTCACCATGTCTGGTCACCTTTGGCCTCAAGCCCACTGTTCTTGTGTTTCCCAACCCCTCCACTGCTACCTAAGGTCACCAACCAATCAACTCTCTTATGTCTCCCAAATCCCTAAAGCATTTATGATCTCAAAACTATCTCTGTAGGCTCTTTAAATAAATCAAGTACATTGGATTTTGGATCTTCAATACATCAGTTTGTCCAAAACTCTGTTTTACACCTAATAATCCCAAGTCAAGTTTTCAAGCAGAGACCAAGTCCAAAGAGCCTCCCACTAGGTCATTTAGGGTTTCATAGGTTGTAGGGTTGTTTTTATGATCTAAGTCACTATTTTTCATATGCCAAAAAAGTAAAATCAAAGAGGAGGAAGATCAGCAAGTGGTTGTCCAAAGGAGATCAGAAAATCTTCCTAGGAAGGCCTCTTTGGCCAAGCACAAAGTCTGCAAAGGAAAACTACCCATTTTGACACTTATGAAAGAGGTGTCAAGGTATCTATCAGCAGATAACTATGTAAGGTAAGAGTCCAACTCATCACTAAAGACACCTACAACAAAGGAGAGGCAGCATGCCTATTTTCAGAGAAAACTAGGATTTTTAAGGGAAATTTTCTTGGTTTCATGACCTCCATGGATTAATCGTCAACAAGGATTATATCCTGATGGTTTTACACCTCCTCATATCCTTAATATACCTTCATAAACACTTCCCATCACTCTTATCCCTCAAAATCATCATTTTCTACAAAACTTAGTCTATTGCCACAATTTGACACTTTTGAGACTAGGCCTGTGTTTCACCATTTTGGACCCCTTACCCTCACTCAATTCTTGAAATTCCACTTTACCATACTCTCTAACATCTATCCCTATCCCAAAAAATTTCCCCAAGAATTTAGACACCCCTTAACCCCTTCATTCCCCTCCCTCTACAAGGCAGTCCTAAATCCACTCACCAAACCCTAATTTCCTCTTCCAACTAAGCTAGGGTTTGCCATGGAAAAGAGTCATAGGAGAAAAGGATCCATTTTATATATCATATCATAAATTATAATTCCATACCAAATCATAAACATCATGCCTCCATCATTTTCCAAAAATTCATTCCAAGGCCCAAGTCATTTGCCACACCTAAGGTTAGGTTTGTTTAAAAATATGTTTCTGACAACAAAGAGATGAATTTGGAAAATTTGAGAGAGGTTTTTGTCCAAAATAGTTCCAAGAAGAAAACCCTCCTTCATTTTTTACACAGGTATCATGGTTTGGGAGAAATGTCAAAAATACAGGTGTCACGGGAGAATTTCTGCACTGCTGGAGCAACCTTGTGAAAATCTATTTTTCTCCTAGCTGGAGTGTCCAAATTAATTTATTGATTTATATAAGGCAACAAGACTTAAATATCTTTCCAATGAGCTATCATGAACTCAATTTGGAATTTAGGAAGGCATCCAAAAGTGGTATGCACCAGCACTCTGCATTTCTGCACCATCATTCAGGATGTTTTGACCAGTCTTGGGAAAATCAACTCCAAACAAGAAAAAAATGGTATTTTTGGAAATAATACAAGTAAATATTTCCAACAAGCTATCACGGGCCCAAATCTGACTTAGGGAAGGTCATCAAAACCTACCTTCAATTTGACCCTTTTTGGGTGCTGCGTAAACAAGTGGCGCTACGCAAAATCCATGGGTAGGATTGCCCGATGCTGCGCAAATGCCTGGGCAAGATTTCCTGGCGCTGCAAAAATCATAGGAAGGTGAAAATTTTCAAAATATCCCTTCCCAATGACTAAATTTATCATCTGAGGCACCTCCAAGATTGAAGAGAGTCTAAAAAGTTGGTAAGTGTTATATTCTCCTAATCCCTAAGAAAAACTACAAATTCATTTTGGTTTTTTAGTTGTTGAGCTAAAAAACCTAGGGGTTAAAACCCTAGGTCATGTACACAAAGGGGCCTTGTTCTTATAATCCTTCTTGGACCAATTTTATGGCATGGGTGGGTAAGAGATTTTAAGCTCTTACCATACTCTCATGATAAAACCTCCTCAAGCTACAAAGCCACTTAAACCCTAAGAGCCCTAGCCTCCACACCTCTCATTCTCCAAAGTTGACTCCATAATCATCTTGACCTTGTTTCATCAAGCCCTAATTTGAAAACTAGCATCTCCTATCAACATGTCAAGATCTAAACACAACAGTGGTTGTGATAAAGGTCAAAAGCCTTTGAGACCAAACATAAAGGAGGAAATGATGGTGAAGAAGGGGAAAGTGAGCATAGAAGTGGTGAAGAAAAAGGCAGTGATAAATCAGAGGGAGGCAGTGATGATAATGATGCAAATGAGTCAGCCCAAAGTGAAAAAAGGGATGATGTAGATGAACAAAGTGAGGACCAAGAAGATGTTGAGGAAGATAAAGAGGGTGTTGAAGGTCAAAAGGGAAGTAATCAAATAGAGCATGTAATCACTAAAGAAGATCATGGTAAAGGTAAGGGAGATGATGACAACACCAAAGGTCATAGCCATGATGAAGACACTACCAGAACCTCCATCACTCCTCTTACATGCAAATATCAAAGAGGGTCAAGGCAAGTGTTTGCTGCCTCCAAAAGGCAAGGGACCTCGTCATCTACATCAGCTCAAAGACTTGAAAATGGCAAGGAAAATATGGGCAAAGGTAAGAAAGGCAAGAAAGGCAAGAAAACTACATAAAATCCCAAATGCATTAACCTAGACAGTGACAATGAAGATAAGGAGATGGCCACTAGGTTGCTAATTCAAACCAAAGATGCAAAATCAAAGAGGTAGAGAGGGAATTTGGCATGGCATAATACATCATTCAAAATTACAAAAGTGAGAATAAGGTTTTCAAGAAGATCAAGAGAGGCCTTTCTTTCCAAAATAAAATGACCAAGCATTACGCAAAGAAGAGCAGGCTTGCTTGTGTTAACTCAAGGAGGCTCTCCTTGAGGTAAAAAAAATAAAAGAGGAAAATGAGCATAACAACCTTGGAATTTTGGCTGAGGCTTCTCAGCAGTTGTCTAAAAACATCTAACGAAGGTCTCCACCAATTTTGAAGGAATTTGGAGAAAAGTTTGTTTTTTGAGAATTTTTGGCCTACTTTGCGTAGCGCCACTGGTGCTCCGCAAAAATATGGAGCATATTCAGGAGGAAAGCTTGAAATTTTTAGATTTTACTATCCTATACATCATTCACACCAAATTTCAGAATATTTGGAGCAGTTTTGACCCCTCAACAGGTCAGAAAACACCTCAAAAATCACCTTTTTGCCTCTGTTTTAGGCCTGGCACTGCGCAAATGACAGTCTGAGGGTTTTTTTATTTTTGACTGGGTTATAGGAGCTGGATTATAAAAACACAAGATTTTTTGGAAATTATACTCTTCATGCTTTCCAACGAGCCGTCACGGGGCCAAATCCGACATCGGGAAGTGGTCCAAAACTTGGTTGAAAAACAACCTATTTTCTACAAAAGTGGTGCAACGCAAATGGACTGTCTTTTGCCAAAAAGTCAACAAAACACACAAATTAATGGGAAAATGGTTTTTTAATATTTTCTTCAGAAAATCACTCCATATTTGATTTAGGAGTTATGTTATGATAGTTTTCATTTATTAGCTTATCTATTATGTGTCTTGGGCTTTGCATGAGGCTCTTATGTATTGGGTTGGATTTTGATGACTAATTCTGAAGTAATACATAGTCCCTTGGAATTTGAAAAGAACTTGATGTCTTGGAGTTTATGAATGCCCTAGTTTTTTTGTTGATGGAGGAGGACTAGTTGCAGGATCCATGAGTCTGGTTGATGGTGAAGTGTTTCTTTTTGTTTATGTTTTCTAGTTTATCATTGTGTTTCCATCTTTCTATGTTGCAGTAGGACAAATAATTTAGACTAAGAAATGTTTTCTAATGGCACCTTAGGTCTATTTGTTCTTCACTGCCTTAATATTTTCTTCTGCTAGGACATGTTAGAGAATACTTCTTTGCTCTCTAAGGATCTCCTAAGCTTGTTTATTTCTTAAATGGTTTAAAAGAGATGGTATCCAGCATGATTTATGGCTAGCCCTACTTCTTGTTGCCACTAAGAACACTATTCTTGAAGTCATATATTTAAAGCATCATTACTTAGGTTTTTCAAAGAAGTTTGTTTCAATCCTGCTCTTTTCATTTACTTAACTAATTGTTTTAAAGGACCTTCATAGCTATATTCTTAGATGATCAGGGTTTCTCTCCTTCTCTGATTAGAGTTATTTCTGCATCTTAAATGTTTTCTATCTTTGATGATGAAATTACTGAAAGTTAAATAAGTTTCTTGCCTTTCGGTATTTCATTTGAATGTTTGTCTTGGATAATTATTTTCTTTAAGTCTGAATCAAAGAGTTTAGGGTTTTCTCTGCCTTTGATTTTCTCTCTATGCTTATGATTCTTCAAAATCCCTTTGTTTAAGTATATGATAGAGAATTCTTTACTGCTCTTTGTCAAACTTTGTTTCTCAAAATTAATGTCCATATCATGATCCTTCCAACCCCAAAGATCCACCAACCATTCTAGATTTGCCCTAAAATACTCCCTAATCCGTTAATGAACCTATCATGACCTTGTTAGACTCCATTGTGCAATGACTTGAAGTTTTCCTTGTTTCTACCTAGTCTATCTAAGAATTATACCCAACCAAAAAACAATCAACAAACCCAATATTTCCTAACTAGCCTAAATTCAACCCTAATCAGCAAACAAGTTCACATATTTGCACCTAATAGAGAGATCCCTCTCTGAATCCAAGAAGGCTAGGTCCTTGGATTCCAAAGCTTGGTTTGATGTTACCCTTGTCCATTTGTATCTCAATCAATCTAGAAAATTATAGGGAGCTAACATAATGGCGATCACGGTGGGACCTCTGAGTACATAGTTTCCTGAATACCTCTTAAGACTCTTTAGCCCCTTAGTTTGACTTAGAAAATCCAATGAATATGCCAACTCATCGCCACACTAACGTAATGGCGATCATGGTGGGACATTCTGAGTCAGTGACAATCTAAGTATTCCTTAGGACCTTAGAAAACCTACAAACATCCTTAGATTGGTATTCATTTGTTGATGATGGACAACAAGTACATCCTTAAAACTTTAAGCATTATCCCCCTGGCGACTCCACTGGTCTTCAGTAGCCCTGTTGACCCCACTAGTTCTCATAGATTCCCCTAGGAATGGATTGAACAATCCCAATCATGCTGATGGTGGACAGAAAAGTTGAAACCTTCCACCTGGCGACTCCACAACCCTCAATATACCTTAAGACTCCACTAGTAGAGAACTCCAGACTGGTTGAAAATATGCAGTGACCTCTTTCAGATTTACAAACATGAATCCAAGTGTGCAAAGGAGATATGCTCCAATGAATAGAGACCACATCCCGGGATTCCCACACAAAATGCCTCAAATAAATTGTGGCAAAAACCTACCTACATTTCAAGATGAAAATACTGATGACCCCTTGTTACATCTCATCAAATTTCATATACATGTATGGAAGTTAAAGGTTGAATGGCATGAGGACTGTCTTATGAAAATTTTCATGCTGACATTAGAAGGAAAAGCAAGGCAATGGTATGAATGGCTTAGATCTGGTAGTTTGTTCTCCCTAAAAGATCTCGATAAGGAATTTTATGAGCACTATAAAGAAAACTCTCCATCCTTATCATTGGCTGAAAATTTTCGTGACCAATCTCAGGATGTCATACAATACCTTATAGATACCAATGTAGATTTAGATAATTTGTATCCTGAAGATATCTTAGTAGAAATTCATGATTTTCATTCTTGAGACATCTATCATGACAACCAAGAAGAGTTGGTTGAGGAATAAATCAATCAAGGAATAGAAAGAAACCCACAAGATCTCTATGAAAGCACAAGTGATGATTTATCATCCCTTATAAATAAAGCTCAAGGAGACATTTAGCCTCAAAATTAGCCTTCACAAGAGAGAGAGAACTATTTTACTTCTATCCAAAGACAGAGAAAAATTCCTCCTCTTTTAACTGAAGAGGAAATAAATCAAATGCTAAACATGCAACCAACTTCTAAGCCTTTATGTGAACAAGACATTTATGTTCATTCTCCTACCAATCCCATCTACCATAAATCAGAAAGTGAACTTGTAGATCAATTCAAAGAAGAACAAACTGATAATCCTATATGTTTGATTGGTGATGTTATTTATGTTGATGATTCTCAAAATTTTGATCAGTCTGATGATAATGTTCTCCAAAAAGAAACTAACCTTGCAGAGAAATCAACGGTTGATTTATGGGATGAAGTTCACTATCATCAACTTGAAAAAATTAAGCAAACAATACAGGTCACCTATGAAACTGATGAGGAAAGCCTTGAAATTTTAGAAGTAAGTGAGGAGTCTCTGACTCTTTGCTCTACTTCACTTCAGTCCTTCAGAAATAATTTTCATGTGATTGGAAATCAACAGTCTTTCAGTTTTCATGATGAGGTTTGGAAAGATAATGAGTTTCTTCAACCAGTTGTTAATGAAAAGCCTTTTCCTAAAAGGGATGAGGAAATAATTTGGGACAAAGAATCCTCCTCAGCTTCAGAATTGCAGCCACCAAGTCCCATTGAATTTCAAATTTCAGATGAAGACTTTGTTAGGGTCCCGTGATTTGGCCGATTGGTGAGCCAAATGACGATGTAACATCAAACTAAGCTTTGGAGCCCGAGGAACTAGCCTTCCTAGACTCAGAGAGGGCTCTCTCTATAGGTGTAAGGGATATCTGTGTGTTTGCTTGTTATGTTCTGATTTTAGGATAGTTATGGAGTATGTTTTTTGGTTTTGGTTTTTTAAGTTGTGAGGGATGAAACTGATCAAAGATATGAAATAGGTAACAAGATGTTAGATTAACTGGGCTATGGGGTCAAAAGGTCAAGAAAGCTATTAGATGACGATACAAGGCTGTTGAAGGGCCGATTTGATTCAAGGTAGAAAGGATCTTTGGGCAAAATGGAGTAAATGGACATCAAGTTTGTGAACAACAAAGAGTTTCAAGCATCACTGGTTTAATAGATAACATAAACATGGTAAAGAAAACCCTTAATCATGCAACATGTAACTATAAACTAATCAACACATCGAAACAAAAATTCTAGCCATGCATGGAAGTATAAGACCCTCTAACTTTGGGAAATGGCTATCAGACTTTTGGGAAAACACATAAGACGGACTAACAACTCAAAATACTATGTCGGAACGCCTAAACACAGTCTTTAAGTTATTGGCCACTTTGACAAACAAGCTTTCATAGTTTTAGGCAAAGGGCTAGATCGGGACTAGGCCTCCTTGGTTCAAACAAAATGATAATCTTAATCAGTCAAAGAGATATTTTCATGGCTGGAACTATGGACAGTCATAGGTAAGCAGGGCACACCATACATCTTACTCAACATACATAGAACTATTAATGAAACTAGCAACAATATCCTCAAGTTATTAAAGAGCAGTTAAGAATTCTTTAATACAACTAAGGAAGAAGAAAACATGAAGGCTATGAAGATTCAGGAATTTTGAGGTGCCTCCATGGGCATATCTCAATCCTAATCTCTACTGATCTATAGCAAGCAAGAAACATGTATCATGAATGAAAACTAGAAGACAACAACAAAGCAAGAAACACTATACCATTCTACCATGTCATGGAATCCATCAACAATCCTTCATCATCCATCCAAGAACATTCAAGAGGCAATCCAAAATCATAGCACAAGTATTTTCTCCAAAGCTCATATGACCAATATATTGCTTCTCTTCTCAAGTTTCAGCCTTGTTTACAAATGAGAGCTTGTGGAATAAATATGCTCAAGTGAGGAAAACCTCATGGTTCAACTTCCATCCTCATTGGCCTAATCAAAATATCTAAACTTGTCCTTGAGGCTTTGCAAAGCCCAAGGCACAAAATATACCATAAAATATCTAAAAAAATGCTAAAAATGGGAATTATATTGACTTTACATCATTTTCCAAGTGCAAAAATAGCTAAACGCACATTTGGAAAAAGCAGATTTTTGAGGTTCAAAAATTACAAAAATACTTCAAATTTATATCAGAAAAAGGTCCCCTGACTTGCTGGAAACATTTGGCAGCCTTCCTGGTGTCGAAATGAGGATCATGATAGCTCATTGGAAAGCTCTGAGTCTCTACTTTCCGGCGCAGCTGAAATCATTCCAATCTGATGCCCATAAGTCCTCCAAATCTGCACCTGTGTGTAAAAAGCCATAAAAAGACATTTTGCTGATAGACCGGGCAGAATGTGCAAAATGCGAGCCTTTTTCGCTGTTTTGAAGGGGCAAATGATCTCCAAATGCTCTGAAAATTGCTGAGGGCCTGCTCATGAAATTATGGCATCCGATGGTACCCTTCTCCTCCCTTGACGAATCCTCAAAATGAAATGGCGAATTTATGATTTTTTGACCAAAAACCAAAAGTTGTCAAAATGGGCCCAAAATTGGTATGCATGACCCTCAAGGGTCCTTAGAAACATGCTCTGAAGCTGAAGCCAAGATATCAAGTGCTGATGTAACTTTCTTCTCTTTCCGTGCCGGGCGCTTCCCCTTTGCTTCCTTCAGTTTTGCTTGGGTGGCCTTTAGCTTGCGCCGGGCAAACTGATTCAACTTTTGATAGTGCTGTGTGATCTTCCTTTGCAGCTCCAGGTCTCTGTTTGCCTTTTCAAGCTTCATATCCAAGTGTTTGTTGGCTCTTTCTAGCCATGCCTCCTTATTTTCTTCAATTTCTTGCTCAAGTAATGCAGTGAGGGGAAAGGCTTGAAGATGGGCCTGTTCTTCTTCCTTTTGCTTTTCCAGGGCTCTTTTAAGCCCTATGGTTCTAGGCCTCTTCTGCCTAGGCTGGTCCTCTTCTTCATCTTCATCAAACTCACCGATAAGCTCCTCTATCCTTATTTGTGCTTTAGCTGCCTCATTCTTGTATTTGATTGCTCGTGCCTCATGGACAGCCAAATGGACATTCATTTTTTTATTTTGGATCTCCAAAAAGTGATTGAAGGTCTTTGCCTGATGAAGGTCATTCTCCAATGCTTCAGTTTGACCCTCTCGATGGATTAGAAGGTTTTCAAGGATGTAGGCTTCATTATCGCTGTCATCACTTTGGATTGGAATGATAGCTAATGCACCTTCATGTTTTTGACTTTCTCCAATCTTGCCTTTCCCTTTTAAAGCCAATCTTGCACTCTTCCTTCTTGGCATACTAGTGAGAGATCTCTTGGGAAATTTTCTTTTGCTAGGGACAACTCTTGTCACTTTTGGAGTGGCAGCCTTAGGCCCTTTCTTTCTTACTGTGCTAGGCTTTTTTCTTTTGGGAGAAGGAGACATAATGGCTTTACCCTTGTCAATTTCTTGAAACTGCTGCTCTTCTTGAGGCTGTTGTGTGTCCTCTTTAAGTTGCTTCTGCCCCTCAATATTATGAGGCTGATCTGCCTCAAATCCTTGTTGCCCTTGATCATCAACTTTATGCTGCTGTTGTGCTGGGATTTCCTGTTCATTTTGTGGCTCAAGAAGCTGCTCAAATTCCTGCTCAAACTGCTGTTCATGACCTTCAACATCAAGCTGCTACTCTTCCTCTTGTCCCTTCTGTTCACTTTCACTGAGATGCTGCTGTTCAGCACCTTTTTCTTCTTGCTCCTGTTGTTTCCCTTCATCTGCAATTTGCTTCTCTTCACCCATCTCTTCCTGTTGTTCAGACTACTGCCCCTGTTTACCAACATCAGTCTGTTGGTTTGTTTCCACCTCATGCTCACTATGTGGCTCAAGCTGTTGTCCTTGACCATCAAAATCATGCTGCTGGTTTTCATCATTTTCTTCTTGCTCATCCTCTTCCTCTTCTACCTGTTCATGTCCTTCTTCTTCCTGCTGTCCTGATTGTTTTGTAGGAAACTCGAGCCTTCTAGGAGTAGGCCTGCTGGACAAAGGTACAGGGCGATGAACAGGCTGGGTGGGAGATATATGGAAAGGAGGAACAGTAGAGAAATCTGGGTGGATGATAAAAACATCCCATGGAACCTCTTTTTTCTCTAGCTGGTGTAGGATGATAATTTTGATCAGAGAATGATGGAAAAGGGAAGGTATTTGCAGAGGTGGGGCCTTCTTCTGGACTGTGGATGCCATCTTCTCAAGGCTTTTGTATAAAAAGTAAGGGAGATTTAGCTGCCTGGTTCTAGTGAAATGCATCAATAGTCGGACATGGTAGGCATAAACTCGAGCAAACCTCCCTTCACAAGTAAAATACTTCATTATGACTTTCATTAGAAGAGCATAGCTGTCAAGAAGATAAGAAAAAGGAAAAATAGCAGTGAAAGTATCTCTATGATCAGGCTTGATGAAAGGCTTGTAATCTTCCAAGTCAAGATGGGTCTGTTTGAACCATTTCTCGCCATGATATGGAATCTTGGTGGCTTTGGACACTGATCTTGGAGAAAACTTGAAATCAAGGTCCGCTACCTGGAAATGCTTGTTATGGAACCTCGGGGCGCATAGGTGTGTCAATGGCGAGAAACTTTTGACCTCCTATATCTTTTGGCAGAAATCTAGACAACCTACTTCACGAAAGTTGAAGAGGATGGAGGGATGAGCATTAACCTCCTCTTTAGAGATTGGCTCATATCTTTTATGAGAACCACTTCTGCTGTCCTGCCTGGGCAGCATTTTGACCTAGATTGTTCTTTCAAAACACCAATTTACCACAAGGCTTTTGAAATGCCTTCTTTACAACAAACTCTGCTTCAGCCTTCTGTCACTTCACTGTTTGCTAATGTAGCAATGTTTTGAAGATAGTGTGAAATGCCTTCCTTTGATATAAAGCCCTGTCTCTCTATAACAAAACCTTCTTCTTGCCTTTGTATATGAATCAGCACATACTCATAATGACATACACAGTTAAGTCAAAGAAAACATGGTGAAGACACCTTCCTGTGGGTGGAAAAAGGTAAAAATACAATCTTCTGAGCTTCAAAATACAGTTTTGTCCTTGTATGCCCTTTACCAGCAGATTTAATCAAAATGAGAACAGTCAACCAGAGTATATCTTATTCAGCCCAAATCCACTACCTTGGTAAGGAAATAATGTTTTTTTTGAATGTTTGTGCACAATCTCCTTCTCAATACAAAAACCTCTATTCTTTAAAATGTGGCCTTTCCACCTTTAAAGTATCTCAGCCAGCAGACTTTTCAATAAGAGACCATACAGTGGGAAGGAGACAAACTGTTAGGTGAATTTTGTGTGTAAAGTGTCAAGAAATCACCTTGTTCTTGTGAAGTTTGGAGGTCAACAACACATTTTTATCTTTGTCCAAAGGTAGACTTTCCAATCATTACAAACCTGCCTTTCCTAGTGTGCCAATCACTCAACAAACTTATGTCTTGTGCAATCAACTCTTAGTGTAAGCATACAGTCAATGCTACAGTTTATGTGACAAGGTGACAGAGTTAAAAATGCTCCAAAAGTTTCAACAGAGGCTGTATAAGCTTATTCCTTTCAAAAGCTAAGACTTCCTTTCAATATAGAATACTAGTCCTCCTTGGAAGAATGCCTCTATCATTCCTTTGTTTTTGATTTATGAACAGGGTTTATTTCATTCCACACAACTGCTCTCTCCACACTCTAGTGCTCCTTGCACTAATCTGACCTACCACCTTCCAACCGTATATGGAATTTTTTCTCACAATTTCAAACAAAGCATATGCCTGACAGCTTTGACCTTGTTTCACTAGGGCAGTAAGGAAAATTTATGGTTTTTTAAACAACAATACAGCGTGCAAGCCTTTTAATGTCTCACCAGTCAATAGAAATACATCATTTTGTTTTCATCCCAAAGTTTGAAAATGTGGCCTTTCTAACCCTTATACCACTTAACAATCCTTTGAAAGCTAAGGAGGGTGCAGTAAAATACCTCCACAAATTGATGGAAAACCCTTTGGAAAGCTCGAGCAACTTTGGGAGTGATTTGGAGGTGTAAACAAGTGCGCGGCACTCTGTAGAGGAAGAACGCCGCGAAAAAAGCCAACCGGGCGGCTTGTCGGGTCGTGGTCGGGCGCCGTGTACAGGCGTGTCACGCACACATATAGGCGCATCGCGCGACAGTTGAGCGCCCGTGTAAAAATTCTCCTGAGCACGTCGCGCACTATTCCAGGCGCGTCGCGCAGTTATAAACAGTCAAAACCTTCTTCAATTTGCTCAGAATTTCTTTGTTTGATGTTGAGGGCAGCGAAAGTGTTTAGCATGGAGTTGGGAGACTTCAAAATGAAAAAGAAACAGCTTTGACTCCTTTTAAAGTGAAGAGAAAATAACGGCCTTTTGATATCTGATTTTGAGAGGGTTTCTCTTTTTTTTTTTAAGTTTTGAACAACGTCTTTGTTCTCAAACAACAGTCGAACCATTATTTTTCTAAAACACAAATCGACACCCTTTGTTTGAATATGTGTCATAGCGGGGATAAGTAGCTCATTCATGAACCTGTCCCTCTTTTGAAATGAAAACCACCCCTTTGAGATCATTAAACCTTGACTGCTTTCAAACTCCTCTCTCGCTTATAACATTTGAGCTTTTTATCTATTGCAATTTGTGTCAGATGAGCTTTCTTTGACCGTGGATAAAAAAGAACCTCTGTTGACCACTATATGTGCAGACCTTGTTTTACAAAGGGCCAATTAACTCAAACAATACCAAATTATTCCCAAATTCCCAAAATGATCCAGTTTTTGGTTATTGAGGATATTGAGTATCTGCTTCTCACAATCTTTCTTCAATGATATTGAAACTGTTAGTTTACAGGTTTTACCTTGAGACTCAAAGGCAATGAAAAACTTGCAATTATTTTGGAGATCTACTGCTTTACCTTCATTCAAAATGCAACAGTATAGTACTGTGACCTGTCTTTACAGGGAACCTGCTTTCCTTTGTGATAGTGGCATGAAGACTTTGCTTTGACTAGGTTCCAATGCCTGAAAACATGTCATGATCTTTGTGCATATGTGGAGACTAGTAAACCTATCTGCAATACCCTTTTTGCTGAGGAAGGAGCTGAAATGTCACCTCAATATCCTCTTTCATATCTTGGTTTGTCTTTGTTATCTAAAAAGAAGACACCTGTAGAGGATATTTTATATTGTAGGAGGTTTTCTTTGGCATTCTGACAGAAGTCCCTTTTCTCTTTTGCAACATAAACTAACATTTTTGCTTTGGATGTTATGGGTATAGTCTTGTCCACAGTGCAAAATGAATTAGATGGCAGATTCTGCTTGGCTGTAGATGCAACTGTTAGGTGTCTTTGAGTTTTCCTCTTTGACTGTATATAGAAGACAAAGCAGGGGATAATACACCAACGTTAAAAGAAAATGAAACAAGGAGAGCTGCCCTTTTGTTTCCTGTGAAGGAGGTCTTCATTGTCTCATTGCAGTGCTCTTTGCTGAGGGAAACTGAACTGTCACCCACTGGCCTTGGTCAACTTATGATAAGTCATTTGAAAGATAACCTCTATGAGTAGGGAGATTGGTACTCTTTGAAAAACAACCATTATTTCTTTTTCCTATGTAATGACATGACTTGTCAGCCTTTCTTCAATTTGGTTTTGTTGACAGAAGAGTCGCCTTGAAGTCAACCTCTTGCATCACCGTTTGTAGATGAAGGAGGCGCCTTAACCCTCTGCTTGTAGATGAAGGAGGTTCTTGGCCATGACACATTACTAGTTTGTTTGACAGTGGTGTCTTTCTTCTACTGTGATTTCATGTTGAAAGGAAGCTGCAAGGTCTTGATGAGTACTCTCTGTCTTGCAGATATATCTCAGGCTCATGTTTTCATTGAGAAGCAGTTGTTCTTCTAAATGTAGATTCAAGCAATTTCTTCTGAGATGATGTTATATTTCCTGTCTTTGCAAAATCCATAAAACACTGTAAAACACCTAATAATCAGCTTGAGACTGTGGTCTATGCAGTGCTGAGACTTAGGGGTGTGTAAGTGGCGCGACTTAGGGCTGTTATAAATTTCACTTGCAGAGTGGGAGTTCTGTCATGATTGGTCTGTAACAGATGGAGGTTTTTGGCCTTTTGATGGTTGCCAAGGGTAAAATGCCTTAAAGCGCCACTTCCTAACTTAGGGGGAGGCTTTTGAAACAGACTTGGATTTTACTTTCAGAGCTGATGGGCAGACCAGTAGGGCTAAAGCTAGATAGGATAGTGATAATGAGTCTTAACTTTGACATGGGCGGACTAAAAAGTAGGAGGGCGAAAAAAATTTTATGAGGGTTTTCTAGATGACAAATTGACATATGGAAATCAGCTTCTAGAAAACTCAGCTATGGATCTAGTCATCACTAACAAGTGAAAAATACTGATGACTAACAGTGGCTCCATTTGGGGAGGGTAGCTCCTCGTCAGGAGGTGTCCAGAATTCAGATCTTTGGCTTATGAAGACCAGTGCCTTACCCATTGGCGCAAAAAATTCACCATTCTTTGATGCTATTTCTAAAAAGTGACAGCATGGTTAACATCAATGATACTTCTACCTACCCCACTATCTTTCCTAACATTTTTTCTTCTCTTTGGCGCATTTGAACTAGCAGCCTTTTGACAATGTATATTTTTCTTTTTGCAAAATGAACCTATCTATTTCTATTCTTATATCTGCCGGGAGTTCAGATTTAAACTGATGAACTCCTTCATTACTCTACCTATGCTAGATCGACTGTCAAGATTAAGCAGTTTGACAGGATTTTGTTCTCTAATCTAAAACAAGAA
Source organism: Pinus albicaulis (assembly GCA_034641835.2). Taxonomy (NCBI): domain Eukaryota; kingdom Viridiplantae; phylum Streptophyta; class Pinopsida; order Pinales; family Pinaceae; genus Pinus; species Pinus albicaulis. The sequence continues at coordinate 151,887,372 of CM076579.1, read as the reverse complement.
ATTTAAAAGATGATCAAATCAGGATTAGGCAGTCTGATTTGTCATGCATTTGCAGCATAAAAGACAAGCTGCACACAAATATTATTTTGCAACAAAAGGGAAACTAGACAAGCGGGGCTAAGATGTACAATGTATTTTTCATCCCTCACCTATCTCTTTGGTTCTGTTTTAGGCATGTGGAACCAGAATCTCTCCCTAATCTAAACTCTGTGATAAGTCAATCTTACACAATGTTGACTATCTTTTGCACTCACTAACTTATCAGCAAATAAATTTAAACATGCTTGGCTATGATTAGGCTAGATAGCTGAACAAGACATTGAAGTACTAGTAGCGGCATTTAGACTTGCTCGCTTTCCGAAGGACTATTTTTGGAACATGGGGCCTTTGTTCTATCTTCACTCGCCCCCTTTTCTATCTTTTACTGTTTTTGACTTTTCTATTTTTCAAAATTGCAAACAATGGTATGTACAATGAATGAAAGTGTTTCAAACTCAGAAATCTTGGAAATGACGGAATTTAAGCATCTTATCCTCGTAAGGATCTCCTCTCACCCTTGGCCCACTCAACTCCTGAAAAGAGAAATTTGGGAAGTTTTCTCTCTCTAACATGACACAGGGATTCATGCAAGAATCTCTGAACAGCCCGGTATCTTCCCGCTGTACCTCTTTGAATATCTGATTTCCACTCCTTTCCTTACTGTACATTTTCCTCAAGTAATGCATATACTCTTGGTCATTCTTGAAATAGATAATGACATCATCAAGGTATGCAAAAATGCAGAAATTTAAAACTGGGAACATGGCCTTCATGAACAGATTTCTAATATTGGGTGGTTTTGCAATTTTGATTTTGAAATTAGATCTACTTCCCACAAACTGGAAAAAAACTTTAAGCTGTCTACTTTGCAAGGGGATCTTTTGAACATGACCTGAAACATCATCTTGTGAAAACACATGATTAAAAGCACTTTTAATTGGTATATCATGGTCTTGGGTAGAAAAAACAGAATTTCTGTTATAGGGAAATGCAGTAGTATTTCTAAAATTGAAACAGACTCTTTGACGAGATGTTTTATCCTTGATTATTACAGTTTGGTTCAGATTGTTATGTTTTCTTTTGTCAAAGTTATTATTTGAGGGAGAAGAAGTATCACAACATTTTTCTTTGTTTTTCCTGTAGAAATTGGTATTCTGCATGAGATTTCTGATTTTAGCATTTCTAAGTTCTTCATGAAAAGACAGAATATGAGCCAATTTCAGTAGCTCAGGTATGCTGGGACTGCAACTATCATTCTTGCTCATAAGAAGTTTATCAGACATTTTTTCTAGATTTTGAGCTGCTGGGGCTATAGTCAAAGTTTCATTTGCAGTGGATGATCTATATGATGGTAAATCTTTGAGGTATGGTAGAAACATTAAACTCCCTTGCTCCCGGGTTCCGAACAGGTTTATGATGTGTAAGTCCTCTAAAGCCTTTACCCGGAAAAAATTTCCGCAGGTTACTGCTGGTGTTTGACTAGGGTTAGATTAATTCGCTTGATAGTACATAAGGGTTTGCGCTTCTTGCTCTAATCCCACCTTAGAAGGGACATACTTACTTTCTTCATGACACAGCTGTTCATGATCATGGTAGTTTTGAGTGTCTAGTTCATCATAAAGCACCAGGGACAGCTGATGTGGTGGATCTAAGTTTATTTCAGTTTCTTCTAACTCTTCCTCCATGTTTTCATCAATATGCATAATGAAAGAGTTCAAGTCGGAACGCAAGGAATACATTGGAATGTTGTCTGGCCTATCTTGACTGCTAATCATGTATTTCATGTGTGATTCTCGGTAGAGTATTCTGGTCTGGCCGAACACAGGAATGGTGGCGTATGACATGTCCAGTTGAATATTCCCTTGGAGTTTGGCTCCCCAGGATCTGGATAGAAGCATCCCGTACTTGGGAGGGATGTCTGCCACTACTATATCCATGATTAGATGTTTCGCAGGTATTTGGGCCAGACTAAAACAAAGGTCTTTGATCAAACCCAGGCATTTGACTCTACTCGAGTCAAATGAATACAAGTATTTGTATGGTCTTGTGATTTCCAGGCCTATTCTTTCCATTACTACCTTCGGCATAAGATTATGCGAGGCGCCGGAGTCTAGCATGGCATTGTGGAGGATTTGGTCGTGGATGTTTAGGCTAATGTAAAATGGAAGAGTAGTTCCTTCTTGGAATTTTCCCTCTATCTTCGGACCAAACAACACTTCAGGAGTGTCATCAGCCAGATTAACAGTGTTTGCATCATTCCCTAGATTTAGGAATTTTAGTACTTGGGATTTATAAGAGTTTTGGGCAATGAGTTCAGTAAGAGGCATGGTGATCTTGATCTTGGCGATTTTGCCTTCAAAGCTAAAAGGAAGCTGAAGTTTAGATATGTTTGTTTCAGCTTTTTCAGCCACGACCTTCTCTATGTTCTGAATTTGTTGGCTTTGTTTCGGGATTTTGTTTGCCATAGTTGCTTCGGTAAATTTTGTGGAAATACTCGGAGCAGCTGAGTCAGGATTAGTTTGGGTAACTTTAGCTTTGTTTTGGTCACTCTTCTCGACCTTGATTTTGTCACTACTTTCTGCTTTCTTGAGGATGGTATCAGGGGTTTTAGCAGTATCTGAGTTACCTTTCTTGGAATTATCTTGGTTTCTTTTGCTTCTAAGGTCATATTTCCTATGAGCTTCTATTATGGCATTTTGAAAGTCTATGGCAGGGTCATCGAGATCTTCATAGTTGGCCTCATCCTGATTAGGAGAAAAGAACGCTTGTTCTTCTTCTGTGAGGTGCACCTCGCTTTCATTATTAGACCCTACGAGATTTAAATGACTTTCATCAATGGGTTATGTATCCCTGTCATCCTCTTCCACATAGTTTTCATTGAATGGTGGCCTAATTTGTTGGTCATTTTCCCTTGGTCTGTTTTGGGGCTGTTCCCTCCTAAAGTTTTGGTTTCGGTTTCTATTTGGAGGGTTTGGCTGGTTGTCCCTAACAGGGGCCTTTTCATTTATCTTTTCCCACATTTTGACCATGGTTTTGACTAAGTCATCTATTCTAGGATCTAGGGAAGGCGATGAAGTGGAGACCTCATCTTTATATGTGACCTTTCTTTCTGATCTAGTCCTAGCCCTTTTTTCTGCTAAGTTGGCATCTGCTTTTATTTCTATTTGTTGCATTTCTTCTAAGGTAGGGGGATCTTTGTCTCTCAAATGATATGTCATGTCCAGATCGAAACCCTCGGGGAACTTTGCCAAGGCTAAACCAAGTGGGGGTTTAAAATGAGGTGGGAGGGAGTTATATACACTGTTGAACCTAGTGCAGTAATCTTGGAAACTTTCCCCATTTTCTCGTTTTAGGTTGTTATATTCTGACAGGATTTGAATAGGGTTTCTTCGGATTTCCCACCTATTTCTGAAGACTTGATGTAGTTCTGGGATATTGTGGATGCTGTTTGGAGTCAAGCTTTTGAACCATGTTTTGGGTTCACCACCAAGACTTTGGGTGAATATTCTCATTCTGAAGGTCTCGTCTTGTACTTCCAGGTATTCATAAGCATCAGTCATCCTACTTATATGTTGTTGAGGTGTGGTGGTATCTTCTCCAGTAAAGTGTGGGATTTTGTCTTGATATTTATTTGGGAGAGGAGCCAAGGGCGGTGGCAACACCAAAGGTGCATACCAAGCTGCCATGATGGGAGCTAATGGATGATGTACAAGATGAGGACTAGTGGGATGAGATGAGGTGGTTTGAACAGTGGTGGTTTGGACAGGTGTGGCGGATGAACTTGGACTAGTGATCTGGTTTTGATCAGATCTGGGATGGTAGGAGCCAAATTGATGGAGAAGCTGAAAGTCGGGGGGGGGTTGAAGGTGAGGCTTCTCTACTATGACTGTGTGATTGGTCTAGGGTTTCAAGATCATCAAAGTTTATCTTACTATGAGATATTCTTCTGAAAAGAGTTTTTGACGACTCTAATTCAAAAGGTGAATCTGGTAGGATAGTGAGATGTTTAGGTACTGATCTTGTTTTACGGATGGATCTACCAGTAGCTAGATGGTTAGTTTCGGAAGCTTGCCACATGATCTTCTCTGGTTCATCTACTATGATAGGGGGATTTGGGTCTGGATGAGATCTGGTATTGATTCTTCGTGAAGCCAGATTTTGGATCTAGAGTTTAGAGAGAATGGTATTGGTGAATGTTTCGGATGGGTGTTCTCTCTAAATTTCTACTAAGGTGAAGGATGGTCAAAATAAAAGGGATGGACTAGTGGAGTCACCAGGTGGAACTTGGTTGTTTTGTGAAGATAGCTATGGTCCACCACCGGTAACTAATCTGGAAATATTTTTTAGATTTTCTGAATTTATGTGCAGCCTATGGTTTGTTCAAGTATCCTAGACTTGTTTCAACACTTTGCTAGGGTGATGAGAACAAAAATAGTTTACTCTAAATGGGTCTATGGGCTGATTGCTTGTTTGAGTATCTAAAGGACCAAAGAGTCTATAAGAGTTTGCTAGACTATCATGTACTCAGTGTCCCACCATCTCCCGCTATGTTAGTGAGGGATGGGATAGGTCTATCGGATAGTAACCTAGAGTTAGGTAAAATAGTAAGGCCTACTGGAGGCTAGTGGAGTTGCCAGGTGGAACTTGGTTGTTTTGAGATATGTGTGTATGGTCCACCACCAGTACTGACAAAAACCAATCTAAGGGAGTTTTTGTTTTGGGAGTTTTTCTGAGTTTTATGTGCCTAAGGTTTGGAAGAGTATCCTACAGCTGAGTCATCATTTTGTTAGGATGGTGAGACAACCAGATTCTACTCTTCTAAGTTTGACTGAGATTTTGAGAGTTCCTAAGAGACACCTAGGATGTTTTGACTCAATGTCCCACCGTGATCGCCATTATGTTAGTGAGCGGTGGGATAAGTCAATCAGCTAGTAATCTCACAAAGTCTCTAAATATTAGGGAAACTAAGTTTGTTTAATACTCGAGTCCCACCGTGATCGCCATTATGTTAGGTGGCGATGAGGTGGCTCACTGGTAAGTATTCTTGAAAATAAGGGACTTATAGAGTTCTAAGGTGTCCTTAGATTTTCAGTAACTCAAAGTCCCACCGTGATCGCCATTATGTTAGGGTCCCGTGATTTGGCCGATTGGTGAGCAAAATGACGATGTAACATCAAACCAATCTTTGGAGCCCGAGGACCTAGCCTTCCTGGACTCAGAGAGGGCTCTCTCTATAGGTGTAAGGGATATCTGTGTGTTTGCTTGTTATGTTCTGATTTTAGGCTAGTTATGGAGTATGTTTTTTGGTTTTGGTTTTTTAAGTTGTGAGGGATGAAACTGATCAAAGATATGAAATAGGTAACAAGATGTTAGATTAACTGGGCTATGGGGTCAAAAGGCCAAGAAAGCTATTAGATGACGATACAAGGCTGTTGAAGGGCCGATTTGATTCAAGGTAGAAAGGATCTTTGGGTAAAATGGAGTAAATGGACATCAAGTTTGTGAACAACAAAGAGTTTCAAGCATCACTGGTTTAATAGATAACATAAACATGGTAAAGAAAACCCTTAATGATGCAACATGTAACTATAAACTAATCAACACATCGAAACAAACATTCCAGCCATGCATGGAAGTATAAGACCCTCTAACTTTGGGAAATGGCTATCAGACTTTGGGGAAAACACATAAGACGGACTAACAACTCAAAATACTATGCCGGAATGCCTAAACACAGTCTTTAAGTTATTGGGCACTTTGACAAACAAGCTTTCATACTTTTAGGCAAAGGGCTAGATCGAGACTAGGCCTCCTTGGTTCAAACAAAATGATAATCTTAATCCGTCAAAGAGATAGTTTCATGGCTGGAACTATGGACAGTCATAGGTAAGCAGGGCACACCATAAATCCTACTCAACATGCATAGAACTATTAATGAAACTAGCAAAAATATCCTCAAGTTATTAAAGAGCAGTTAAGAATTTTTTAATATAACTAAGGAAGAAGAAAACATAAAAGCTATGAAGATTCAGGAAACTTGAGGTGCCTCCATGGGCATATCTCAAATTTATTCTCCACTGATCTATAGAAAGCAAGAAACATGTATCATGAATGAAAACTAGAAGACAATAACAAAGCAAGAAACACTATACCATTCTACCATGTCATGGAATCCATCAACAATCCTTCATCATCCAACCAAGAACATTCAAGAGGCAATCCGAAATCATAGCACAAGTATTTTCTCCAAAGCTCATATGACCAATATATTGCTTCTCTTCTCAAGTTCAGCCTTCCTTACAAATGAGAGCTTGTGGAATAAATAGGCTCAAGTGAGGAAAACCTCATGGTTCAACTTCCATCCTCATTGGCCTAATCAAAATATCTAAACTTGTCATTGAGGCTTTGCAAAGCCCAAGGCACAAAATATCCCATAAAATATCTAAAAAAAAAATACTTGGGAATTATATTGACTTTACATCATTTTCCAAGTGCAAAAATAGCTAAACGCACATTTGGAAAAAGCAGATTTTTGAGGTTCAAAAATTACAAAAATACTTCAAATTTATATCAGAAAAAGGTCCCCCGACTTGCTGGAAACATTGGGCAGCCTTCCTGGTGTCAAAACGAGGCTCATGATAGCTCGTTGGAAAGCTCTGAGTGTCTACGTTCCGATGCAACTGAAATCATTCTAATCCAATGCCCAGAAGTCCTCCAAATCTGCACCTGTGTGTAAAAAGCCAGAAAAAGACAGTTTGCTGATAGACCGGGCAGAATGTGCAAAATGCGAGCCTTTTTCGCTATTTTGAAGGGGCAAATGATCTCCAAATTCTCTGAAAATCACTGAGAGCCTTCTCATGAAATTATGGCATCCGATGGTACCCTTCTCCTCCCTTGACGAATCCTCAAAATGAAATGGCGAATTTATGAGTTTTTGACCAAAAACCCAAAAATGCCAAAAAACCAAAAGTTGTCAAAATGGGCCCAAAATTGGTATGCATGACCCTCAAGGGTCCTTAGCAACATGCTCTAAAGCTGAAGCCAAGATATCAAGTGCTGATGTGCCTTTCTTCTCTTTCCGTGCCGGGCGCTTCCCCTTTGCTTCCTTCAGTTTTGCTTGGGTGGCCTTTAGCTTGCGTCGGGCAAACTAATTCAACTTTTGATAGTGCTGTGTCATCTTCCTTTGCAGCTCCAGGTCTCTATTTGCCTTTTCAAGCTTCATATCCAAGTGTTTATTGGCTATTTCTAGCCATGCCTCCTTATTTTCTTCAATTTCTTGCTCAAGTAATGCAGTGAGGGGAAAGGCTTGAAGATGGGCCTGTTCTTCTTCCCTTTGCTTTTCTAGGGCTCTTTTAAGCCCTATGGTTCTAGGCCTCTTCCGCCTAGGCTGGTCCTCTTCTTCATCTTCATCAAACTCACCGATAAGCTCCTCTATCCTTATGTGTGCTTTAGCAGCCTCATTTTTGTATTTGATTGCTCGTGCCTCATGGACAGCCAAATGGACATTCATTTGTTTATTTTGGATCTCCAAAAAGTGATTGAAGGTCTTTGCCCGATGAAGGTCATTCTCCAATGCTTCAATTTGACCCTCTCGATGGATTAGAAGGTTTTCAAGGATGCGGACTTCATTATCGCTGTCATCACTTTGGATTGGAATGATAGCTAATGCACCTTCATGTTTTTGACTTTCTCCAATCTTGCCTTTCCCTTTGAAAGCCAATCTTGCACTCTTCCTTCTTGGCATACTAGTGAGAGATCTCTTGGGCGATTTTCTTTTGCTAGGGACAACTCTTGTCACTTTTGGAGTGGCAGCCTTAGGCCCTTTCTTTCTTACTGTGCTAGGCTTTGTTCTATTGGGAGAAGGAGACATAATGGCTTTACCCTTGTCAATTTCTTGAAATTGTTGCTCTTCTTGAGGCTGTTGTGTGTCCTCTTTAAGTTGCTTCTGCCCCTCAATATTATGAGGCTGATCTTCCTCAAATCCTTGTTGCCCTTGATCATCAACTTTATGCTGCTGTTGTGCTGGGATTTCCTGTTCATTTTGTGGCTCAAGCAGCTACTCAAATTCCTGCTCAAACTGTTGTTCATGACCTTCAACATCAAGCTGTTGCTCTTCCTCTTGTCCCTGCTGTTCACTTTCACTGAGATGCTGCTGTTCAGCACCTTTTTCTTCTTGCTCCTGCTGTTTCCCTTCATCTGCAATTTGCTGCTCTTCACCCATCTCTTCCTGCTGTTCAGACTGTTGCCCCTATTTACCAACATCAGTCTGCTGGTTTGTTTCCACCTCATGCTCACTATGTGGCTCAAGTTGTTGTCCTTGACCATCAAAATCATGCTGCTGGTTTTCATCATTTTCTTCTTGCTCATCCTCTTCCTCTTCTACCTGTTCATGTCCTTCTTCTTCCTGTTGTCCTGATTGTTCTATAGGAAACATGAGCCTTCTAGGAGTAGGCCTGCTGAACAAAGGTATAGGGCGATGAACAGGTTGGGTGGGAGATATATGGACAGGAGGAACAGTAGAGAAATCTAGGTGGCTGATAAAAACATCCCATGGAACCTCTTTTTTCTCTAGCTGGTGTAGGATGATAATTTTGATCAGAGAATGATGGAAAAGTGAAGGTATTTGCAGAGGTGGGGCCTTCTTCTGGACTGTGGATGCCATCTTCTCGAGGCTTTTGTATAAAAAGTAAGGGAGATTTAGCTGCCTGGTTCTAGTGAAATGCATCAATAGTCAGACATGGTAGGCATAAACTCGAGCAAACCTCCCTTCACAAGTAAAATACTTCATTATGATTTTAATTAGAGGAGCATAGTTGTCAAGAAGATAAGAAAAAGGAAAAAAAGCAGTGAAAGTATCTCTATGCTCAGGCTTGATGAAAGGCTTGTAATCTTCCAAGTCAAGATGGGTCTGTTTGAACCATTTCTCGCCATGATATGGAATCTTGGTGGCTTTGGACATTGATCTTGGAGAAAACTTGAAATCAAGGTCCGCTACCTGGAAATGCTTGTTCTGGAACCTCACGGCGCATAGGTGTGTCAATGGCGAGAAACTTTTGACCTCCTGTATCTTCTGGCAGAAATCTAGACAACATACTTCATGGAAGTTGAAGAGGATGGATCGATGAGCATTAACCTCCTCTTTAGAGATTGGCTCATATCTTTTATGCGAACCACTTCTGTTGTCCTGCCTGGGCGGCATTTTGACCTAGATTGTTCTTTCAAAACACCAATTTACCACAAGGCTTTTGAAATTCCTTCTTTACAACAAACTCTGCTTCAGCCTTCTGTCACTTCACTGTTTGATAATGTAGCAATGTTTTGAAGATAGTGTGAAATTCCTTCCTTTGATATAAAGCCCTGTCTCTTGATAACAAAACCTTCTTCTTGCCTTTGTATATGAATCAACACATACTCATAATGACATACACAGTTAAGTCAAAGAAAACATGGTGAAGACACCTTCCTGTGGGTGGACAAAGGTAAAAATACAATCTTCTGAGCTTCAAAATACAGTTTTGTCCTTGTATGCCCTTTACCAGCAGATTTAATCAAAATGAGAACAGTCAACCAGAGTATATCTTATTCAGCCCAAATCCACTTCCTTGGTAAGGAAATAATGTTTTTTTTGAATGTTTGTGCACAATCTCCTTCTCAATACAAAAACCTCTGTTCTTTAAAATGTGGCCTTTCCACCTTTAAAGTATCTCAGCTAGCAGACTTTTCAATAAGAGACCATACAGTGGGAAGGAGACAAACTGTTAGGTGAATTTTGTGTGTAAAGTGTCAAGAAATCACCTTGTTCCTGTGAAGTTTGGAGATCAACAACACATTTTTATCTTTGTCCAAAGGTAGACTTTCCAATCATTACAAACCTGCCTTTCCTAGTGTGCCAATCACTCAACAAACTTATGTCTTGTGCAATCAACTCTTAGTGTAAGCATACAGTCAATGCTACAGTTTATGTGACAAGGTGACAGAGTTAAAAATGCTCCAAAAGTTTCAACAGAGGCTGTATAAGCTTATTCCTTTCAAAAGCTAAGACTTCCTTTCAATATAGAATACTAGTCCTCCTTGGAAGAATGCCTCTATCACTCCTTTGTTTTTTATTTATGAACAGGGTTTATTTCATTCCACACAACTACTCTCTCCACACTCTAGTTCTCCTTGCACTAATCTGACCTACCACCTTCCAACCGTATATGGCAGTTTTTCTCACAATTTCAAACAAAGCATATGCCTGACAACTTTGACCTTGTTTCACCAGGGCAGTAAGGAAAATTTATGGTTTTTTAAACAACAATACAGCGTGCAAGCCTTTTAATGTCTCACCAGTCAATAGAAATACATCATTTTGTTTTCATCCCAAAGTTTGAAAATGTGGCCTTTCTAACCCTTATACCACTTAACAATCCTTTGAAAGCTAAGGAGGGTGCAGTAAAATACCTCCAAAAATTGATGGAAAACCCTTTGGAAAGCTCGAGCAACTTTGGGAGTGATTTGGAGGTGTAAACAAGTGCGTGGCACTCTGTAGAGGAAGAACGCCACGCAAAAATCCAACCGGGCGGCTTGTCGGGTCGTGGTCGGGCGCCGTGTACAGGCGCGTCGCGCACACGTACAGGCATGTCGCGTGACAGTTGAGCGCCCGTGTAAAAATTCTCCTGAGCGCGTCGCACACTATTCCAGGCGCGTCGCGCAGTTATAAACAGTCAAAACCTTCTTCAATTTGCTCAGAATTTATTTGTTTGATGTTGAGGGCAGCGAAAGTGTTTAGCATGGAGTTGCGAGACTTCAAAATGAAAAAGCAACAACTTTGACTCCTTTTAAAGTGAAGAGAAAATAACGGCCTTTTGATATCTTATTTTGAGAGGGTTTTTTTTTTTTTTTTAAAGTTTTGAACAACGTCTTTGTTCTCAAACAACAGTCGAACCATTATTTTTCTAAAACACAAATCGACACCCTTTGTTTGAATATGTGTCACAGCGGGGATAAGCAGCTCATTCATGAACCTGTCCCTCTTTTGAAACGAAAACCACCCCTTTGAGATCATGAAACCTTGACTTCTTTCAAACTCCTCTCTCGCTTATAACATTTGAGATTTTTATCTATTGCAATTTGTGTCAGATGAGCTTTCTTTGACCGTGGATAAAAAAGAACCTCTGTTGACCACTATATGTGCAGACCTTGTTTTACAAAGGGCCAATTAACTCAAACAATACCAAATTATTCCCAAATTCCCAAACTGATCCAGTTTTTGGTTATTGAGGATATTGAGTATTTGCTTCTCACAATCTTTCTTCAATGATATTGAAACTGTTAGTTTACAGGTTTTACCTTGAGACTCAAAGGCAATGAAAAACTTGCAATTATTTTGGAGATCTACTACTTTACGTTCATTCAAAATGCAACAGTATAGTACTGTGACCTATCTTTACAGGGAACCTGCTTTCCTTTTTGATAGTGGCATGAAGACTTTGCTTTGACTAGGTTCCAATCCCTGAAAACATGTCATGATCTTTGTGCATATGTGGAGACTAGTAAACCTATCTGCAATACCCTTTTTGCTGAGGAAGGAGCTGAAATGTCACCTCAATATCCCCTTTCATATATTGGTTTTTCTTTGTTATCTAAAAAGAAGACACCTGTAGAGGATATTTTATATTGTAGGAGGTTTTCTTTGGCATTCTGACAGAAGTCCCTTTTCTCTTTTGCAACATAAACTAACATTTTTGCTTTGGATGTTATGGGTATAGTCTTGTCCACTGTGCAAACTGAATTAGATGGCAGATGCTGCTTGGTTGTAGATGCAACTGTTAGGTTTCTTTGAGTTTTCCTCTTTGACTGTAGATAGAAGACAAAGCAGGGGATAATACACCAACGTTAAAAGAAAATGAAACAAGGAGAGCTGCCCTTTTGTTTCCTGTGAAGGAGGTCTTCATTGTCTCATTGCAGTGCTCTTTGCTGAGGGAAACTGAACTGTCACCCACTGGCCTTGGTCAACTTATGATAAGTCATTTGAAAGATAGCCTCTGAGAGTAGGGAGATTAGTATTCTTTGAAAAACAACCATTATTTCTTTTTCCTGTGTAATGACATGACTTGTCAGCCTTTCTTCAATTTGGTTTTGTTGGAGCAGCAGGGTGCCTTGAAGTCAATATTGGCCATCGCCCTCTGCTTGTAGATGAAGGAGGTGCCTTAACCCTCTGCTTGTAGATGAAGGAGGTTTTTGGCCATGACACATTACTAGTTTGTTTGACAATGGTGTCTTTATTCTATTGTGATTTCATGTTGAAAGGAAGCTGCAAGGTCTTGATGAGTACTCTTTGTCTTGCAGATATATCTCAGGCTCATGTTTTCATTGAGAAGCAGCTGTTCTTCTAAATGTAGATTCAAGCAATTTCTTCTGAGATGATGTTATATTTCTTGTCTTTGCAAAATCCATAAAACACTGTAAAACACCTAATAATCAGCTTGAGACTGAGGTCTATGCAGTGCTGAGACTTAGGGGTGTGTAAGTGGCGCGACTTAGGGTTGTTATCAATTTCATTTGCAGAGTGGGAGGTCTGTCATGATTGGTCTATAACAGATGGAGGTTTTTTGGCCTTTTGATGGTTGCCAAGGGTAAAATGCCTTAAAGCGCCACTTCCTAACTTAGGGGGAGGCTTTTGAAACAGACATTGGATTGCCCTTTTAGAGCTGATGGGCAGACTAGTAGGGCTAAAGTTGAATAGGATAGTGATAATGAGTTTTAACTTTGACATGGGCGGACTGAAAAATAGGAGGGAGAAAAAAGTTTTATGAGGGTTTTCTAGATGAAAAATTGACATATGGAAATCAGCTTCTAGAAAACTCAGCTATGGATCTAGTCATCACTAACAAGTGAAAAATACTGATGACTAACAGACTTGGAAAATGATAATCACATAAGAGTTGTTGAACTTCCTTCACAAGAAGACTTATTGCCAAGGAGTGCTCCTACTCATCAACATGATGGCCTCCTCATAGAATTCAACCCATTCATTCAAAATAAATCAGGTTTGCTAGAGTATAACATTGCAATATATGATGAGTCTACCAATTTAGATGATCATGAGGAAGAGGTGGATTTTCTTTCCCAAAAGAGTCCCAAGCATAGCGAAGTGGAAGAAGGAGTAGTCTTGAATGAATTTTATGTCTCAAATCCTCTAGATCAGGTATTATTCCAAGATCCATTTGTTGTTTTCCTTGAGAAATATAAAGGAGTGTGTTCTGCCAAGAACAATCTATTGCAAAGTGTGAGAAAAATTTTAGCCACTACTGTTCGAAAACAGGTGAGGTGGAAGTGGCCTTTTGATTTCTTCAGTACTCTCAAAGAGCTGAAACAAGATCAATCATGGAATCATGTACTTGATTGGTATTGGAAAAGGGAGTTCACCAAATGAATGTATATCATGTAAAGGTTAGATTAGGATAGATAGGAATGAAAAATAAGCTCATCCTTGTGAGCATCTTTTTAGTTCTAGATTGTTTGGAAAGAATAAAAAAAAACATAAAAACAAACAAAGGTAGAAAAAGAGGGCAGATTTGAAAAGAGGTAAAGCCCCATACCCAAAAAATAGAACTACTGAAAGTGTGCAAGCATAAATGCCACTATTGGTTCATAAAGAAGTCTTATTCAGTCATCTAGCCTAATCATGGCTGAACATGTTTTCAATTTATTGTTGATAAGTTAGTAAAAGATAGTTGGTCAAATCATTCGAACTTGACTTGTCAAAAGATAGATTAGGAAGAAATATATTGGTTTCACATGCTTAAAACTGAACCAAAGAGAAAAGATACGGATTCCTGACAAATTCTGAATCATAACCCTCACGTTTTCTAGTTTTTCATTTGTACAAAAATAACATTTGTGTGCAGCTTGTTCTTATGCCACAAACCCATGGCAAATCAAATTGCTAATCCTGGTTTGATCATGTTTTGAATTTAATGTCAGTATAATAGAGAATAAAATTTTTCAAACAACTTAATCTTGATAAATGATTAGACTAGGTAGAGAATAATAGAGTTCATTAGCCTAATCTAAACTCTTGGAAGTAATAAGGGTAGAAGTAGATAGCTTGTTTTTCTTTCAGAAGAACAAAATGTCAAGGATTTTCTAATTCAAATGCACCCAAAGAAGATAAAATGTTAGGCAAGTATGATGGGTAGGTAGAGATGATTTTGAAGCAAACATGTCTTTTCAGATTATGTAATCATAACTTCAGAAAGGCATCAACAAATGAAAAGAGGTAAAAATATGCCCAATGGATGAGGCACTGGTCACCATAAAGCCAGAGATATAAATTTTTGGACACCTCCTGAAAAGGAGCTACCCTTCCCAAGTGGAGCCACTGTTAGTCATCAGTAATTTTTTCTTCTCATGGATGACTAAAATACTTATCCTAGATTTCTAGAAACAAAGTTCATGAACATTGTGAGTTATAGAAATATCACTACCTTCATTATCCTTAGGATAAATTTTCACTAGTTTATCATCCTTTCATGTCAAGGTCAGCTTGCTACTCCCAAAAGACCCATCATGGGCTCATGCTATTCATTTTCACCATGTCTGGGCACCTTTGGCCTCAAGCCCACTGTTCTTGTGTTGCCCAACCCCTCCACTACTACCTAAGGTCACCAACCAATCAACTCTCTTATGTCTCCCAAATGCCTCAAGCATTGATGATCTCAAAACTATCTCTGTAGGCTCTTTAGATAAATCAAGTACAACGGATTTTGGATCTTCAATACATCAGTTTGTCCAAAACTCTATTTTACACCTAATAATCCCAAGTCAAGTTTTCAAGCAGAGACCAAGTCCAAAGAGCCTCCCACTAGGTCATTTAGGGTTTCATAGGTTGTATGGTTGTTTTTATGATCTAAGTCACTATTTTTCATATGCCAAAAAAGTAAAATCAAAGAGGAGGAAGATCAACAAGTGGTTGTCCAAAGGAGATCATAAAATCTTCCAAGGAAGGCCTCTTTGGCCAAGCACAAAGTCTGCAAAGGAAAAATACCCATTTTTACATTTCTGAAAGAGGTTTCAAGGTGGCTATCATCATATAACTAGGTAAGGTAAGAGGCCAACTCATCACTAAAGACACCTACAGCAAAGGAGAGGCAGCATGCCTATTTTAAGAGAAAACTAGGGTTTTTAAGGGACATTTTCTTGGTTTCATGACCTCCATGGCTTAATCATCAACAAGGATTATATCCTGATGCTCTTACACCTCCTCATATCCTTAATATACCTTCATAAACACTTCCCATCACTCCTATCCCTCAAAATCATCATTTTCTACAAAACCTAGTCTATTACCATAATTTGACACTTTTGAGACTAGGCCTGTGTTTCGCCCTTTTGGACCCCTTACCCTCACTCAATTCTTGAAATTACACTTTCCAATACTCTCTAACATCTATCCATATCCCCCAAAATTTCCCCAAGAATTTAGACACCCCTTCATTCCCCTCCCTCTACAAGGCAATCCTAAATCCGCTCACCAAACCCTAATTTCCTCTTCCAACTAAGCTAGGGTTTGCCATGGAAAAGAGGCATAGGAGAAAAGAATCCATTTGATATATCATATCAGCAATTATAATTCCATACCAACTCATAAACATCACGCCTCCAACATTTTCCAAAAATTCATTCCAAGGGCCAAGTCATTTGCCACACGTAGGGCTAGTTATGTTTAAAAATATGTTTCTGACCAAAAAGCAATGAATTTGGAACAAGTGAGAGATTTTTTCTTCCAAAATAGGTCCATTAAGAAAAACCTCCCTCAATTTTTACACAGGTATCATGGTTTGGGAGCAATGTCAAAAATACAGGTGTCACGGGAGAATTTTTGCACTGCTGGAGTGACCTTGGGAAAATCAGTTTGTCTCCCGGCTGGAGTGTCCAAATGAGTTTCTTGATGGATCCAAAAAAAACTATACTTAAATATATTTCCAATGAGCCATTATGAGCTCAATTTGGAATTTAGGAAGGCATCCAAAAGTGGTCTACACCAGCACTCTGCATTTCTGCACCATCATTGAGGACGTTTTTACGAGTCTTGGGAAAATCAACTCCAAACAAGAAAAAAATGGTATATTTGGAAATTAGACAAGCGAATATTTCCAACGAGCTATCACGGGCCCAAATATGATTTCTGGAAGTTCATCAAAACCTGCCTGCAAGTTGACCCTTTTTGGGCACTGTGCAAATAAGTGGCGCTGCGCAAAATCCATGGGCAGGACTGCCCGGCGCTGCGCAAATGTCTAGGCAAGACTGACCATTGCTGCGCAAATCCTAGGAAAGTGAAATTTTTCAAAATATCCCTTCCTAATGCGTAAATTTATCATCTAATGCACCTTCAAGGTTGAAGAGAGTCTAAGAAGTTGGTACGTGTTATATTCTCCTCATCCTTAAGCAAAATTGAAAATTCATTTTGGTTTTTTAGTTGTTGAGCTAAAAACCCTAGGGGGTGAAACCGTAGGTCATGTACACAAAGGGACCTTGTTCTTATAGCCCTTATTGGACCAATTTGATGGCATGGGTGTGTAAGAGATTTTAAGTAGTTACCATACTCTCATGATAAAACCTCCTCAAGCTACAAAGCCACTTAAACCCTAAGAGCCCTAGCCTCCAAACCTCTCATTCTACAAATTTGACTCCATCATCATCTTGACCTTGTTTCATCAAGCCCTAATTTTCAAACCAACATCTCCTATCAACATGTCAAGAGCTGACAACAACAGTGGTGGTGATAAAGGTCAAAAGCCTTTTAGACCAAACATAAAGGAGGAAATGATGGTGAAGAAGAGGAAAGTGAGCATAGCAGTGGTGAAGACAAAGAAAATGATAAATCAGAGGGAGGAAGTGATGATAGTGATGCAAATGATTCAGCCCAAAGTGCAAAAAGGGATGATGCAGATGAACAAAGTGAGGACCAAGAAGATGTTGAGGGAGATAAAGAGGGTGTTGAAGGTCAAAAGGGAAATAATAAAATAGAGCATGTAATCACTAAATAAGATCATGGTAAAGGTAAGGGATATGATGACAACACCAAAGGTCATAGCCATGATGA
The DNA here is from genome assembly GCA_034641835.2 of Pinus albicaulis. NCBI lineage: Eukaryota > Viridiplantae > Streptophyta > Pinopsida > Pinales > Pinaceae > Pinus > Pinus albicaulis. The sequence goes on along the minus strand of CM076579.1, from coordinate 151,870,244 downwards.
AGACACCACCAAAACCCCCATCACTCCTCTGACATGCACATATCAAAGAGGGTCGAGGCAAGTGTTTGCTACCTCCAAAAGGCAAGGGACCTTGTCATCTACATCAGCTCAAATACTTGAAAATGGCAAGGAAAATATGGGAAAAGGTAATAAAGGCAAGAAAGGCAAGAAAACTACACAAAATCCCAAATGCATTGACCTAGACAGTGACAATGAAGATAAGGAGATGGCCACTACGTTTATACTTCAAACCAAAGATGCACAATCAAATAGGTAGATAGGGAATTTGGCATAGCATAATACATCATTCAACATTAAAAACGTGAGCATAAGGTTTTCAAGAATATCAAGAGAGGCCTTGCTCTCCAAAAGAAAATGACCAATCATTACGCAAAGAAGAGCAGGTTTGCTTGTGTCAAACTCAAGGAGGATCTCCTTGAGGTAAAAAACATAAATGTGGAAAATGAGCATAAAAACCTTGGAATTTTGGCTGAGGCTTCTCAAGAGTTGTCTAAAAAAATCTAAGGAAGGTCTCCACCAATTTTGAAGGAATTTGGAGAAAATTTTGTTTTTTGAGAATTTTTGGCCTAGTTTGCGCAGCGCCACTGGCGCTCCACAAAAATCTAGAGAATCTTCAGCAAGAAAGCTTGAAATTTTTGGGTTTTTCCTATCCTACACATCATCCACACCAAATTTCAAAATATTTGGAGCAGTTTTTACCCCTCAAAAGGTCAAAAAACACCTCAAAAATCACCTTTCTACCTCTGTTCTAGGCCTGGCGCTGTGCAAATGATAGTCTGAGGGTTTTTAAATTTTTGACTAGGTTAAAAGAGTTGGATCAGAAAACCACAAGAATATTTTGAAATTATACTCCTCAGGCTTTCCAACGAGCCATCACGGGGCCAAATCCGACATCGGGAAGTGGTCCAAAATTTGGTTGCAAAACAGCCTATTTTCTGCAAAAGTGGCGCTGCGCAAATGGACTGTCTTTTGCCAAAAAGTCAACAAAACACACAAATTAATGGAAAAATGGTTTTTTAATATTTTCTTAGGAAAATAACTCTAGATTTGATTGAGCAGTTATGTTATGATATTTTTCATTTATTAGCTTATCTATTATGTGTCTTGGGCCTTGCATGGTCGTTAAGCACATAAATGACATTTATGACAGAATTAGGGTTTCAGGAAGCCTCTTTTGGTTTCCACCTTCTCACTTTATCCATAAATAGAGAATGAGGCTCTTATGTATTGGGTTGGATTTTGATGACTGATTCTGAAGTAATACATCGTCCCTTGGAATTTGAAAATAACTTGATGTCTTGGATTTTATGAATGCCCTGGTTTGTTTGTTGATGGAGGAGGACTGGTTGCAGGATCCATGAGTTTGGTTGATGCTGAAGTGTTTCTTTTTGTTTATGTTTTCAAGTTTATCATTTTGTTTCCTTATTTCTATGTTGCAGTAGGACAAAGAATTTAGACTAAGAAATTTTTTCTAATGGCACCTTAGGTCTGTTTGTTCTGCACTGCCTTAATGTTTTCTTCTGCTAGGACATGTTAGAGAATCCTTATTTTCTCTCTAAGGAACTCCTAAGCTTGTTTATTTCTTGAATGGTTTAAAACATATGGTATCTAGCATGATTTATGGCTAGCCCTACTTCTTGTTTCCACTAAGAACACTATTCTTGAAGTCATCTATTTAAAGCATTATTACTTAGGTTTTTCAAAGAAGTTTGTTTCAATCCTGCTCTTTGCATTTACTTAAATAATTGTTTTAAAGGACCATCATAGCTATAATCTTGGATGTTCAGGGTTTCTCTCCTTCTATGATTATATTTATTTGTGCATCTTAAATGTTTCATGTCTTTGATGATGAAATCATTGAAAGTTAAATAATTTTCTTTCCTTTCTGTATTTCATTTGAATGTTTGTCTTGGATAATTATCTGGTTTAAGTCTGAATCAAAGAGTTTAGGGTTTGCTCTGCCTTTGATTTTCTCTCTATGTTTATGATTCTTCCAAATCCCTTTGTTTAAGTATATGATAGATAATTATTTAGTGCTCTTTTTCAAACTTTGTTTCTCAAAATTAATTTTCATCTCATGATCCTTCAAACCCCAAAGATCCACCAACCAAGCTAGATTTTCCCTATAGTACTCCCTAATCAGTTAATGAACCTATCATGACCTTTTTAGACTCCATTTCCCAATGAATTTAAGTTTTCCTTATTTATATCTAGTCTGTCTAAGCATCATACCCAACCAAAAAACAATCAACAAACCCAATATTTCATAAATAGCCTAAAGTCAACCCTAATCAGCAAACAATTTCACATCTTTGCACCTAATAGAGGGATCCCTCTCTGAATCCAGGAAGGCTAGGTCGTTGGATTCCAAAGCTTGGTTTGATGTTACCCCTGTCGATTTGTATCTCAATCAATCTATAAAATTATAGGGAGCTAACATAATATGCACAAGATCTTGAGGATAAAGTCACTCAGGCAATGGGAAACAAGCCTCCACTAGGAAAATATGCTAATACATGAAAAATACTGTTGTACAAGTGCCATGAGCCATGACAACACATTTTTTTGGAATAAACTACTACAAAAAGATATAACAAGGTGGATATATTGTTATATAGCTCAAACAATGTTGGTAGTGAAGATCTAGGCTCCCAAACACATTTCCAAGACAATCCGGGAAGGGCTTCCAGAAATACCCAAAAGTACAAAATGTTGGAATGCAGCCCTAGGGATGAATAACAGCTGCAAATGAATAAATGGATGGATATGGATGAATATTATATCTAAATGAATAGATCTCCTCTAATAGATCCTTCGGGTGAAAGGCTGATCTCCACACTGAAGATCTCACCCTCTAAATCAAGCACTGAAAACCCCACTACAAGTGCTCTCCATAATAACGCAATCAAAGAGGAAATATGCATTATAGATGATAGGGATAGGTTGGCCTGGTGCCAATATGTGAAACAAAGCTCAAGAATTTCCTTTTTTGATATTCCAATGAGAAGAATACTTCCTCCCCTGAAAAACTAGCTCAGAAAGTGGGTTTCTCAACCCTCCACTGCAACACCCTGCAACACAACACAAATCTGAATAGAAACTATGCTATATTTGAAGACTGAAGCTTGGATAGAATTCTAGATGTGTGGAAATGATAGTACAGTACTCTTCCAAGAGGCTACCTCAAGGGAAGAGGTGGGATCCCCGCTCGAGAACACCCTGTGCTAAACAACACTACAAGCTCAACTAAACAGCCAAAGAATGCAAGAAGTCATGCAGACCACTAAATAAATAATCAATAACATAAACCACTATGGATGACTTTCCCTCCTTATACACAATGTGATCATTCTCACCTTGGTTCCCACTCATTAGGGTTTCCACTATCATGGAGTCTTCCTTCCATTCACACTGCACTGTCTCTTATTGATGATTCACTCCCTCCATACTAGCATTGTTGACTATCTCAAACGTGACCTTCTCCACATGAATTAGCCCCACTTCACATATGAGGGTGCTTTATCCAGCTAGGAAAATGATTCCTTTTCACATTAAGAGGGATTTTATGCCCACTAAAGAGATTTATGGGCCTCCCTACCCATTTATTCATATAACTAAATCACAAGAGAAAAATTAATATTCCAATCAGTTGCATGCTAATTTAGGAATATTACAGATTTGGAGAATATTTTCGAGAACTCTAGGACACAGAACCAATGATACCATCGACAAATGGTGTCATCGATGCTTTGGTAGTTTGATGCAGGAGAACCCTGCAAAACCCAGAATCTCTCCTAATACTATGCATATAAAAATGCATCCAAATAATTACCCAAATAAAACTTCAATGTCTAGACAATTTCACACACACTATCATTGTGGAAGCTTCTCAAACATATGTTCACAACTTTTTTTTTATGGTTTATGAAAACCATACTTCAACACCACCCCAAAACTCAATTCCTTCATGCGGAAGTTCTCTCTTTTTAACTTCAAACCTATGGTTATAAAACCATTACACAACCAGATTTCAATTAACTCATGCAGAAGCTTTTACTTCAATCAATGGTATGAAATCATTAAATCCAGCTATCAACTTCCCATGCAATCAAACGCAAACTTAAATAAGCATTTAAAATCCAATTCACAAGTTTTATATTCAAATGTCAATATTGAATGATTGACATTAAAAATACATCGCCCTTGATTTCTCTGACCATTCAAAGTTGATCTGGTTCTAAACCATATAATCTCGGATCCATCACTCAATAATTCGCATTATTTATACGACTCTTCATTTAAATTCATTTATGCAAGGTTTCTCTACATTCATTACTTTTCACCATATCATAAGACCAATGTTAACACAACATTAACCCTTAGACCAAAGTGTTTATACTCTTCAATCGAATTTATGACTTCTGACTTCAAAGTGACAGATATAAATGTTTTCCAAGTCATACTTACTTCCATACGCCTTTCCAATAGCGATGAGACACATCATCCTTGTCCCAATGTCAATTGAAGACCTTTACACTCTCATTTCCAGTAGTCACGCTACTAAAATGTGAATTTTTTAATCACATATCCGTTTGGCTCTGCGTTAAGATTATTATAATGCTGCATTCGATTACTGCTTCAATAAACACCTTTGCTTTTGGTCCTACGCCTTGCATTCATAACCACGCCATCACTTGTGGTTTTACCTTTTCAATTCCACTCAATTTTAATTTAAGAATCGGACAGGCTTAAAACAAAAGCTCTGTACCGATTTTCAATGCCGCGTTCTCCGACTTCTAGCTATGGATTGGTTTCCATGACTTTGGTTACAGTCAACCCGATGATTGCACTGATCTGACAATGCCCCACACACAGTTATGTTTCCAACACAATAGAGGTTTATGTTTTCTATGTTCTCACTATCGCTGGAAATTATAACCATGCAACTTCACAATTAAATTAAACGTTGTCCTTCCCAAATTGCTAACACCCCATCCATCCAACGATGGAAAGTCTCTGCAATCGAACTTCTCCAACGCATTCATGAACTTCTCCAACGCATTCACAGACTTTTGCAATCAAAATTCTCCAATGCATTCATTAGAACAGAAAGCCCTATACGGACTTCAATCCCAACTCTTATGCTCATGACATTCTAATTAACTCTCAGATCAACTTTAAAACCTCACCATGGCATCTCTACCATAAATCGATTCACTGTTTAATCTATTCAAAATTAACGGATCTTAAACAAAATCTGCGCCCCTTCATGCATACCATTCATTCAAGATTACACAATGTCAAATGGAATTCTAAAAACCCCTACACTGAGAATGAAGATTCAATTATACGCTGAAAATTTCCATTCAGCAATAAATCAATTTCATTTAATTCCATCATTCCGGAAACAGAGGTTTCATCTCTATTTAATTCAAATCTTCACGTTATCATTCCAATTCCACTGTATTATATGAAGTTCCAACCACTATACCCATTTATCCAATATCAAGTTCGAACTGAAAGTCGATTTCAGTGTTTGCCTTGAAGATTCATTATTAACTATTCCAGCATCGATTAATGTTTTCAAAAACTCTGTTTCCATATAGAACTTGCGCTTTTCAAATGATTCCACTTACAATCAATTCCAAAAATTGCGCCAACCTTTATTGCATTATTACTTCCAGTTCTGTGTTAGGATGTGTTCTCAATTCATATGTGTATTTTCAATTCAACCCCCAATTTCATAAATTAAATACACAATTTCTAAATCAACCAATATAGTTCTGAAAACACACTTTTTATATTAACAAATACAATACTTACAAACTCTTGTCTTTGGCCAGATATTCAAAATTCATGGCCCTTTCAATTGCCCGGAGGCTTACAAACTTGGCTTTCCAAACCTCAGCTCTCAATCACTCTATCCTTTTCTGATCTATTTTTCCTTTGAGGCTCATAAATTTATACAAATTGAATTGAACCAATTTAGGTTCAAATCCCCTTAATCACTCAACAAGCCCTCAAATAGCTCAAAAAATCCTACAATCTAGATTTATCCCTAAAATATTGAAACTAAATCTAACTTAGGCTCATAATTAATTCTTAAATATCCCAAGTCTAATTTCTCTCATGTTTTCCAATTATTTGGAAACATTACAAATCCTCACAATAATTAATTAAAAATATAATTTAATCACTCAAAAATCTCATTAATATAGAATTAATATTTCCTCACAAACATAAGACCCCTAGTTTAAATAGAATACAAAATATTTTCCCGAGCTAATGCTCTTGCATCAGACTCCCAAGGTTGAAAATGATCATGATCTCCTGATCATGTGTTTTAAATCTTTGTCCGCCTGTGTCCCACACTTTGTTCTGTAACTCATCATCTATATCTGCTCTTTGCTGCTTTTCTCCAAGTCTCCATATCTTATGTTGTCTTACTCCACTCGCTGCACTTTCACAATCTGTCTCTCTCTTCATTTTGCTATTGTTGCTTCTCTTCCTTGTTGATGTCTTCCTCTAAGACACTTTCAACATGATTCTTCTGATTAATTCAATTTCTCGGTCCAATAAATCCTTAGATTGCTGATTTCTTGCTACCTGATGAGCTCTTACTCGTTCAGTTCTTACTGCCGCCCAATCATCCATGCCCTCTTGTTTTCTGCTTTCTCCTATCAGCAACTTACTGGACTGGTACATTGTGTACTCCTTTCAGCTATCTTCATCTCTCTGCATCTACAATTCCCAATTCTGAAATTGAGATTCTTCCTGCACTGAATCTGGACTATTCAGCATCATTTCCAGCAACATAACTTCCTCATCCCATGGATTAGAAATTTCCACAGAATTTTCTTCTTCCTTCATTTGACTTCTCAACTGAGTCAAATGTTCTTCAGCACCTTCAATAACACCTGCATTCACAAAACACTTGTTAAAACAAAAATCATAAGGCCTCAGTGCCTTACTTCCCTCTGCCAGCACTTCAGTATGCTGTCCTGAATTTTCCATCTCAACCAGCACATCAGTATGCTGATTCTCTCTACTCAAAGAATTCTCTGAAGAACTCTCAAGACTGTCAAATTGTCTTTCCTTCACACCATCTGTCTCCATGCTGCCTTTCTTCTCTTGTTCACTGTACTGAACTCTGTCTTCTACTGCAATCTCCCTATCATACTCCGAATTTTCCAACAAGTATTCCAACAATGCAATTTCTCTGTGGCATTGCTGAAGCATTTTACCATCACTTACAGTCCCTGCATTCATACACAACTTGTCAGTTTGAAAACTACAAGTTTCAACAGTCTCAACTGTTTCTTTACCTATCAGTACTTCAGACTGATCCACTTCTTATGCATCCACAAGAATTTCTCCTTGTGCTATAACAGATTCAAGTACAAACGCATCACTAATTTCTTCTTCACAGTACTTATATCCTGAAAGATTATTTTCCATACTTGGGACAACTTCACAAGATTGCGCATCCTCCTCATTAAAACCTGTAATCATATCACAATTTTCAGCTAAAAAAATACAAGGTTTTACATTATCCAGCTGATCTGGATCTGCCCAATAATTCAGGAAATCATCAATGATCTCCTATTCTGTTTCATCAATGGAAACCTCCACTTTCAACTCAGCTACTCTGAGTTGCTCACATCTCAACTGTATACTCATCATCTGTTCGAGCTCCCTCAGCTCTTTTGCTAACTGCATGTTTATTTGTTGATCTCTTTTCTGTTGTAGCCTCTGCCACTTCACTCTCTTCCTCATGGGCCAACCCACTCTCTGGCTTTCCTCTATCCTCATCTTTAGTTTATCAAACTATTTCCTGATCTCAGCTAACTCTTTGTCATATTCCGCATCAGCTAACTGTTGTCTTATGCCATTTGCCTTGGCATCTTTCTCCCTCTTTCTATTGTGGCCTCTCTCTGAACCTCTGCTCTCTCCTTTATGAATTTTAGTATTCATCTTCTTCGCCATGAGTTTCTCACCCATGAGTTGCACCAAGCCTCTACAACAGCAAGCTCTCCTGCTGCCACTTACCTCACCAATCCCTTCCTCCGGATCTGGTCTTTTGGTAATCACCGGTCCTCTGCTGGAACCTTTTGAGAATTTCTCCACTGCTCCTTCAGGCTTCACTCATTTGCAACTTTATTCAACCTCTGTTGAATCTTCAAGTTCTGCCACATTCACTTAGAATCCTTTGTTGGACTCTTCCATCACTGCACTCCAGCTGTGATCTGCTTCTTCCCGCTGAGACTTTCTTCAACCTGATTGCAACCTGAATTTTTCAAGCATAACCTTCAAACCAAAGTTAAATATCATTTTTCAACTCACCTTCAAGATCCTGTTGATCTCGCTTCACTTTGTCAACTGCACTGCATCTCTGTGTTGCAATCTTCATTAGTTTCAAAATATGATATTTATTCATCACATGCAATTAATTTAAAAACTTGAATCTTCACACAAAGCTATTCCAGCTCTGATACCACTTGATGCAGGAGAACCCTACAAAACCCAGAATCTCTCCCAATACTATGCATATAAAAATGCATCCAAATAATTACCCAGATAAAACTTCAATGCCTGGACAATTTCACACACACTATCATTGTGGAAGCTTCTCAAACATATGTTCACAACTTTTTTTTATGGTTTATGAAAACCATACTTCAACACCACCCCAAAACTCAATTCCTTCATGCAGAAGTTCTCTCTTTTTAACTTCAAACCTATGGTTATAAAACCATTACACAACCAGATTTCAATTAACTCATGCAGAAGCTTTTACTTCAATCAATGGTATGAAATCATTAAATCCAACTATCAACTTCTCATGCAATCAAACCCAAACTTCAATATGCATTTAAAATCCAATTCACAAGTTTTATATTCAAATGTCAATATTGAATGATTGACATTAAAAATACATCGCCCTTGATTTCTCTGACCATTCAAAGTTGATTTGGTTCTAAACCATATAATCTCGGATCCATCACTCAAAAATTCGCATAATTTATACGACTCTTCATTTACATTCATTTATGCAAGGTTTCTCTACATTCATTACTTTTCACCATATCATAAGACCAATGTTAACACAACATTAACCCTTAGACCAAAGCGTTTATACTCTTCAATCTAATTTATGACTTCTGACTTCAAAGTGACAGATATAAATGTTTTCCAAGTCATACTTACTTCCACACTCCTTTCCAATAGCGATGAGACACATCATCCTTGTCCCAATGTCAATTGAAGACCTTTATGCTCTCATTTCCAGTAGTCACGCTACTAAAATGTGAATTTTTTAATCACAGATCCGTCTCGCTCTGCGTTAAGATTATTCTAACATTTCATTCGATTACTGCTTCAATAAACACCTCTTCTTTTGGTCCTATGCCTTGCATTCATAACCATGCCATCACTTGTGGTTTTACCTTGTCAATTCCACTCGATTTTAATTTAAGAATCGGACAAGCTTAAAAAAAAAGCTTTGTACCGATTTTCAATGTTGCGTTCTCCGACTTCTAGCTATGGATTGGTTTCCACGACTTTGGTTACAGTCAACCCGATGATTGCACTGATTTGACAATGCCCCACGCACAGTTCTCTTGCCAACACAACAGAGGTTTACGTTTTCTATGTTCTCACTATCGCTAGAAATTATAACCATGCAACTTCACAATTAAATTGAACGCTGTCCTTCCCAAATTGCTAACACCCCATCCATCCAACGATGGAAAGTCTCTGCAATCAAACTTCTCCAACCCATTCACGGACTTCTCCAATGCATTCACGGACTTCTGCAATCAAAATTCTCCAACGCATTCATTAGAACAGAAAGCCCTATACGGACTTCAATCCCAACTCTTATGCTCATGACATTCTAATTAACTCTCAAATCAACTTTAAAACCTCACCATGGCATCTCTACCATCAATCGATTCACTGTTTAATCTATTCAAAATAAACGGAGCTTAAACAAACTCTGCGCCCCTTCACGCATACCAGTCATTCAAGATTACACAATGTCAAATGGAATTCTAAAAACCCCTACACTGAGAATGAAGATTCAATTGTACGCTGAAAATTGCCATTCAACAATAAATAAATTTCATTTAATTCCATCATTCCGGAAACAGAGGTTTCATCTCTATTTAATTCAAATCTTCACTTTATCATTCCAATTCCACTGTATTATATGAATTTCCAACCACTATACCCATTTATCCAATATCAAGTTCGAACTGAAAGTCAATTTCAGTGTTTGCCTTGAAGATTCATTATTAACTATTCCAGCATCGATTAATGTTTGCAAAAACTCTATTTCCATATAGAACTTGCGCTTTTCAAATGATTCGACTTACAATCAATTCCAGCAATTGCACCAACCTTTATTGCATTATTACTTCCAGTTCTGTGTTAGGATGCGTTCTCAATTCATATGTGTATTTTCAATTCAACCCCCAATTTCAGAAATTAAACACACAATTTCTAAATCAACCAATATAGTTCTAAAAACACACTTTTTATATTAACAAATACAATACTTACAAACTCTTTTCTTTGGCCAGATATTCAAAATTCATGGCCCTTTCAATTTCCCGGAGGCTTACAAACTTGGCTTTCCAAACCTCAGCTCTCAATCACTCTATCCTTTTCTGATCTATTTTGCCTTTGAGGCTCATAAATTTATACAAATTGAATTGAACCAATTTAGGTTCAAATCCCCTTAATCACTCAACAAGCCCTCAAATAGCTCAACAAAGCCTACAATCTAGAATTATCCCTAAAATATTGAAACTAAATCTAACTTAGGCTCATAATTAATTCTTAAATATCTCAAGTCTAATTTCTCTCATGTTTTCCAATTATTTGGAAACATTACAAATCCTCACAATAATTAATTAAAAATATAATTTAATCACTCAAAAATCTCATTAATATAGAATTAATATTTCCTCACAAACATAAGACCCCTAGTTTAAATAGAATACAAAATATTTTCCCGAGCTAATGCTCCTGCATCATAGTTCCATGTCATGGAGCATCAGTCAAGAGTTCATACAATGTGCCATACTAAGAGTACACAAGATCAAGGTATTGGGCACACGCAATAGCTTGTTCCTCGGTAACAGATTCCCCCATAGCGATGTCCTTAGTAATCAGACCGATAAAAGAGGTAGTGAACCAATCAGTTAGAAGTTGATCAGGAATTGCAAACTTGATGAAACGACAACGCCACCTCCATTCATGAATATGATCGTGTAATATTACCAAATGGGGAAATCAACAATATAAGCACAGAAAATTCATTTTTCAGAAATCTATGCTATAATAATCAATAAAATCCCATGGATCCATTTTTTTATTCATTATAGGACCCAAATCCAAACGGAGATCAGAAACAAATCATGATAGATGAGTTAAACGAGTCTCCCACGCCTAAAATAACCCAAAAACAATGCAACCCCAAAACTACTGCAACACAGAAATACTGCTACAAGTGACAATGTATTATAATGAGGGTTTATACTTAAAAATTATAGATAAAAATAGATCTGTTGTTATATTAATCGATAATGCTCAAAAACTGAGATCTATTCTCCTTTATACAAATCCAAGAGAACCCTGGAAGGGTTTCTGGAAATCCACCCAAATACAAATGGTGATCTACATCCCTAGGAATGAAGAGTCACTACAAACTAAAGCTCATGAAGATATAAGGCTGAAATAATATATATCTGATGCATATCTACTCAAAGGTCTCCTCCAATGAAAGGTTGAACCCTTCAATCACAAGAAAACACTCCAGAAGAGCCACAAGATCCCTCACTGAAATTTCCCTCCAAAATAACACAATTCCCAGCTGAAACTGCATTGTAAATGATGGGGGTAAGTTGGCCTAGTGCAAAATATCTAAAATGTGCCCAAGAACCCTCCTTGTTGATCTCCCAAGAGAAGGAATCCTTCCTCCTATGAAAAACTAGCTTAGAAAGTGGGTTTCTCAACCCTCCACTGCAACACCCTACAACACAACACAATATTCTGCAAAAATTGCGCTGTAGCTGAAGACTTAAGCTTGGGCATAATGTTAGATATTTCGAATGATAGATCAAGACTCTCCCAAGAGGCCTCTCAAGGAAAGATATGGAACTCCTAAACAGGAATACCTTGTGCTAAACAGCACTAGCAATCTTAGCATAGTAGCTGAAGAAAGAAAATGTCTAAACAGACATATCAGAATAATATTCATAAGCTAACCTCATATCGCTACCATCCTCTTCCTTATAAAAAATGTGAGCCTTCTCACCTTGGGTGCCACTCATTAGGGTTTCCACCATCACACAATCAATATCCCTCGAAAATTGTGTTGTCCCATCATTAAAGCCACTCCTCCATAACAACGTTTTTTGATTTGGTCAAAGTTGACATCTTCAACCTGCTCCAACCCCTTTTTACAGCTAAGGGTTCTTCAATCTATATTTTATTTAACTATCTAATCTAATCCAAATTCATACTAGTTGTCTCAATTGATGGTTCACTCCCTCCATTCCATCTATGTTGACTTGGTCAAACTTGACTTTGTCTTCATGCATTAGCGCTTGTTCACACACGAGGGTGTTCTATCCAACTATGAATATGATCCCTTTTCACATTAATAGGGATTTTGTTTCTGCTAAAAATATTTATGGGCCTCCTTACCCATTTATTCATACAACCATAGATTAAGAGAAAAATTAATATTCCAATTAGCTGCATGCTAATTTAGGAATATTATAGTCCTCCCCTCCCAAATATTGCTTGTCTTCAAGAAACTGCAAGAACAGAACTGAAGAGCCTCCTCTCCTCCTCCTGTATCATCCTCATATGATAAATTCCTCTAAGGAACAAGATCCTGTCTCATCAATACATTTCCAAGCTGCCCCTCTCAAGTATGCAAGTTAGCTTTTGGTGACCATCCCAAATAGCTAGCATCATGTAGAAGTAAAACACCCATGGAGGAAACAATGTGTTTTCTAGAGGCCTTCTTGAGGCATGAGATCTGATGTATGTCAGGAACTACCATCCCCATGTGAATCTCCCATCCCCAGGCTATCATCCATACAAAATGAGCCACCCTCCAAAATGGTAACTCATGAAAAATCCCCTCCACCTTTAGCTCCTACAATGTAGGTGGGCTGCATAACTGAACATGGTATAAAAAATGGCCTACCCCACGCTGTCTCTCTCTCCACTTATGATAAGTGTAGAATAGCTACCGACTTTGGGCTACAACAATGTTGCCCTCAAGAGGCAAGAAGAAGACTGGATCTTCAAAGATCCTCTCCATGTAATCATGAATCATTCTGGCCCAATCCATCCCATACAAAGTGAATGGTACATCATCACCATGTGGTACCCAAATCATAAAAATGATGCAATTTATGTGCAAGTTTGGATGATCCCAATGGTTTTTCCAGTGGATACATCGCAGTCTTTCCAACTGTTGTTTTAGAAAATCATGTGCCAAGTGGTCCTCCAACAAGTTACTAGCTATGCATGTTTGTTCATCTATAGGGAGGTAGTAAATAGCATTATATATCAGCTGAGAATAATAAGAATAACACCACACTTTCCCAAATTCATGTGGGAAAGGGTTATTTCCTTCATAAATGTTGGTCCTAGAATGACAATCAAACCCAAAAATAATCTTGCCCTCTTGTGGAGCAATGCACTATACATAGATGGTGAGAAAATGAAAATACTCAATGAAATGATCAATAAGTACAAAAATAAATTTCTTACCATGCATAGTGAGTAGGTTGAAATTGAGTTCCATAGAGGAGTCCTCCCATGAGAATCTCCTCATAAAGATCTATAGAATGAAGGGATGCATAGTCCCCTTGGAACACTCCATCAATAGAAACATACTCCCAAGTGACAACGTATTTGGCCTTAGTGATAGGGCTCTTGTCACTCCATGACTCATTTCTTTGACATGCCATATGCCAAATTCATCCACCATCATGCTGCTATGTGTGGGAGTCTCCTTCCTATGTGGAAGTACCTCCTGATCCTCCAATGCTGAAGGGTAGCTTATTTTCACTTTGATTGTGCCATTCCTTTCTCCTAAAATATCATGCCAAGTATGGGAAAAAATATGGCCATACTCTCCCAAGAGTAGCCAAAGCAATAATAACTCTTGTTTCCCCCTCACACCTCCATCATACAAATCATGAGGTGAATATATGATGATTGACATAGAGAATGTCATATCAACACAATGCACCCAAACTCCTTGCTGCAATATGATGCAAGTGTCCTGCAAAGTTTCCTCCACTAACATACCCTTTGAAGAAGGATATATCACATGATGGCCAAACTCTTTCAAGAGTAGCCAATGCAGCCATGCCTCCTGCTGCCTTGTGTTATAGATGTTGGGGTCCTTTGATTTGGCAGATTGGCATACCAAATGACAAGGCAACATGTACCCAATATTTAGAGTTCTAGGACCTAGCCTTCCTAGACTCAGAGAAGGATCTCTCTAGTTTGTTTTGAAAATATGTGTGCTTGCTTGCTTTTAAGAGTTGATTTTAGGCTAGTTATAAAGTATGAGGTTTTGTTGTTTGTTTGGTTGGGTATGATGATCAAAGAGCATATATAGAATGGGAAAATATCTAATTCATTGGGCAATGGAGTAATATGAAAGTCATGATAAGCTCATCAATGGATTAGGGAGTATCATAGGGAAAATCTAACTTGTCCAGTGGATCTTCAAAGTTTTAGGATAATGAGGTGAACATTAAGGATGAGAATGAAAAGTAGGACAAAGAGAAATTAAGAATTGTTTATCATGTACCCTAAACAAGAAACATCTTTCAAGGCATATGTTTTGAAGTAAGCCAAAGGACAGGACAAACCATAGACTTCTTTGGATAGACTTTTAATAAGGAACAATTTCAGATAACAATCCAGCAATCGAAAGAATACTTTCAGATCAGAAAACATATAAGATAAATAGTAAGAGCAGTCTAAGATCAAACAGAAATAATCTAATCTTCTTTTGACCAACTCTCTAGGAATCTTTAAAGCAACCTTTTGAGGCAGTCCAGCGGACAGGGAACACCATAGAATTCCCTGGTTTTAGAATCTACTAAGCATACTTTGAAAAGATCTTAAAAAACAATCCTCAATTTGTACTCAAAGGAGCATGGACTCACCACTTAATTTCCCTGGTTTCACTCTATTGAAATTATTCTTTAAAACAACCTCTCAAGCCGTACTCAAAGGGATATGGACTTACCAAAAGGGAGACTCCTTGGTTATACTATATTGAATCAATCCAAAAATTACAAGTTAAATGGAACCAAAGGGCAATTAAGAATCCTCCAATCAGACCTTGCAGAAGAAAACATTAAGATAGTGAAGAGTAAACATAACTAAGGTGCTTTCAAAAGACATTTCTTAGCCTAAAACTTTTACTCTAATGTAACAAAGGAAAGAAGAAAACATGATGAAAATAGGAAATAACAATAACAGATAGAAGCACTTCACCAACAGCCAAGCTTAGGGATCCAGTGATCTGGCCTCCTCCATCAACAAAAAATTCAGGGCATCCATAAGATCCACAACATCAATTTCGTTCAACTTCCAAGAGACTATGTATTACTTCAAAGAGTCATCAAATGCCAACAATAAAATGAATTCAAATGCATTATTTATGCTGAAAATGAGGAGGTGAGGTTAAGATAGGGTTTGAGGATCATTTATTACAGAGTAAGTGCATTCCTGACCTTGAAAACCATGCAAGGCTTAAGGCAGAAATATATGCAGCTACTTTTCTATTTCAATAACTCTACCTTAACTTCTAGGGGAAAATAGGTGAAGAGTTTGACTTTAAGGCCTATTCTTAAGTATTACAATAACTGCCTTGAAAGATAAAATATCTTTTGGCTATGTAATTATTGTTCAATGCCTTTGTGGAAAGAAAACATGCTATAGGTGGCAGTTTTGATCCTTTGGAGGAGTAACTGCTTCTTTTTTTATTTATTCGAGGCTGTCTTTGGGTTAAGTTGCCTTGGTTTAACCATTAACTATGCTTTAGGCCTCTAACCTTGATTTATCTTTAATAATATTCTTTACTATATTTTCTCTATTTCTGTTTAAATTATTTTTTATTCATTTATCCTTTAAGCTTCAGCCTTCATCTTTAATCACTGTCCTTAAGGGGCTAATCCTCTATTTTATCCTTTGATCTTCAATCAGCCCTGTAAGCCTTCTTTTCTTCATTCCCTTCCTTTCTTCTTTGACTGTAGCTGTTCTTTTTGTGCAGGGAGGATCTCTTTATGGGTTGGATGGTTCTTGATTTATCAATGATCATGAGTCATCATCGATCAAACCCTGAGAAAAGGCCCTTTGATCTTCATAATTTCGAATTAACACCCCTGGATCATCATCTAGGGTCTAATTTTGTCATTCATGGATTGTGGGAGAGCCCTTTAGGCATCAACGCCATTAAACCTGCAACATACAAACAAATATTAATTTTTAAAACCTACGGGAGCAGAGAAAAATGCATTTTCAGGGTTTCTGAGGCATTGGGGGCGATCTACAGAGGAACAAAGGGTGCAGGGGAATGATCTAGGAGAAGGGATCATGAGGAAATGAAAACGAGGGGAAAGAAGATTGAAATTTTGTGCGGAAGGGGAAAGTGGTTTTTTGAAAACCGTGGTGGTTTATCGCATGGCCATAAGGTGGTAAGTGGTCTTGGCCCGGGGCTGTGCAATACCACCTAGCGTTAGACACATGTCCAAGGCTAAACTGCCTTTTTTGCGCGGATTGGGGCCAATAAACCCTTTTGCAAAACCCTGCATGATATTAGATCTAAGTTGTCAGATCTTGAGAAGTAAGATCAACGGTGCGGAAGGTTTCGGGGACCGAGGCACATATTTGGGAGGTGGAGCCTAGGTGTGATGATGTGGTGGAAATTATCGGGTAGCGCGGGGTTGGGTTTAGGAAATGAGATGAGGGGTGGGAGTGCGACAGCTGTTGGATCAGGGCGTAGGGCCTTTGATCAACGGTTGAGATGGCCCCACCAAGGGGGTAGGAGAAAATAGAAAGGAGGGGGCCCGCGCTTTAAATTTTCCAAAGT
Source organism: Pinus albicaulis (assembly GCA_034641835.2). Taxonomy (NCBI): domain Eukaryota; kingdom Viridiplantae; phylum Streptophyta; class Pinopsida; order Pinales; family Pinaceae; genus Pinus; species Pinus albicaulis. Next base: position 151,853,080 of record CM076579.1, on the reverse strand, counting down.
TTTTGGTTTTTATAATAAATTTCAGGGGTGTAATAAAATGAAAGGAGAGGAGGCATATTTGCATGGTGGGAGGGTTTGAGGGATAGGTGGAGGGTATGGTCCTGTGGGGGTAGAAGGGACCGAGGGTCAGGAAGGAAAGGGGGCTTAGGAGAATAGCGGAAGGTCAGGGTTTAAGGCCTAATTTTTGCCAAGGGTGGGTTTTAATACAAAAACAAGTTTTTTGTAAGGTTTTGACAAGGTCCAATAGGCCAAATTTTTGGGAAAAAACAATGTAAAAGGATTTTTACATTTTTTTAAGGCCTTTTTAGGGAAAATGATGAATGAAGGTGTAAGTGAGGTAATGAAAATGAGGCAAATCAGGTTTTGAAAATTGAGCTTTCTTTGCAGCAGGGTAGCTTCTAAAAGGAAAAAGATGAAGTTTATAGTGAAACAATTAGGTTTAGGATAATGAAGGCAGTGAGATTTCCAGAACTCACAATGCTTTTTTGAAATATTGTTTCTAGAAATCTAGGCTTTTCAACTTAGTCATCTTTGGATATCAGCAAAATTAGTGATGACTAACAATAGATATGTAGGTAACTCACCAATCTCTTGGTCACCATCCACACCCATTCATCCAGATGTGGGTGTCTCCTACCATCCTCCATCTTGGTATTCCTCCAATGGAGAACACCATATTCCCATATCAGATTTCTACCCTTGCATTTCATGGGACATTGAAATGTAATCTCTTGGAGATCTCCCAGTGAAGATCCCTCAATAATAACCATATTGAATCCATAGGGATCCAAGTGTTCATAAAGCAAATTCTCCTCATAGAGCTATATGGTGCTCATCAAGAAAGACCCGTCACAATGTTGAAAGATAAGAGGACTCTCATTAATCATTTGCTCATCCAATGTCACACAAGTGTAATGGTCATCAGAATGCTCCAGTAATAGTTGGGCCCCCAACTCATCACTGCTGCTCAATGACAGTGCTGTTGATCTCAACAATGGGGTATTTTTTGTCTCAAGCTCAAGCTCAATGATGAACATAAAGTTCTGCATAGGATTGTTTAGGAAAAATCTCATCCTATCCTCCAAAACTCCACACCCCAACCCCAAGTGTTGTGTGTAGCTCAACAATGACACACTAGGATGATTTTTTATCCCCTCCTTGAACAACTCAAGGCTGTATATCACAGTGAAAGTCTGCTTCTCCAATTCAGCAATATGGTTTGACCCTTGGTCATGCAATGGCATATTTCCACAACCGTCCATAAGACTTGCTGAAATAATAGGAAGTGGAAACTTATGCATACCTTGGTGAAGCTTGGGAACATCTTTTATGGCTACAAGGGTTCCTCCCTCCAATGTGTTGGCTCGCCCAACTGCTCATGTTTATGGATTCTCCTCCATAGTTGTATCAGTGTTGGTACAAGTCTCCTTAAGTGGTGGTGAAGGCTTCTCCTCCTCTAATTTCTTCTTGTAAAATTTTTTGATCACCCTTTGAGTAAAATCTACAAAATCAGACACTCTTGCATGACTCAAATGGATGAACCACGAAATGTTTGCTTCACCCTCAAGGTGTAGCGCTGCAATCTCAACAGCCTCTCTTTCCACCACTAGATGAAGTAGGAAGAATTCATCTAGCTTCATTACCCAAGCCTTTGTTGTACATGTAGATGACCCATCAAAAGTAGACAATAGAAATCTATTGCCCTTCATTCTCCTATTGCTGCAAGGTCTCCTTTCTTCTTCAAGATGAATAAATTGTGGAAGAGTTAGAGTTTCCTTGAAAGCTCTAGGTTGAGACTTATATTATGCCAGGTATCCACTTAGGATCTCATGTTCCAAGTGCCCTCCATCTCCATTCTTATTGTGTTTTTCCTCCAAATAAAAGGGCATAGTGTATTGATTTGGAGCTCTCTGCAACACCGGTTCTTTCTTCTGATAATAGGAGGTACATGGCCCTTCCTCCTCTTGAAACCCTCTAGAGGTCTCATTGTATATTTCCTCTTTCATCTGCTTAACCTCCTTAGAGAGGTTCTTCATAGATCTAAAAAGTGATGAGACAAAGATCATTCCTTCCATCATTTTAGATCTCTTCTCCTTCTCTTCTTCTTCTTATAGCATATTGAGTGACAACTCACACGCTGAGCCAAGATTATGCTCTGATACCACTGTAATATTCCCAAATGGGGAAATCAGCAATATAAGCACATAAAACACATTTTTTTTAAATATATTCTATCATAATAAATAAAAACCCATGGATCCATTGGTTTATTCACTATAGGACACAAATCCAAAAGGAGATCATAAACGAATCATGATAGATAAGTTAAACAAGTCTCCCACACCCAGAATAGCCCAAAAACAATGCAACCCCAAAACTACTGCAACACAGAAATATTGCTACAAGTGAAAACATATTCTAATGAGGGTTTATACTTAGAAATTATAGAGACAAATTTTGAGATTGCAACAAGATGATGAGCTTAGTGGAGACCAGTGAAGAGGTAGGTGAAAGAGCAGTGTGACTATCAATTGTGACTATAGTGTTGCATGATTTGCAACACATAGTGGTTGGAGATGCCAATGAGGATTGCGTGAGCAAGGCTGGACCAAATATAATTCATTCAGAGCCATTCTTCAGTATTTATTGCGCAGTAGAGGCAGGCTAGCAGGTGGCAGAGATTGGAGCATGAGATTTGCTAGATCGGACCTGATTAGTGTGTAGCAATTGGAGATTGTACTGAGAGCTTGTGAGGAGCTTTGTATGATGATTTTTACATGATCTCTATGACATATAATATACATATAGTTTGGCATTTTCAGCTTTAAGCTTTCCCATAAAATACTGTGTTCATATGTGTGAATGTTTATGGTTTTAATGTGTGCATGCAATTGATTTTATTTCTGCAATTAATGATCAATGGTAGAAGAGATTCTGTATTGTGCATGAAGTCAAATAGTGTGTGATAAGGAGAATATCGGATGTATAAAATATCAGTTATATAATTTCTACATGGTATCAGAGTGATATTGATCATTGAAGCAATTGAAAAGCATTGAAGCGGTTGAGTTTTGTGCTAATGGAATTCGAATTTGCAGCAGTGTTTTCTTGGTGTCGAAGTTGAGATATCTTTCAACGGATTGTGATTGGAGTATGCCCTTGAGGGCATCTCGAATTATATTTCATGGAAGGACATGATAAAGGCAGTGCTAGATGAAAATGGGTTGAAGGAGTTCATAGATGCAAAAATTCCAAAACCTGCTTCTAGCGATGCTGCCGCACTTGACGCATGGCAAAAGAAGACATAAAAATGTCGAAGGATTCTGTTGGAAGGTGTGAAGGATCACATAGTGTCTAGCCTTCATGTTAAAGCTTCTCCATTCTTGATTTGGAAAGCTTTGACAGACTTGTTCCAAAGCAAGAGCGACCAGAGGAAGTTGGCGCTCAAGGATAAACTCAAGAACATAAAAATGGAGAAAGGCGAAAGTATACCCAAGTACCTCACGAAGTTTGTCCAGTGCAGGGATGAGATGGGAAGTGTGGGGATTACTGTAGATGACAAGGAATTGGTGAGCTTGGCTCTCCTTGGGCTTCCAAAGAGTTGGCATTCCTATCAGGACTCTGTCAATGGTCAGGAGAAATTTCCAGGATGGGAGCGACTTTGATCGGATCTTGTGCAAGAGGAGATAAGGCGGAATACCAGGGATGGATCTTCATCGAAGAGTGTAGATGAAGAAAATTGTGCTTTGGCTTCCAAATCAAGGAAGGGGAAGAGCAAGAAGAATTCTTCTCAATCCGGTGCGAAAGGAAAGAAGCAAGACATGTCCAAGGTGAAGTGCTTTCACTGTCACCAACACGGACATTACGCCACTAATTGTCCACAAAAGAAGAAAAATAAGCAGCCTGTTGGATCTGCAGCTGGAGAGGCCTTAGCCTCGCAGTTTGAGCTAGATTTTTCATTGATCACATGCTTGGTCTCAAGTATTATGGGTTCAGTGTGGTTTCTTGACAGTGGTGCGTCTTTTCATATGACCGGAGACAAAGATTTGTTTACTAATCTAGATGAGAAAGATCTTGGAGTGCACATAGAGATGGACGATGATGGTAGATACAATGCGACCGGTATCGGTACCACTTCCTTTGAGAGGGAGTCTGGTAAACCATTCATATTGAAGGAAGTGATGCATGTTCCAGGATTGAAGAAGAATTTAATCTCGGTGGCCATGTTATAAGACAAGGGATATCATGTTATCTTTAGCGAGGGAAAGGCTTTCCTGCGCAGTAAGGAAACTGGTGAAACCTGGAGGATAAGGGTTCGAGTTAAGAACCTTTATCAGTTGTAGGTAGATGGCTGCACAGCAATGGCAAGCAAGGCAGAAGGAGTGGTGAGTTGGGATGAGGGCGAGCTATGGCACAGGAGATTGGGCCATCTTCACCATGGTGCTTTGAAAATTTTGCAGCAGATTTCTACCGGGCTTCACAAAGGTACACTTGCGCAGTCAGATCAGTGCAAGGGATGTACTTTGGGAAAATTTGTGAAAGCCACCTTTCACGGGAAGGATAGTCGTGCCATGACGATCCTTGAGAGAATTCACACATATGTGTGTGGACCCTTCTCAGTAGCTTCGACAGCAAAGCACAGGTACTATGTGATATTTGTTGATGATTTTTCTCAAAAGTGTTGGATCTTCTTCATGCAGAAGAAGAGGGATACATACTCAAATTTCTGTGAGTTCAAGGAACTGTTTGAGAAAGAATCAGGGAAGTAGGTGAAGGCTCTTAGGAGCGACAATGGTGGTGAATTCATCTCTAGCGAATTCAAGGACTTTTGCAGTGCAGAAGGAATTCAAAGAGAGCTCATAGCGCCTCATAACCCACAACAGAATGGGGTCGCAGAGTGAAAGAACAGAACGATCATGGGTGATGCATGGTCGATGTTGCATGATCAGGGCCTTCCCATACACTTGTGGGCTGAGGCATGCAATACTACGGTTTATGTGCAAAACCGTTGTCCTCACAGGATACTTGGCATGAGTACACCCGAGGAGGCGTTTTCTGGTAAGAGGCCTGATATTTCTCATTTGAGGATTTTTGTTTCACCTGTTTACATTCATGTGACAAAGGATGCTAGGAAGAATCTGGAGCCGACCACAGAGGTTGGGATATTTTTGGGGTACACTGATACACCCCACAACTATCGTGTGTATTTTCCAGACAGTCGCAAGACTGTTGTGCGACGGGATATCAAATTTCATGAGGGGAAAGCCATGAAGTGTTCGCTTGAGAGGGGTCCACACTTGCATGCAGATGAGGAGCTATTAGTTCCTAAGGATGAGCCTCAGGATGTGGATCATCCAACAGAGGAGGTTCATGGAGTGGAAGAGACCACTCATGCAGCGCCAACCATCAGAGGGTAGAAGCGCACTACAGAAGCTGAGCAACTGATTCAGGATGCAGAGAAGATTGTAGGAGCACCTACATCACAGTGCAGACAGAGACAGTCACTTGACTGGTATACTGGATACATGGCTCTGATGAGCAAGTGTATCATGACAGAACCATCCTCTTTCGAGGAAGTTGTGGAGGACCCCGCATGGGTAGATTCCATGGTGGAAGAGTATGATTCGATTGTCAGAAACAGTGCATGGGAGATTGTCCCAAGACTGGAAGGGAAATCAATGGTAGGTTCGAGATGGATATACAAAGTGAAGCAATCAGCTGACGAGAGTGTGGAGAAGTACAAGGCAAGATTTGTTGCCCGAGGCTTCTCACAGATTGAGGGGATCGATTATGAGGAAACCTTTGCACCTGTCCCAAGGTATTCTTCCATACGGATGATTCTTGCTCTCTCAGCGCAGATGGGGTGGCACATTCATCAGATGGTTGTGAAGACTGCGTTCCTCAACGGAGTGATTGAGGAGGAGGTGTACATAGAGCAGCCCGAAGGTTTCAAGATCTTCAGCAGCGAGTCACATGTGTGCAGGCTCAAAAGAGCGTTGTATGGGTTGAAACAAGCACCTCGTGCTTGGTACACATAGATAGACAGTTATTTTACCGGACTTGGATTCTCCAAGAGTGAGGCGGATCCGAACCTATACCAGATTGTGGTGGAGGGTAAGTTGCTGATCATTTTACTTTATGTGTAGATGATTTGATTTTGACGGGTGATGAACCGTTGATACACCCATGCAAGGCTGATCTTGCAAAGGAGTTTGAGATGAAGGACTTGGGCCTCCTTCATTATTTCCTGGGATTGGAAATTTGGCAGCGTAGTGATGGATTGTTTGTGTCTCAAGGCAAGTATGCCCAGGAGATACTGGAGAAGTTCAACATACATGGCTACAAGCCTATCGACACTCCTCTTCCTGGTGGTTGGAGGAAAGAGGATGCTACATCGACAAAGATAGTGGATGCCACTGTTTACCGACATTTGGTGGGGTCGCTCATGTATCCGGTCAATACACGACCCGACATATGCTATGCTGTTAACTATCTTTCACAAGCTATGGTTAAGCCTACCAAGATCTTTTGGAAGTCGGGGAAGCATGTATTGAGATATCTCAGAGGCACATCGGGATATGGACTTTGGTACAGACAGTCAGATGAGGTGAAGCTATGTGGCTTCACAGATGCAGATTGGGCAAGAAGCCCAACGGACAGAAAGAGCACATCTGGAGCGATTTTCAGTATCGGGTCGACAACAGTTTCTTGGTACATCAGGAAGTAGAGATCTGTGGCACTCAGTTTAGTAGAGGCCGATTATATGGTAGCGAGTTTGGCTGCATGCGAGGCTATATGGATGAGGAAGATCCTAGTCGGGTTGTTCGATTCACACTTAGATCCTACTATGATTTATTGTGATAATTAGAGTTGCATTAAACTCTCAGTTAATCCAGTATTTCATGATAGATCTAAGCACATTGACATCCGGTATCATCATATCAGAGATTGTGTGCAGCAGAAGATCATGTTACTTTCTTACATTCCTACGGAGGATTAGGATCCTAATATCTTGACGAAGGCGCTCACCAGGAGAAAATTCAAATACCACAGGGGCAGGATCGGGGTGGCAGATAATCCCTATCTTGTTGAGAGGGAGTGTTGAGATTGCAACAAGATGATGAGCTTAGTGAAAAGAGTCACCTTCACTAAGTGGGCCCGCAGGCTATTTTTGGCGCAAGTCTATTTTTAGACTATGTCTATTTTTATACATGTCGATCATATTCTATGTGTTGCAGGATGTTATTTGTGGATGGTTGGTCAAGTTGGAAAAATAGATGGACTTCTATATTTTGTGACACATTGGGTGGAATCTATTTCTTTAGATTTTCACTGGTGTGACATATGTTGAATATTATTAGCTCTTAATAATATTTGGACTCTAAACATTATCTTATTCTCTTGGAGCACTTCAGTTAGGTGCACAGATGTGGCACGGGAGCGACAGAAGGAATTATGCTATTCCCGAGGGTTAAGTGGAGCTATTTCATGGAGACTCCGCTATAACTCATGTGAGCCGCAGTTTTGTGGAGTTATTGAGGTAGTTGGTGGAGTTGTGTCTGGGCGAATCGAGTTAAAATATAGTTGAGCTAGTTGTATCTAGTCTAACCGATTGATACACTAGTGAGAGTGGTGTGAATTAATTAATAATTAATTCACTAATTATTACCTCATTAATCAACTAAATAATACATCAGTTAACTACAGTGCATGGACAATTTTAGTGGCGACTAGTGAAGAGGTAGGTGAAAGAGCAGCGTGACTATCAGTTGTGACTATAGTGTTGCATGTTTTGCAACACACAGTGGTTGGAGATTCCTATGAGGATTGCGTGAGCAAGGCTTGACCAATTCAAGTTCATTTAGAGCCATTCTTCAGTAGTGATTGTGCAGTAGAGGCAGGCTAGCAGGTGGCAGATATTGGAGCATGAGATTTTCTAGATAGGACCTGATTAGTGTGTAGCAATTGGAGATTGTACTGAGAGCTTGTGTGGAGCTTTGTATGATTATTGTTACATGATCTCTATGACATATAATATACATATAGTCAGGGTTTTTCAGCTTTAAGCTTTCCCATAAATACTGTGTTCATATGTGTGAATGTTTATGGTTTTAATGTGTGCATGCAATTGATTTTATTTCCACAATTAATGATCAATGGTAGAAGAGATTTTGTATTGTGCATGAAGTCAAATAATGTGTGATCAGGAGAATCTCGGATGTATAAAATATCATTTATATAATTTATACAACAAATAGATCTACTGTTATATTAATCAATAATGCTCAAAAACTGAGATCTAGTCTCCTTTATACAAATCCAAGAGAACCTGGGAAGGGTTTCTAGAAATACACCCAAATAAAAATGGTGATCTACAACCCTAGGATTGAAGAGTCATTGAAAAATGAAGCTCACGAGGGTAGAAGGCTGAAATAATATAGTTCTAATTCATATATACTCAAATGTCTCCTCCAATTAAAGGATGAACCCTTCAATCACAGGAAAACACTCCAAAAGAGCCACAAGATCCCTCACTCAAACTGCCCTCCAAAATAACGCAATTCCCAGCTGAAACTGCATTGTAAATGATGGGGATAAGTTGGCCTAGTGCCAAAGATCTAAAATGTGCCCAAGAACCCTCCTTTCTGATCTCCCAAGAGAAGGAATCCTTCCTCCTATGAAAAACTAGCTCAGAAAGTGGGTTTCTCAACCCTCCACTGCAACACCCTGCAACACAACACAATATTCTGCAGAAACTGTGTTGTAGCTGAAGAATGAAGCTTGGAAATAATTTCAGATATGTGGAATGATAGATCAAGGCTCTCCCAAGAGGCCTCTCAAGGAAAGAGATGGAATTCCTAAACAAGAATACCTTGTGCTAAACAACACCAGCAATCTTAGCTAAACAATTGAAGAGAGCAAAAGTCTAAACATACATATCAAAATAATATTCATAAGCTAACCTCATATGGCTGCCATCCTCTTCCTTATAAAAAATGTGAGCCTTATCACCTTGGGTCCCACTCATTAGGGTTTCCACCATCATACAATAAATCTCCCTCCAAAACTGCGCTATCCCATCATTAATGCCACTCCTCCATAACAACGCTATTTGATTTGGTCAAAGTTGACCTCTTCAACCTGCTCTAGCCCTTTTCACACCCAAGGGTATTCAATCCAGCTTTTATATATCTATCTAAACTAATGCACATTCATACTAGCTGTCTCTATTGATGTTTCACTCCCTCCATTCCATTTCTGTTGACTTGCTCAAACTTGACCTTGTCTTCATGCATTAGCCCTTGTTCACACATGAGGGTGTTTTATCCAACTATGAATATGATCCCTTCTCATATTAGAGGGATTTTATTACTACTAAAAAATATTTATGGGCCTCCCCACCCATTTATTTATATAACTATAGGTTAAGAGAAAAATTAATATTCCAATTAGCTGCATGCTAATTTAGGAATATTAAGCAGACGTAGATATGAGTAGCTTGATCCTATTTCAAGGATGTGAGAATGTGCGTCCCAGTTTCATAGCGAACTGGTAACCGGAAGTGCGTGAGAAATGCCATAGCAAGAGAGTTGAAATCTTGAAAAATGTCGTGAGAGAGTTCAATGTACCACTTTGCAGCGACACCAGTTAGAGTCCTTTGGAAAAGACGTAGCCGAATTGAATCATCAAGCTAAGAGTTAGAGAAACGCCAAAGATGGTAAGTCGTAACATGCACTTGGGGGTCTTCTCTAGACTTGCCGTCAAATTTGGGACAATTTCCAGGGATTTTAGTTGGAACCGGAGGCCAATATGGATTATGAAGGATAGGGTTAGTCGTCAACTTCGACACATCAGGTAGTTCCAGCATAGCGAGAAAAGGAAATTGCAGATTGAAAGGCATTGCAGGCCTTTGATAAAGACCAATATTGGGATTCCAACTAGGTTGGGAGAAATAATGCCCTCATAAGTTCTGTCTCGAAGGATTTTGTCCGTAGGGGTTATAAGCCTAATAATTCTTCCCATACACCGGTTGAGGACCAGGATATTTATTCTGAGCGAACCACTGAGGTCCTGTCTGAGAAACATATGGATTTTGTTGTGGAATGTAAGCAGTGTCTTGAGGCGTATTATATACCACCTGAGATTTACCTTGAGGAATATAAGCAGTGCATTTTACACTACCTGAGATTGACCTTAAGGAATGTAAGAAGAGCCCTGATGCTGTGCGGGTTCGCCCTAGAGTGCAGGTTGAATCAAATGCTACAGTTGAACAGGTTGTCCTTGGGGTATAGTTTGGCCTGGCTGTTGGGGTTGGACAGGTTGTCCCTGCAATGCAGGTTGGCCTGGATGCTGAGAGCCACAGGCTTGCCCTTGTGGAAGAGGTTGGCCCGATGGTTGGGATGAGCTAGGTTTCCCTTGAAGACCAGGTGTAACCGGTTGAGAAGTGGAGGTTTGACCTTGTTTTACAAAATTTGGGCCTTGCTGAACATAAGGCTGATGTTGTTGCATAAAATTTTGTCCCTCTGATGATTTATTTTCCCCTCAGCAATATAAGATACTCCTTGTTGAACATAATGTTGACCAGCAGGACCATAGGGTTGTCTTTGTTGGACTGAAGGTTGTCCCTAAAATGGTTGTCCTCGTAGACCATAAGGTTATTCATGTGGACCATAGGGTTGTCCCTATTGGACTGAAGGTTTTCCCTGAAAGGGTTGTCCTTGTGGACCATAGGGTTGTCCTGGTAGATACGTGAACTGGTTGGTGTTAATCAAAGGCAAATAGATGGGATTTCCGTACTCATCATAATGATGCGGAGGATTAACAGGAGCTTTTGGCTGCTGAGAACCTTGAGGGGTGTAATTTTGCTGCTGAATGGCCAACATGTACTGATCATACGTCAAACCTTCAAGGATTGGATTAGAAGAGACGTGTGCACTACCAGTAGGTTGAATACCCGAAACGTGAGGCTGTGATCCACCCACGGTGGGCCCAACTGGTATCGTGGAAGCGTTAGGAATTGACCGACGAACAACAGAAGATGGCGGCAATGATTGAACCATACTAACAGATGGTGTGGCTGAAACCACACAAACATTGGGTTGGGTTGGGACAGATGTAACGACCGTTGACGTCATGGGAGTCGAAGGTGAGGCACCCAATACTGTTACAAACGATCTTTCCGAGGGAGTCGATGTACTTGTCTAGATCGGGTTCTGATACAATGGTGTAGCACCAGAAATAATCAGACTCAACGAACAATAACCGGGTGGGAGAGAGGAAGGTTGACTTGAGACATAAGGAAAATACTCCGGAGGGAGCTGATATTCTCCTGTAGAAACATAAAGCTCTTCACTACTAATGGGACTCGAAGAATCCATGTCGGATGAAGCCATAGTATCTTCGAAAAGGCAACGAGTAGTGGCAAGTAAAGATGGTTCTGAAGTAAGAGGAGGAAACTCTTCCTCATTTCCAAAAACAACCCAAGAATCTTGAGGTTGCCAATTGATATCAAATGGCTCCTCAAGAGGAGATCGGGTAGCAAGAGGTAAGATACTCGGAAGAATAGACTGCCATTAATTGATAGGCCTAGTGGCCTGAGGTGCTCCCGAAGAGACTTCAGGAGAAGGATCTCCACTAGGAGGTAATGAAGGGGACGACGAAACTGGTGGTTCCGCCACTGTGAATTTGTCTCAAAATAAGAGAGAACCAAGATGACCAATTCAAGGCTTCAAGATCAAACACTAAGGAATTACTTAAGAACAAGCCAAGAAAATATATTTAATGGGCATGTGATCGTAGGCAATTGATTTTATAGCACTTGAAAAAAAAAAAAACTTTTCCTTTTCATGTTTTAAGAGTTGAGGAATAGGCAAAGGTGACTCTAGTCACTTTCAAGTTGAACGAGCGTGAAAGGACAAGTGCTCGATGATCTTTTAAATTTTAGAGAGTCATGAAAAGACCAAAATGAGTAATCAGGAAATCTAAGCAAGAGGGTGTACCAAGTTTCCATGAACTATAATATACACCTTGGTGATCAAATGAGAGAGAAATGACGAAGGACTTAACATACGTGCAAGCAATCTCCCGAAATGCTACAAGTCGTGTATCACAAATTGCTGTATGCGTACTCAGCTTCCTACAGATAAAGGATTGCAACCTATGAGGGTCTCCCTTTATATACTCGATGGTACGGGGAGCACAAGTTCATGCTAGCATTGTCTAATTCCAGATGGTGAGCGACAGCTACTAGGTTTAACGACGCCGGAACACGTCACTAGCCTAGACCTATAAATGTATGTGTTAGGTTTCAATGCTTCCTTAGGTTGATTGAATTCATTTTAAAGTTGATCTTGAATTAATGTTGCAATTTTAAGGCCTTAACGAATGTAATCTTGAATCCTTAATGCACAACTATATGCGAAAGAAAATCATTCCAATTCGATGAAGGTTTGCCAAGAGAGGGATAGTAGATCATAACGAAGCACCAATCAATCGAATACAAGAGGAAATTTCCCTTAATGCATCTAAGACAACCCAAGTAGAAAACGAAAAGATCTTTCCTTGGTCACTAAAATCTACTAATGTAAAAGAACTTTTTTCATTTTCAAACTAAGAGAAAGAACGCAAATTTTTTCTTTTTAGATGAATGAGAAGCAAAATTCACTATTACACTAAATGAAAAATAGAGACTAGTTTTGAGCAATTTGAATGAAATGATAAAAATCAAAGAGATCAATCCAACACGAACATCAAACACACTCAAAACAAGTATGCACTCTTCCAAGCAAACAGGGCTTTCAAACTGGTTCAGCAAGCAATGTAACCTATGCTCAAGGTGACAGATGGAGAGCTAAACGAAATCCAAGATGATCATTCAACAACCCAATGACACGAGGAACCAAAAGAAAATCTAAAACAATCAGTCAACAAACTGAAAAGATAATGACTAAAATGGTTCAAACTCAACTCAGAAGGTTCAGTAAGGAGGTAACCGAACAAGCCACGGAAGGCACCTAGAAACCCTAGGATGTCAAACTCCACTGATCAAATCAGGGGAAAACACCTGAGAAGAAAGAGACAAGAGAGCCAAAGCAATTCCAGTGGACCAATTTAAATATGAAAATCCAACCCAAAGGCAAGAGAAACTGACAAAACTTAGGAAAAAGGCTAAAATTTTAACCTACAGGATTCGGTGTGTCTGTGAGGTTGCAATCAGCACCAAATAGAGGATGGTGCACCTGTGAAAAAGGTAAAAAGCACCAATCGGTGCGACTGTTCAAGCAACAACAGCGCCGAGCCTGAAAACTATGGAAAAATTTTAAAAAAAACTAAGCAGAGGTCAGACTTGACACTCTGAGACTGAATGTGATGGCTGAAAATACTGAAGTAGTGAAACACAAAACAGTAAAAAAATAATCAAACCACTCAAATTTGAACAAACAAGCAAAACACTAGATGAACAATAAGAGACGACAAACACACTAATCCCTAGTATGGTTGCCAACTTTTTGTGCAGGTAAATCCCCTCTGTGGACAAAGGCGATCCCTCTAGCCCTGGAGTGGGTCTAAAAACAAGGGAACAAGTTGGACTTTCAAACTCCTAGCTTATAAATGAAAACGAGTTAGGACAGATGGCTTACCTTGGTCCAATGCTTTTGTTGTCATTTGTAGCAGTGATCCGCTGATCTTTGTCTTCACACATCATGTTCTTTCAATAACAATGTCCGTGTACCTGTACAAGGATCAAGTGAATGGTGACAACATAAGAAAACATATTTTCATTCACAGCTATTTGATTGGTCAAGGAGAATCAAACATTTTGCATATTATCGAACACAAAATTGGAACCAAAAAACTAGTCTTTCATTAATGATAGAGAAAAGAAGTTTACAACCTTAAAGCCTTGACGTTGCAGCCTCCTTCGACGGGTTCAGTTAAACATGTCTTAAGCATTCGTCGGGGATCAGACTTGGTGAGGCAATGGGCCTAAACTCTCTCTAGACAATGGATTCCTTTCTGCCCTATTCTTCACACCAGCTATAGTAAGGATTGTTCAGCAAGTTGAAACTATGTGAGAAGGATGTATTTATAGGAGAGGAGGAGGTGGTTTGGGATCCCTCATAAGGTGGAAGAGAGGTCCTATCCCTTTGGGGAGTTGCTCAAATGTAGGAAACAAGAAGCCAAAGGGAGGATTTCGATGTTATTCAATCGAACAAACCATGATGACTCCGCTCACGAAGTAGTTAGGAATGGAAACTTCGCTTCTATTTTAAAAAACATTCCAAAAATAGCTCAGCGCGGGTAAGACACGGATAGAGAGCTGCAATGGGCGTGAGATCCAATGTTAATTTCCCTGTCGACGTGGGGCCATAACTACCTACCAGCGCTAACCCAGAAACACATGTTTTTGAGAGTCTGCTTGAGGAGTGATCAATAGAGGAAATGTTCTTGACATGCCAAGGGATGAAAATACACTTTTAGCAAGGTATGAAAATACACAGAAGTAACTGAAATGGTCCTCCAATGTTCGGGATGGGGATTGAAGGGACAGTGACAAAATACTGTGTAACAATTATGAGATAAGATTAAAATTTATTTTCCAATTTATTTAAAAATTGGATACCCACATTAGCACTAATGTGTCACTGAATTCCTCACTCATGTGTGATTGGAATCCCACACTAGTATGTGGTGAATTTTCTTGTTGAATTTCAACACTCCCTCTCAATAAGAAAGGGATTATCAGCTACCTCGATCCTGCCTCTGTGGTGTTTGATTTTTCTCTTTGCAAGTGCCTTCGTCAAGATATCTACATCTTGGTCTTCCATGGGAATGTAATACAACAACATAATGTGCCTCTGAACACAATCTATGAGATGGTGGTACCAGATGTCAATTTTCTTGGACCTATCATGGAGTCCCGAATTAACCGAGAGTTTTATGAAACTCTAGTTATCATAATGTATCATTATCGGATCCATCTGATGATCAAAAAAACCAACAAGTATCTTCCTCATCTAGGTGGCCTCAAATGTAGCCTGGCTAGCTCCCATGTACTCTGCCTCAGTTGAACTGATTGAAACTAATCTTTTTTTCCCGTTATACCAAGAAATTGTTGCTAATATTATGCTGAAGATGCGTAGTGATGTGCTCTTCATGTTTCATGGAATACCTACCCAATCTGCATCGGTGAAGCCTTGAAGCTTTATTCGCTCTTTCCATTTGTATCATAATCCATACTCTGTATTACCCATGATATATCTCAAAACATGCTTCCCCATCTTCCAAAATAGCTTGGTAGGCTTAACCATAGCTTGACTAAGTTGGTTAACTGCGTAGCATATGTCTTGTCTTGTGTTCACCAAATACATAAGTGAACCCAAAAGCTTCTTGTAAATAGTAGCATCTACTACCTCACCTAAAGTAGCATCCTCCTTCCTCCAATTTCTCCACGGGTTTGTTTCCCTCCATGTGGAACTTCCTCAGAATCTCCTTGGCATACTTTCCTTGTGATAAAAATAACTCCCCATCTCTTTGCCATATTTCCAAGCCAAGGAAATAGTGAAAAAGCCCCATCCTTCAGGTCAAACTCTCTTGCAAGATCCTCTTTGCAAGAAGTTATGAGATGCTCATCACCTGTTAGTATAATATCATCAACATAAAGTACAATAATCAAAAGCTTACCATAAACCACAATATGATATAGGTTTGCATCTTCTTCACTCTTTGTGAAGCCCAACCCAGTGAAATAGTTTTTGATCCTGGTGTACCAAGCACGAGGTGCTTGCTTCAGCCCATACAATGATCTCTTGAGTCTGCACACATGCGACTCCCTGTCAAACATCTCAAAACCTTCTGGCTGTTCAATGTACACTTCTTCCTCAATAAATCCATTGAGAAATTTTGTCTTTACATCCATCTGATGTATCTTCCACCCCATCTACGCTGAGAGTGAAAGGATGGATCTAATCGATGAGTACCTTGCAGGCAGTGCAAAATCCTCCTCATAATCAATCTCCTCTACCTGTGAGAATCATCGGGCCACAAATCTAGCATTGTATATATCCACACTCCCATCTTCTGCTTGCTTCACCTTGTAGATCCACTTGGATCCAACCACTGACTACCCCACTGGTCTTGGGACCACTTCCCCTGCATTGTTTCTGATAATGGAGTCATACTCCTCAACCATGACATCAACCCATGTTGGCCGCTGCAATGCTTTATCAAAAGAGGATAGTTGTTTCACAATAAACTCGCTCATAAGAGCCATGTATCCAATGTACTTGTCTAGGGACCTTCTATGCCTGCGTTGTAATGTAGGTGAACCTACATGCTTTGTCGCATCTAGCATCAATTTGTTAGCCTCTCTAGTGCGCTTCATACCATTTCTAGTGGATGGCTCTACATGAGTGGTTTCTACCAATCCATGACCCTCTGCTTATGGTTTCTCCACATCCTGAGGTTCATCCTTTGGAAATAAGAGTTGCTCATCTGCATGCAAGTCAAGCTCCCCCTCAAGGGAAAATCACATGGATTTATCCTCATCAAATTTAACATCTCTCCTGACAAATGTCATCCTATTAGCTGGAAAATACACTCGATAGTTGTGGGGAGTATCAGTGTACCCTAAAAATATCCCAACCTCTTCTTTTGGTTCTAGCTTCTTCCTGGTATCTTTGGTCACATGGAAATAGACAGATGAGCCAAAAATTTTAAAATATGAACATCTGGTTTTTTACCTAAAAAAGCTTCCTCTGGTGTACTCATGCCAATTATCTGATGAGGACTACAGTTTTGCACAAATATCATTGTTTTTCATGCCTCTTCCCATAGATGCAATGGTAGGCCCTAGTGGTGTAACATAGCTCATGCTATTCCCATAATTGTTCTGTTCTTTCTTTCTGAAACCCCATTCTACTGTGGGTTATGAGGTGCAATCAATTCTCTCTAAATTCCTTATTCGGCACATAAGTTATTGAATTCATTATAGATATACCCACCGCCATTTTCGCCCCTTAGAGCCTTCACCTTCTTCCATGTATATTTCTCTACCAGTGCTTTGAACTCCCAAAACTTGGAGAACATCTGATCTTTCTTCTACAGAAATAAGATCCAACGCTTTCTAGAAAAATCATCAACAAAAATCACACAATACCTGTAATTTTCTATGGAAGCTGTAGAGAATTGTCCACACACATATGAGTGAACTCTCTCAAGAATTGTCACTGATCGGTTCTCCTTCTCATGAAAAGTGGCTTTAGTATACTTTCCCATGTTACATCCGTTGCATGTGTCTATCTGCTTAAGAGTACCCTTTGGAAGACCTGTAGAAATATATTGCATGATCCTCAAAGAATTGTGGTGTAGATGGCCCAATCTCTTATGAAATAACTCACATGTATCCCAAATCACCACCTTCCCTTCTTTACGCCTCAATGTTGCACAAACATCTACATCAAGTTTGTAGTGGTTCTTCACAGAAACCCCAATATTCTTTACCTGTACAGTGGCTTTGTGACGAAGGAATGATTTTCCTTCACTAAAAACATAGCAACTGAAACTAAATTCTTTTTCAAGCCTAGTACATCCATGAAATATGTTAATATGAAAGGTTTACCTGACTGTCTCTGGAAAGTAACTGTACCAATATCGGTAGCACTATACCTCCCATCATCACCCATCTCGATGTGAATTTGAAGGTCCTTCTCCTCCAAGCTACTAAATATTTATTTGTTTCCATCATGTGGAAAGATGCTCAACTATCCAAGTACCACATATATCCAATCACATTTGACACCATGCATGTGATGAGAGAGAAGTCCAACTCAAACTGTGAGGCCAATGCTTCACCTACTGCAACTCCGAGAGCCTTCTTGTTGTTCTTATTCTTTTCTGGACAATTTGTGGCATAGTGTCCATGATCATGACAGTGAAAACATTTCACCTTTGACATATCACGCTTCTTGTCTTATTTGCCAGTCTCATATTTGGAATGGGACTTCTTCCCCTTCACCTTCTTTGCCTTACCATCCAAGGCAAAATTTTCATCATCATTAGTCTTGGATGAGGATCCATCGCTGCTATTCTGACGAAACTCTTCTTCTACCAAATCTAACCATAGTCGCTCCCAATCTGGTAACTTCTCCCTCCCATTCACAGAGTCCTAGTAACTATGCCAGCTCTTGGGAAGGCCTAGAAGTGCTAGTCTCACCAAGTCATCATCATATACATTAATCCCAAAACTTCCAAGCTCATCTCGACATTGAGTGAACTTGGTCAAGTATTTCTGGATTGTGTCACCCTTCTCCATTTCGATTTTCTTAAGCTTATCCTTGAGTGCCAATTTTCTGTGGTGACTGCTGCTTTGAAATAGATCTATCAAGGCCTTCCACATAGCATGTGGATTTTCCTTTCCATGAAGACTCGAGACAATATAATCTCAAAATCCTTCTAATAAGATCCTCCTCGCCTTTGCGCCATTCTTCCTCCAGGCTTCATGCTATGGAGCATCTACCTGATTGGGTTCAGGAATATTAGTGTTAATGAACTCCTTAAATCCATTATCCTCCAATACTTCCTCCATCATGTCCCTCCATGCAATATAGTTCGAATTTCCCTTGAGTGCATATTCGAGTCTCAAGCCTGTGAAAGACATCCTGGTCAGCTTCCAGCTCCAAAGAATGTATGTGCAAATTGGAATATTTTTCAAAAAAAAATCAATTTCTTCTCCACTATTGTGATTCCTGACTCTCTGATACCATTTATAAATTACACCAATGGATTCAATCTGATCATGCAATGTACTAAAACAAGATATTGAATTCTTCTACAATATTTGCATAATATAAATAATGATCACTCAATCACATGCAATTAAGAGAAATAAGTAAATCAATCGCACAACACAAGATTTTCTTGGGGAAAGCAACTGCTCAAAACCCCTCCATATTTATTGTATAATTAGCCAAGGAATCATGAAACAATACAATGCATCTGTGCTCACAAGAACCTCATACACTCTACCAATCGTCTCACACTGATTTAGGAAATATTGGACCAATACATAGCCAATTTCCTGCCCAGCTTTAGCCTTCCTTGCTCACCTAATCCCTAGGAAAAATAATCCCTATTAAATAGGAATTCCAACCTTCCTTGACTGCCCAATCCATCATGGGAATCTCGTGGTTTTATAATTGTGTTTGGGATATTCGTTAATAATACAACTAATATTTTACTTGCCTTTAACCTTTGTCTCAACTAGAGTGTCATCAAAATTGACTTGCATGCAACTATTAATAGTGAATCATCAGTTACTTGGTATATCACTACTTGTGAATTAAATATATTTTAATTCACTTGATTTGCCACTATCTCATCACTCAGTTCGAACTAGTTAAATTGATTTTAACTCAATTAATTTGAGTTAACTGATTGCACTCACACCACACTAGTGCTACAACTGCAACCAAACCCTGTAAATAATAGAATCACTCTACATGCCTCACCTTTGACCCTCATCTCAAAATTATTGAGTTAACAAAGTCTATCACACCTAGTTAACTATTACAAGTTGTTATGAGATAAGATTACAATTTATTTTCCAATTTATTTAAAAATTGGACGCCTACATTAGCACTAATGTGTCACTGAATTCCTCACTCATGTGTGACTGGAATCCCACACTAGTAGTGGTACATTTTATTGTTGAATTTCAAAATTGTCTTCACATAATTCCTCAAACTCTCTAAAAGTGTATTCTCCTCCGCTGTCTTCTCTTAAGGACTTTATCTTCCATGCTTATTAATTTCTCACATAGCTTGACATGTACTCCAACATGGCTTCTGTTACACCATTTTTTGGTCATCTAACCTATTATCATTAGATGGACCCAAGTACACCATGTAAGACCAATTTTACCCTAAGTAAAATTGCTTTCACTATGTAAAATAACTTAATAAAACACATTTATTAGGTTGTTTATGGTCTAAACAGGAAACCTCAAAAGGAAATATTAAACAAACCTATATTTGTTTGATTTTTCTCAAGGAATAATTAATTAAACAATAATTCAATTATTATTCCTGGTCATGTTTAACCCAAAACAAAGAAATTAATTAGATAAATCTTTATTTATCTTATTATTTTCTAAGAATAATTATTTAAATCTTATTTAAATAATATTCCTTGTTAAATATGACTAAATCACCCATAAATAATTAAATAAATCATTATTTATTTGATTATCTTTTAACCACCTCCTTAAAATGATAAATAAATCATTTATTTATTATTCACAAATAAAGGGATTTGACCCAAGTCAAATACTTTTTCCCTCCAACAAATATAATAAAATATTCCATAAAAGGTGGATCTAGATTTGGTTAATGTTATTTTAATCATGCACCAAGATCTAGAATGACCCAATATTTTGCTATAAATAGGAGGGTTTTTTCCTACCATTCTTCACCTTTTGTTGCCTATTAGATCACTCTGGATCTATACACTTGGTCACATTCTACATTATTTGCTGTGTGAGCTCCCTTTGAGTTCTATCTTTGTCTGGGTTTTCTACACCAACAAGAGAGAGAGATTCTAGATCTGAAGTGCTGAGGACTTCCAAGAACCCATCCCATTGAAGAGAATTGGATACGCCTTCTTGTTTTCCTCCCAGGTGCCCTTAATACAAAAATTCTTTCAAAAATTGTTCTTGTCTTGTCTATTGGTATATGGAGCAAACCCTTGTTTTTACTGCTTAATGTCTTTCCATGCATAGATCTGGTTTTTTACAGCTCTTTTCTTGATCAACTAACTGCAGATCTGAAGATATTGGCAGCCACTTTTGTTGTTAGGGCTATTAGTTATGCGTAGCTAAAGTGGTCCTTTTTCGTACACTTCGACAAAGGATTTATACTAACAAATGGCGACTCCACACGGGTTTTAAATTACGACCGGCTATCAAGCTATATTCCGCATATCCATTAGATCTATCTTATGTCAGCTTTTTGTTTTTCCTATTTTTATGTTGTTTTTCTCACATAAAACCCTAAAACATTAAAATTTCTAACTTCCGCGTGTTTCTAGCCCTATTGTGCAGGTGACCGACATCAGCCACAACTGAGACGGAAACTTTTCTGAAAATATGCCGCCGAGACACCCGGAGCTTCAGGTCGCACTTTTCAACCCATCACCTACGACCTGGACCTCCAGGTCACACTTTTCAGCCAATTTTCTGCGACCTGCACTGAAAACAGGTCAGAACCTGCAACCTGCCAATTTTTCAGTTGTTTTTCTACAATTTTTCTGGGTTTTGCTGAAGCTTCTGTCAGGGTTTTCCAGCCTCTGCCTCCACTCGTTTAGACCTGTTTCTGATCTGTTTTGCTCATCTAAGTGGGCACCTAGCCCCCTAGGGCTTCAGTACCCTCCACTTTTTGTGGAAGAGTTTTTAGCTATTTTAGCCATCTATTTTTCAGAGTTTCAGCCTTCCCTTTTTCAGATCTGATACCTCCTCCTCAGATCCCTTTAAATCAGCTTTTCTTCCTTTCAAATCACCTCTTGTCGTTTTTTTTGGACCTCCCTTTAGGACCTCATCCCTGTCCTTTCCGCTTTTTGCTGATTTCCTCCCTTTTTCCAGCCACCTTGCCTCTGCCTCTTGGTCATATCCATCCTCTTTTCAGCATTTTCGAGATCTAACCCTTTCAATTCTTAGATATATTGGCTTCTTTGTAGTGTGTTTTGACTAGATTTTTTCCCTCTTTTAGAATAGTTTTGAGAGACCCGCCTTTTTGGGTTAGATTGATGCATTGTTAGCTGTTAATTTTATGTTATTTCAGCATTATATACTGTTCTCTGCAGATTTATTTTCAGTTATGCAGCACACTTTTTCTCTTGCTCTCAAAACGAAAAGGGTTTAAAAATTAAAATTAACGCACGCCACACACTCACCCTAAGCGAAGAAGAGCCTGGTTTACACTGCCAGGCAAATACTTTAAAATCAATTGACACTGCACCTATCTACCCTTGTTTCGACATTGTAATCACTTGATTCTACACCTCCTTGCCCTTGTGGTCGTTCTTCTTCCCCTTGTGCCTTGTTTGTGTTGTCATCATTGTGCCCCCAAGGCGCACTTTCTGGAGACTTCTTGGCCTTCACCCTCAGTTTCCGGTCAATCGACCTGCTCCGTCCCGCCGTCGTCAAGCCAGTCCTCCTTCGAGTCCGCACTCCGACTCCTCTTCTGATTCTTTGGGTTCTCCTTTTCCTTCTGGTTCTCCCCCTGTCACCTTCACTATGTCTGGTCCAGGGCCTAACGCTAGCGGTGCTCCCGGCCCTAATGCCGGAACTACTACTAGCGGAACCGCCACAGGAACCACCTCGGCCACACCCTTGCTGCCGTACATCGCAGGCCTCAGCCTCCCCGATTTCAATCAGTTGATCAATGACCCTATCCGCCATGATGTTGGTTGGCCTGCTATGCCAACCAAGCTCCCCTCCGAAATCCCTAATTTCGAAGGCCTTGCTGGAGAAGATCCAACCAACCATGTCCGATCTTTCCACATGTGGTGTTCCTCCAACTCCATTACCGATGATTCCATCCGTCTTTGGTTGTTCCAACGCACGCTTACTGGCGAAGCTTCTAAATGGTATGTTGACCAAGCCCCCTCTTCCCATACCACCTTTGCGACCATTGCCCAAGCCTTTTTATCTTACTTCCAGCTCCCTCTCTGCTACGATACTGGTACGGAGCTTTTGACCTCTTTCAAGCAAACCTCTTCGACCCGCCTTTCCGCTCATGTCCAGGAATGGCGACGAAGACGGAGCTTATGTCGAGCTCCCCCATTCAAAGACCGGATCTATATGGACTGGTTCCTTCACTCTCTCTTAGCTCCCATTGGCAAAGATGTCGCCTCCCATTTCCCTCAAACCGAAGAAGCTGCCCTCCAAATAGCCTTGAAATATGACCTGATCTATGCTCAATCTGGTTATGTTTATATCGTCCTCCCTGACCTCCCCAGGCCCGGTGGCGCTAACGCGCCGAGGGCATCTCATTCCGCAGACGGTATCGTTGGAGCCCTTTCTCATCCGTATGCTCAACCTCCTATGGGCTATGGTCTCCCTCCTGGAGGGGCCAGCACCTCTAGCACTCTTCCCCCTCCTGGTAGCATGTATCCAGGATACGGCATGCCTCCTCCTTTTGCCCAACCTCTTGCTTACCTCAATGTTACCCAACCTAACCATTACCCTTATCCGCAGCCTGGTGCGCCAGCTCCTCCAGCATATGCGCTTCCATCTCCCTTGCCTCCTCCAAACCCGCACCAGCACCTACAGCCCCCTCCAGGGCAAGTATTTGCACAGTAGGGCGCGACTAATCCCCCTTCTTCTCAAAGAAGGCGGAGAGGCAATCTAAACCAATCTGCCCCTGGTACTCGTGGACCCAATCCTCAAGGTGTTGACCCTAACACTGCTAACCAGCAACAGGGCACTCAGCCCAAGCCGGACAGGCCGCTTCGCACAAATAAGCCTTGTTCGTGTTGCGGTGTTTATGGTCATTACACCCACGATTGTCCCCTCTTACCCCAGATGCGGAAGATGTGGGAGTCTTAAGCCACATTGCGCGGACAACACGCCTCCCCTCATGCTCCTCCTAATGTGGCCACTACCCAACCACCTGTGTTTATCGGGATCCTTTCAAAGAAGACTCCGATACCCAACCACCCTCGACGGACGTGTGTCGCCGCTCTACCTTCCATTTCCTGGTTCCTCCGATTACCGTATCCTCATGATGAACTCGATCCTTCCTCCCGGGCCGACCTTCACCTTCAAACTCGGTCTCGCTCAAGACCCCAAGCCTCCCGCTAGTCCCCCCCGAGTCCCCTTCTTTAGGTTCTACAGAGCCTCTTTCGACATCCAATGGCCCCTTACATATCCCTCAACCCAAAGTTGAGGTTCATACCAAGATTCCTAAGGGACCATTACGTCGAAATGCTGCTTCTGGTCGAGCTGCTCATTCGTATAGCATAGTAGATTATTTAGCACAATCTCCTACTGCCATTTCCACATTGGAACTCCTCCAGTCGTGCCCTTCCCAAAAGAAGGCTCTGCTATCTGCCATGGGCGCTGTAGATCCTGCTGATGACCAAATGATTGTTTTTGACGCCCATCAAGCTGAACATCCTCCTCTCCCTGCTTCCGTCACCTTCCAAATCCCAGTCAAAATATGGAATGCCAACGTTTCTCGGTGTATAATTGATGAGGGGGCATCCACCTGTGTGATGTCCGCTTTGGTTTGGAAGCAAATCGGATCTCCTGACTTGGCCCCTTCCACGATCACCCTTCGAGCGTGGGACGGCCATGCCTCCCAGCCCATCGGCCTTTTCCGTAATTGTCCTATCACCCTTGCCGGTAAGACTGTTTGCGTTGACGTCGAAGTCATCGACGCCCCTCTAGATTACAACATTCTATTGGGGCGAAGCTACACCTATGCCATGTCTGTTGTCCCCTCTGCGGTTTTTCGCAAGATGTCTTTTCCTCACAATGGAAAGATAGTCACCATCGACCAGTTGACTTATCATGAACCAAAGTCTCAGACCTCCCCTGAGACGACCATCTCTTCTGTAGCCAATAAGAAAACCGTCGATTCCTTGACCAGTGTCTCCCCCGGCGTCTACAAAGATTCCTCCCTGCTTGGAACTTTTCCTGGTCTCCCCCCTCCTCACATCTCTGATCCCAGCTTATCAAATGTTTGCATGATGCAATCGTCTCGGGCTGCCCTTAAGCGACCTGCTTCGGCTAGTCAGCAACCTCAGACTCAACCTCACCCACCGCAACCTGCTCCTAGCCCTTCATCTCCACCAGCCGGCCCTCCTCCTTCTAGCCCTTCTCCTACAGCTGGTATCCCTTAACCCCTTTATCCCCCTGGATCGGTTCCCCCAGGCCTTAACCATCTCGGAGCCATCTCTCCTGATCACTATCCCGCTAGTCAGATACCATTCCTAGCTCCCCCTCCCGGAGTCTATTCGGTCCCCGTCATGGCCACCCTCTCTCTCCCTAACCTGACCTTGGGTATACCCATCTGGTACCTTGACCCTCCAGCCGCTACCCCTCCTGGTCACCCCAAACCCTATCTTTCTTTGACACCGGTTCAACCGGTCCCCCTTTCTTCCTCTGTTGCTACCATGCCCCCTGCACCTCCCCAGGACCATACCCCTGTGGTGACAGCTCCAGGAAAGAAAGGCAAAGCTCGCAAGGGGGCATCCAAAGACAAGGCCACCCCGACTGACCCTGCTCCTCCCCCGCCCGCAAAGCCTTGTGCCTTGTGTGATGTCATCAGTCACGCCACCCATACTTGTCCTGAGTTTCCCCGCATTCAACCCATGGTTAAAGTCGCATTCCCTGAGTCTACGGTCTCCGACCCTTCTCTTCTGTCCTCGTCCGTAACCAAGAACCCAAAAACTATTCACACTAGCAAACCCTGCGCTTTGTGCGGTATCCATGGCCATTACTCCCACCATTGTCCTCACCTGATGCATTACCGCGCCTCTTTAGAAGTAGTCCGAGAGTATGAGGTTGAAAAAAATCAATCCGCCTCTCCCATACTCGCGCAGTATGCTTCGGGCCAGCTTGAGGATCCCCCCGCTCCCATCGACATTCCCCCCCTGATATTCAGATGACGGAATCTACTACGACCATTCTTTACCTATCCTCCTCTGTGCGACCTTTAGAGCCCAGTCCCCTTGCATCCTCCCCTGTTGTCTCGCTTGACCCCCCTTCAGCGACCACCCTTGACCCCCTCGTTTCTACCCATACACGAGATCACTCCATCTGTATCTCTGTTGACCTCCGCCGCCCGAGTCCCCGCCATACCTCCTATAGCCCTCATATACCACCCTCTAGTTTATATATGAGTCATAGCCATCCTGCTCATTTCACTCCCTCCCGCAGTTGCCACTCGATGTCTTCCGTACACTCACGCTGTCGTCATTGTATCTCCTCCCCCCATTTGTTGTCTTGTAACACCATTTCGCAGGACCTCCCGTCCCCCCCCTTTATCGGTTACACCGATGGTGCAAGTCGTTACTCCCGGAATCTAGCCTTGGCAGGTTGGGCCATTTTCACCCCCTTGCATGCCCTTGTTCTCTCAAACGGGGTTTGCATTGGTACTGCCACCAACAATCAGGCCGAATATGATGCAGTGTGTGGTCTCTTAACCGATGCCCTCTTTCATCGCATCCTCCATCTGCATGTTCATTTGGATTCCCTACTTCTTGTCATGCAACTAAATGGTGTTTATCGTGTGCATAACCCTGTGCTGTTTAGATGATATTTACGAGTGAAACTCTTGATACGTGAATTTGAAACCATAACTTTCAACCATGTACCTCGAGAACAGAATCACTTTGTAGATAATATTGCAAACCATGTTCTAGATTGACATTTATCACACGCATTTCATACAAGACAATAACATTCATAATCATTAAAAACGAAGCATATCCATAATATGTGTCGCAAAACATGTGTTTAGAGTCCATCTACTCTGATACATATGACATGCCCATAGCATGTTACAAAAACTCAAAACTGGGGGCACCACCTGCCCCTACATACACACTAGGGGGCACCACATGCCCCACACCTACTCACTATCTGGCGGATCCCGAGCCAATGGCTCTGCCCCTGCAGCCCGCAGATCACGTATGCCTTGACCGGCCATCGCCATGCGCTGCATGACACCTAGCCATTCCAAGGGAAGACCAATGCATGCCTCCACGTACTGGTCGTCTAAGTATTGCCATCCGCGCTCTGAAACTCCGGTCAGCAACCTCTCGCATCTACGGCGGATGTCCTCCAGAAGGGCGGCCGCATCCTCATTGCGCGTTGCTCTCGACCCACTCGACCCTGCAGCTCCAGAGGCTGTCGGGCGTCCCATATATCCGGCCGGTTTTACCGGAGCTATATCTCCATACCAAAAGTACATGAATCAGTACCATATCTACTATTCAATAACTTTAACATGCCCATACAAGAATAATAATCTGTCACTTACCATCAGGCCCCCATACTCGACCAGGCGGAAGTGGCAGGTCTGGATCTCCACAATAACTCATCCCACTATAGGGATATTCGTTGATGTATAACAGCATCTGATCCCAATGGGCAAAGAACTCAGGTCGAAACACTCGTCCGACTGCCCCTCCTCCTCTGCACAGTAGCCGCCCCCACCAGCACATCCTGGGCTCTCTCGGGCCCCCATCTAGGAGCTGTATGCGAGGTCGTAAGGTCGGAATCTTCTCAAAGAAGAAGGTGCACAATAAAGTCCCATACGAGCAATCGTGGTTCAATTTCCGCTTGCAGAGCGACAACTGTCGTTTTAGCGACACCAGCATCATTTGGTCCCACCCATAGTAGGTCCCACTCAACACACTCTCCACAATCATCATCTGCCCCCCAGTGATGTGATGGAGCGCCTGGTTGCCCAGGATACGCAGCACCGCTACGGCCACTGCACGGGTCTCTAATCTCTCTAGATCCCCGATCGGTATCCGAGTCCCCTTGACTTGGAGACCCGGTCGACAATGTCGCTCCACAAACTCCATGATATGCCACCCTTGCGGTAATACTGGTTGCGTGTTTCCCACCATCCCCAGTGGCGGGAGACCCGTCAGGAAATACACATCCTGGACTGTTAGTTCGATCCTGTGCCCCTGCACTACAAACACCTCATGCTCTAGATCCCAGTAACTGATAATCCGGGCCAACAAAGGCTCTCCTGCTCTCATCAAAGGGTTCTCCAAAAACTTTAGAGCCCCAAACCTGGCCAACACACGACGGACACCCTGATCTGCCTGAATCTCTGCCCGTAATGTACCCAGGTCTCTCTCTCTCCAGTTAACCCATATATCTGCCATATCTGCACAAAAACATCATTTTTTTCAGCATACAGATAGGGAATACCATAACCAAACACAAAAACCCAACTCTCAGCCATAAAATAGCACTAAAACCCCCTCATCTTCCAGGTCGCACTTTTCTGCCCAATTCTGGGACAGGTCGCAGTTTTTTTCCTGAAACTTGCTTCCCAGGTCACACTTTTTGGCCCAAAAAGTGCGACCCGGCCGTAGAGATGAAGGAGGGTCTGTTACTGAGATTTTGGGCCCTAAACTGAACTTTCAATCCATCAAAATGAAAGAGTAAGGTTAGGCCTCTTACCTGCAACTGACGGATCTCGATTCCAACGGTCGGTTTGTCCGCTACGCTCGCCGCAAGATTTAGGGCCTTCTCTCCTCTCTACATTCACCACAGCAACACTAGAAAATGAGTGAATTTGGAGGGAAATCTGCCTTATTAAAAGAAAACCCTTGTTTCTTATTTCGCCTGCTGCGACCATACTGTAGCCCCGTTTGAAAAACCGTCTGCACCGTTGGAAAGCTCTCACTGAGCCCTCAAATGGGTATCTGTTAGTTTTTTGTGATTTGATACTTCACCAGGACACATTTTGTCCAAAAAGGGTCACTTCACCTCTCCTTAAAATCGCATTTCTTCACTTACGACACTTGTACTTGGGGCACCATTTTGCCTTCTTACTTGTCTTTGTTCGTGTCGATTTTCGTCATGAGTCACCATCTTGTACTCATGTTTTCATGGTCCCCCATAGGACCTTTACTGTGTGGCAGCACCATCGAGTTGCCCTTGTTTAGAGCATCCAAGTGGAGTCATCATCGCATTCATGGAGTCTATCCCGAGTCCCTTTGTACCCCGCTATAGTCCTCCATCCCTCATTGCTTGGTTTCTCTCTTGTGTCGCACATTATGACCTTCAGTCCCACTGTACCTTATCCCAGATGATATTGTGTCAGTCGCTACCATGTCATTCATGCCCTTTATGCTCTAGCAAGGGAAGTCGTCCATTCGCTACTCAGTCCCCTCCATTCCACCATCATCATTGGTATTAGTCTGTCCGTCGCTCTACTATTTTCTCTCATGCCTTAGTCGAGGATCTCTCATTGCCTCACCTATGGCGGACCTCCTTCTGTCGAAATCAGCTTCTTCATTCCAGAAGATAGGTCTAGAGGGCGGTGTACCTTGGTTCCAGCTTCCACTCTTGTTCAGTGCCACGGATCAGGAAAAGGGATCTCTCATTTCCCTTTGACTTGATTTTTTCTCCACTCCAGCTCCTTTCAGCATGATCGAGATCCGTAGACTTGATGGTTCAGTGATGCAGCAGCAGCTCTTGGTGATTCCCAGGTGTGTGTGAGATGTCTCAGCCCTCATGAGGGGGTGGCCCTGCAGGTAGCCCCCCACATGCCCGGATGACCTCTTCCTTTCAGCCTTCGATGCAGCTCCACATATTTGATGATGTCGGCCTCAGCCGCTTGCAGCGCCTCTTTGATTTGCATGTATCAGTTAGATTTTGTGAGCCCTTCCCCGCTTATAGGGGGCATTTTGGTTGTATTTGTATCTCATGTACTCAGATTTTATCGTATAAGTCCTGGCTGTTATCCCAGGCACAACATGTATGTGGGATTCCTCATTGTATTCTTATCTGGCTCATGTTTATGCCGGTTGTACTTTATGGTTCGGTCCCTTGTTTACTGGACACACTATTCTTTTGTACTTTGTCTCGGCGGGCATAGGTATGCCTCCCCCGTCGCCTTTAGCACAGGTACTCTCTCATAAAAAGAGACTTGTTGCACCTGCAAGTCTCGTCTCCTCAGGGTCTAGTTCTTCAGCACATTAGTCTACCTTACATTTCTCTCTCTGACTTCCCTTTTGATGTCCGGTGATTGAGTTCTTACAACGTACTTCGGTCATATGATTTGCTCCTAACACTCGCACGCTGGGGGGCAATCTGTTACACCATTTTTTGGTCATCTAACCTACTATCATTAGATGGACCCAAGTACACCATGTAAGACCAATTTTACCCTAAGTAAAATTCTTTCACTATGTAAAATAACTTAATAAACCACATTTATTAGACAATTTATGGTCTAAATGTGAAATCCGTTGTGGTAAAAACACAACCCCCCCCCCCCATTTTTGACTTGTTCACTTCAAATAATGGGGACCCTTTCTATAAAATTTTGGCTAAGCACCTTTTAGGATTTTATTTAGTTGATTATCCTACGCTTTTGTTAATTTTTCATTTTCTTTGGATTCTTGTTTTGATTGCTTTGTTATAATCGATTTTTTATAAGCCTCCCATTGACGCTTGTTTCGCCTCATTTGGTCAACTAGTTTGAAAATGGCACTCCTTTGAAGTCCCATCATTTATCATTTATCTAGTCTGGGTTAAAAATGCTATTTTTATTCTTTTTATTTATTTTCGGAGTGGTTGTAGTTTAGAAAATTTCATAACTAAACTAAACATCATTAAAATAAAACCAAAATAAAAAAAAATAAAAATAAAAAACTGATATTTAACATTAAATTTTAAACATTAATTAAATTAATTATTATAATAAAATATAATTAATTTAATTAAAATTAAAACTTAATATTAAAAAAATATATAAAAAATAAAATTTACATCGCATATCGCAATATCGCAATATTGCAATATCGGAACACATCGCAATTTTTATATAATGCACATTTGACAAAATGCGATATTGCGATAAGGCGATATGCGATGTGTTAAAAGTTTTTAATATAAAGTTTTTGTTTTCCCCTTATGCCTCCCGTACCTCCACCTCACTCACCCTCACGTCACCCTCACCTCACACTCCACTCACCATATCCCTCCACAAACTCATATGTTTTAAGATTTCAATGATTTGTTTTAAATCTTTCAATGATACGTATGGGTAAGGTAATTAATGGTAGTGGAGTGTAGATAGGTTAGTTTAATATTAATGGTAGTGGAGTGTAGATAGGTTAGTTTAATATTAAGTGGTAGTGGAGTGTAGATAGGTTAGTATAATTAGTATTCTTAGAATTAATTAATAAATATTATTTTAATGCTAGTTTAGTTTTAATTTAATATTAAATTTAATATTTAATATTTAAAATAATTAATTTTTGATTAATTAAATTAATAATATGTAGAATATAATTAATTTAATTAGATTAAGATTAATTTGTTTTATATTTGTTATTTAGATTAATATTAATTAATAGATAGTTTATTAAATAATTAGTTTAGTTTATAATAAACAAATAAATTAGGATTAATTATTAGATAATTAGAGGCTAATTTAGGATTAAATTTCTAATTAAAAATTTTGATTTTTAGCTCTGCAACAGAATTTCCAGAATTATGCTTGTTTTGACTCATCAACTTTGGAGGTTCATAGAATGAGTTTTACTTGGCCAAATGAGGCCCAGGACGGCTCATTGGAAAGATAAAATCAAGGAGAACATTTCTGAGAAGGTTCCACTAATAGATTTGGTCATTAATTGGGTAAAAAATCATGCAGAAAATCAAGCTCCGAATTTCTAAAACAAAATCAATTTTCTGATTTTGTTTTCTGCATTTTCATTTGTCCTAAACCTCTTCTAATTGCAGATTCGCTCATCAATAATATCCTTGGCCAATTAAACTATCCCAGGCATCAATAGAGAGTTTATATTTTATTTTCAATTATTTATTTAAATAGAATTTGATTGGATTTTTTTTGATGTTAGAAATAATATTTGGATTTTATTGTTGCATTTTAATTCATTTTAATTTCTTTTTGCAGGAAAAAACAATAGAAGGGATATTGAGGAAAAAGATTTCAATCAATGAGAAGACTCCAGCAATTAAAGATTGGATTTTTTTTGAGCAATTAAAGTTGGATTTGGCATATTTTTTTTTTCTTCAAACAAAATCTCTTCTAAAATACTTTTGGGAGGATTATAAATTGCAGATTGCAAAATGTAAAAAAGGGCTGCTCTCCTCTGCAATTCCAGACTTCTAAAAGCATTTCTGTAATAGGAATTTAGAGTTGTAGATGGGGAGGAGAGAAAATTTTCAGATCTGAAAATTATTGAGGGTTTTTCTTTATGTCTTGAATTATGCATGATGGGCAGAGTTTGCATTTCTGCAGCTCTAGTCTTGAAAGCAGAAATTCAAGTAATGTAAAATACTATTAGAGACCAGGATCAGAGAAGCGGATTCAATTAAATGGTATTTTTTGCATTTCTGTATCAAATACCAGTTTCATTTTTATGTTAATAAAATTGTTGTTTCATTTTATTCATGTTTATGCATTTATGTTGATATGGATAATTTGTCTCAAATTGTTATGTATCTCTGTTCTTATGGATTTAACTCTGATTTCTGAGTAACAATTTGCTCAGAAATCTGTCTTACAAAACTGATTTTTTAAATAATAATATGTTGTGAATTTCTTCCACATATTATTGTTTAATTATTGGCTTGATTGATTTGATAATCAATATCATTTTTGTGAATTTCTTCCGGAGTGTTGTTGATTTATTATTTCAGTCAAATGGTCTCAATAGAATATGTTTTGGTACTCACAAATGTGAGCTAAATTGAATTTCTTCGTTAACTTGACATTAATTTAAAGCCAGACATATTTTAATCCTCATTACTTAATTATCTTGCTCTTAGTTGGGATAGATTTATATCTACCTAATTGAGATAGGATTTAGATTAGTTTCTTTTGCTTGCATTATAGAATAAGTTTGCATTTAGATTAATTTCTACATTCTTTTAAGTCCTCTTCTTGAAGAGGCAAAACCTTAGTTGTGGTTTAGCTGAACCCAAATCAGCTTAAGGGTCATTATCTTGCCTGATCAGCAAGAATAATTGATCTGATATCCCTGTCTATTGGTAGTTAATGATACATCGTAAACCAATAGCGATAGGGAAAAGGTAACTGGACCTAGTTAAACCAGTCGGAGCCACTATCATAAACGGAAAAGGAGCTGTATTAAGGTCCGGACCGGGTGGTTATCCCCCAATGTTGTAGCAACGATTTTCGAGGCTTCAACATTTTTGGCGCTAGAAGGAGGGCCTGAAACTTGTTGTCTGTTGGAGTCTTTTCAATTTTAACATTTTATTTAATCACGATGGCTCCTCTTAAACTTCCAATTTGGAGTTGTATCCATGGACGTGCATCTTCCAATACTCCTCCCGAAGTGGTAAGACTCTTGTCTTAGGTAAAGTTTAATGGTGAGAAAAATTCTTCTGCTTTTAATCATGTCCTTCAATTTATTCAAAATATTTCAAATTATGATTTTCAAGGAATTGATGAAGGCATCTTATGCAGACTTTTTACTCTCACATTTGCGGCAAAAGCCAGAAACTGGTGTAAAACTCTTCCGGTTGCCTCGATTCACAACTGGGATCAATTTGTTACAATTTTCGTTTGTAAATTTGACCACTATGATTATGATCAGGTATGTGATGAAATTGAATATATTCGAAATGAAAATGAATCTGTTAGAGATTTTAATATTCGACTTCATTTAAATTGTTTAAAATTTGATGTCAAAGATCAACCTATGAAAGAAGAATCACTAGATTGGTTTGAACATAATTATTCTCTTCCTCCTATTCCCGATCCATATGAAATTAGTTCAAGCTTTGTTCCATCCCCTTCCAATATAAATGAGAATTTCAATATGGATGCGCAAATAAATTGTGATGAAGAGGTTTCACAAAGCTTGGAAAATATTTCTAATCAAATGCAAGAAAACAACAACAACAATTTTGGAGAAAGACCTGCATTGGAATCTGAAAGTTTCTCTGCATTAAATTCAGAAAATCAGATTGCAAATCAGCAAGTGCAGCAACAATCAAAGTAAATAATAGCATGCAAACTGCTGTACAAATTTCTGAATCTTTTCATGATTAACAAATGCTAAAATCAGAGTAGCAAAGCAATCTTCTTCAAAAAAGCGTGAGTACGCAAAGGAATGATTTACAATCTGAAATTTACAATGAGCATAATATACAAGAATTCTCAAACAGAAACATTTTTAAATGCATTATTTCAGATTCACATTTTTCCCTTTATCCTAATATTTTTAATGATGGTAATTTTTCCCCTCTTGGTGTTAATGATATTTCAGAAAATACAGAGGCTGGTCTAAATGAATTACCATTTAGTTTTTATCAAGATAGAGAAGCAATTAATGATCATTCTTTTGCCATTAATGAACATGAAATTCTTGTTCCTCCTTGTTTGGATATATTGGATGAGATTGAAGGGAATTCTAGAGAATCTTGTGAAGTCATTTATGATAATTACTCTGACATTGAGGATGTTGATTTCTATTTCTCTCAAGAGAATCCTCATGTTAAAATTCAAATAAAATCTGAGAATGAGAAACATTTCAATTTAGAAATTATTCCAACTAATCCTCACTCTAAAGCAGATAATCATCTTCATGATTTCACTATTCGAGAAAATATTCCAATTTATGATTCATATTATGATCAAGCTTTCATTCTTGTTCATAATCATAAATCTCTTTCTAATTCACAAGTTGGAATTCGAAATTACTCAAATTCCATAATTTTGGCCAATCCTTGTGAAAACGAAATTATTTCAAAACGATCCCGATTGTTCTGTAACATTAGTTGTACAAATAGTCATTTCGTTTTTTTTTTGTTTCCTCACTTATTTTGTATTAAATCAGATTTATTTTCAGATTTTATTTTTCAGATTTTTGATACATTACGCTGGCATATTGAGCACTTCACTATCAAACATTCAATTGATACATTGCCCTGTTGGAAAATTGAAGTTTTATATTATAATCAAAAGCATCAAAAGCTATTTCAATTTCAATTTCAATCAATGTTAATGTTTTATCAAAAGCTTCTATCTTCTCAAAGACAATATCAATAAGAGAATGTATTTTTAGAAGTCTGCCAGCAATCAAATTTAATTAATAATTTTCCATTTCATTTGAAATATTTCCATCCATTTTTCATTGATTCATTTGAAAAATATTTGGAAATTTTTCCTTCATGGAAGATTGTCAATAGCTTAACATTTACACATAACACTAACAGTTTCTTCCAGGCCTTTGAATCTAAAATCTCATATCCACAATCCGGCCTGTTATCTCTTCCTTTGAACATCTCCCAATCCTTAATAGAAATCCATCTAGATTTCTATGATCCAATTGGTATTCAATTGGAAAGAAAATTTCATGAGAAGGAGATTTTAGATAAGCTTCTAACAATAGTTGTACATTCTGATTTCAGGTTTAATTTTCTTAGTTCAATTAGATTTGTATTTTTATTACTAACATTTGAATTGTACATACATGCGGGGATTAAAATGAGAAAATGGTTACACTGGAAAAATGACTATACCTAGTCATTTTTCATGTATATGGTTAGAATAGGAGTAGATTTAATGTAGTTAATTTATTTTCAACAATTCTGTAGATTAAAAATAAAACAAAGCAATCAGCGATTTTCATATATGTTCAGTGAAAACATTTTTCCCAATCAGAAAATTTTAATTCTTGCTTTCCTTTTTAAATTTCTTATAGCAATACCTCTATTCTGTCTATTTTGAATAATGTCTTGATTAAATTCAATTGAGGTCACACTTGGCATCTATCCCATGAAATGTATGACTGTCTATGATAAGTTTAATTTTGACTCAATCATTTTTATTCAGTCTAACCTTTCGTGGTAATCATATGAAGTTCATATTATCTTCCTCGAAATTTGCTAAGCTGACCTTAAGGATGCCCATTTTGCTGCGTGCACACATTCAAATATGTTTTGACATTTTTCCACAATTAGTGGCTTTAATCCCATTCGGACCTTTAGTTTATTATCTGATGTTGTAATACGCATCATATTTATTTACTAAAGGCATTATTGAACAGTCACTATAACAATACAGATTTTTCTCAAGTTAATTCGGAATGGGCAGAGGTAATAAATTTTTGTTTCAATTCAAAAGGGAAGACTATTTTCATATTTATTTCTGGTAAAATTTATATTTCCTGAACATGAACAAGCAGATTTTATTTAGGCTTATTACTCACTCCGATTTAGAATAAATAATGAGATGATTTTGAACAAAGGCAAAATTTTGATAAATCAAAGGAAGAATTTGAAGATTCATGAGATAAAATCTACAGACAATTTCCTTCCAGGTCCGTATTCACAAGTTCATTCTCATCTATTATTAGTTTATATTTTCTTTAGTTTATTTTTTATTCTTTTTCTGTTTTAAATTGCAGGTTTTCATTTGTTTTCAAAACTTGAAGTAAGCAACAAACCCAGTTCAAATTGGCAAAAGGTTGAGGGAAATTTTATTTGAGATTCATTAGAATTTGAGCTTTCTTTAACTTTGTTTTTATTCATTTGGGAAACCCAATCGAAATTAAAAACAATATCATAAGATTTCATTGGAAGTACCTTTTAGCATTTTTGATTACAAATTGTTCATAAAAGATCTTCGATGTATTACCTCGCTCATATGACATATCGCATTTTGCATATCAGAGGTTTGCAGTTGAATATACTTCCATTATCATGAATCGCCGATCTCCGATAAACGACTTTACCATATTGCAATAACCACATAATTCTGGACCCGATATAAAATTCAAATCAAATTTATAAAATATCGCGTCCATTCAATTGCAAATAATGGTAGGAGCATAACTTTAAAAGGGTCGATGTCTCAGATCCGATATGTTATTAAATTTTCATCATAAATTTATCGGGTTCACTCTTCATCGCATATCGGCGTATCAAGAAATGTTACATCATGTGCTTAAGTTGTCGATCGCGATCACCAGTTAACCAAGTCATTCATCGCATATCGGCATCACAAGAATCACATTGTATTACATCGGGTACCAAAACATTCACCAATCGCTGATATTGCAATCTCTTCATCGTATTTTTAATTATGCTCACATCACAATTCAGAATCTGCGATGTGCGATGTGCAATAAGGGAAGCACAATGTCAATATTCCCCGATCCCCAATATAATATATCTTTAATGATGTGATCGCTTCATTTCATTGCACATGTTCTCATTACATGTTTTCATATCGGCAATTTTCCATTGCAATCTCTGATGTGATAGCTTTCAATGCATGCCTCTGAGCCCTTAACATTCAATCGATATATGGCATAGCAACAAAGGTGAAGTCTTGAAAATTAAACTCGAAGCATGGTGAAGAAACATGTGATGTGAATCATCCAATACGGCGATGTGTTATTTTAAAAGCGAGCTTGGGTAACCACTATGGTAAGAAAGCAGCTGATGATAAATTTGCGGCATATTCAAATCATTTCGATTTCTCATATATTTTAGTTTTAAATATATAATTCCATAATTAAATGTGGAATTCAAGACATCTCTATTTTCATATTTAAATTTTATTATTTTGGATTTGGTCTTGATTCTGGACAATTTATAAAATCATGGAGTTTATATGAAACTTATAATATTTTGAGAAACATTCATTACTGCAAATTCGCATTCTCATTTCTGATGCATTTTTTTTAATTTCAATTCCCTTGAGCACTAAACATTCCATTTTTACATTTTACTGCTTGCTTTAGTTTAGATAAAATAAATAATGATTCTGGGTTATAGGATTTTGGTTAGTTTGACTTCTTCATGATTTTAATGTTAATTAAAATAAGAGGTTAACTAGTTTGGGGAAACTGATACCTTTCAGGTAAGATCAAAAGCAATCATCCAATGGTAAGATTCATGTACCCACTTTCATTAATTTCCATTTCATTACTTTAATTTTCAGTTTTATGATATATAAATCTGTTTTGCAGCTCTTCATAAAAGCTTCCAATCCTCCGCCAGATCATATTTTTGAAGTCCATACTCTTATCCTAGCTTCATTTCAATAAGCAACAATAATATTCATTAATACAGCTACGCTAAGAAGTTTCTGAACCTTTAATCTGTTTCTTTAAGCATTCCCTTTTATTAGAAAATGATTAAGATGATGCTTGGAAACAAAAAGATTGAAATCAAACAGAAAGTTTTCATTGTGGCTGAATTTTATCGTTACTGCTATCTAAAAATAAGCCTAAAATACTTACAACCTGCAAGGTACGATTTTTCTAAATCTCGACATAAGAATGATTGATTACACGATTATTTTCTTTCTTCATATTGTTGAGACATTGGTATAAACATTCTTGTTTGAGTTTATCTTGCGAAATTTGGATTTTTCTTTCCATTTTTAAATTTTCTTCATTTTTATTTTTGCTGATTTCTTTCTCATTTTAGCATAAGAATTCTTTTTCCTTTGGTTTTCAGTTTTGATTTTGGTAACTTTGCCATGATTTATATGGAAGGCCTTCTTGTTACCTAACTATGGTCAGTATACATGGAGAAAAATTGTTAATAATCATCTATTAACTTTTTCTTAAATCTCTTAGTAAAGTTTGATTTTCTTATTATAAAGGTAGACATACTTAAGGAAGAGATTACCAATTTAGAGAAGTTGACAAAGTATCATAAAATTTGGAGAAATTTCTTTTTCATCAAAATTGTAATCATTTTGAGATTTCAATATTTTATTAAGATCTTTCAAAGTTCTATTATCAGTCAAGAAAAATTATTTTTAACTAAGTAAAGACACTTTACAGCAAAGCACCTTTTAACTCTGAAATTGTCATTCTTAACTCTTAAGGAGTCAATGATTCTCCCTGTCCTGAAGAGTCTTATTTTTCTAGAGTATAATCCAGAGATATATTTAAACTTAAAAGATAAGAGGTCTCATCATGAACCTGCTTACCATGATCATAGGGGAAAAATAGGCTAACATTACCAACATTGTTAAACAAACCAGGGTAATGGCTTATGATTGCAAACAATTATAAGACAAGGGGTCTCATCACGAGCCAACTTGTTCAGTCTAAATATAACCAGTGAATGGCATTGTCAACTATCTGGCTACCAAACCAGGACAATGGCTTTTAAGATTTATAATAATAATAATAATAAATAATAATAATAATAATAATAATAATAATATAAATGGATTTGTCTCTAGGTCAATAATTCTTAAAGAGATGGGATTCTGAATCATTGGTGATTAAAAGGTAACCCTGTCGAGACTATAGATGTTTGCTGGCAACAGTGGCTCTACCCGTGACAAATGAGTATATTTTAAAAGCTAAGCTGTAAAGTGACCCCTGCTTTATCTCTACAACTAATTAAAGACTGATATAGAGTTTTGAAATATTTTAATCTATGAGAAATTTTAAGAAAAATTACAGTGAGATGATTTTTGCTTTTATTCACACTAATGAACCTAGTCAAGCATTTTAAGCATAATTCTCTTTTCTTTAATTATTTTTACTTGAATTTTAGGAAAATCGCATTCATATCAAACAGAGATAACTGGTTCTTCTCCCGTGTGTCGCTACTGTTGTGGTAAAAACACAACCCCCCCATTTTTGACTTGTTCACTTCAAATAATGGGGACCCTTTCTATAAAATTTTGGCTAAGCACCTTTTAGGATTTTATTTAGCTGATTATCCTACGCTTTTGTTAATTTCTTATTTTATTTGGATTCTTGTTTTGATTGCTTTGTTATAATAGATTTTTTATAAGCCTCCCATTGATGCTTGTTTCACCTCATTTGGTCAACTGGTTTGAAAATGACACTCCTTTGAAGTCCCATCATTTATCTAGTCTAGGTTAAAAATGCTATTTTTATTCTTTTTATTTATTTTCGGAGTGGTTGTAGTTTAGAAAATTTCATAACTAAACTAAACATCATTAAAATAAAACCAAAATAAATAAATAAATAAATAAATAAACTGATATTTAACATTAAATTTTAAACATTAATTAAATTAATTATTATAATAAAATATAATTAATTTAATTAAAATTAAAACTTAATATTAAAAAAATATATAAAAAATAAAATTTAAATCGCATATCGCAATATCGCAATATCGGAACACATCGCAATTTTTATATAATGCACATTTGAAAAAATGCGATATTGCGATAAGGCAATATGCGATGTGTTAAAAGTTTTTAATATAAAGTTTTTGTTTTCCCCTTATGCCTCCCGTGCCTCCACCTCACTCACCCTCACGTCACACTCCACTCACCATATCCCTCCACAAACTCATATGGCATAAGACATATGTTTTAAGATTTCAATGATTTGTTTTAAATCTTTCAATGATACGTATGGGTAAGGTAATTAATGGTAGTGGAGTGTAGATAGGTTAGTTTAATATTAAGTGGTAGTGGAGTGTAGATAGGTTAGTATAATTAGTATTCTTATAATTAATTAATAAATATTATTTTAATGCTAGTTTAGTTTTAATTTAATATTAAATTTACTATTTAATATTTAAAATAATTAATTAAATTAATAATATGTAGAATATAATTAATTTAATTATATTAAGATTAATTTGTTTTATATTTGTTATTTAGATTAATATTAATTAATAAATAGTTTATTAAATAATTAGTTTAGTTTATAATAAACAAATAAATTAGGATTAATTATTAGATAATTAGAGGCTAATTTAGGATTAAATTTCTAATTAAAAATTCTGATTTTTAGCCCAGCAACAGAATTTCCAGAATTATGCCAGTTTTGACTCATCAACTTTGGAGGTTCATCGAATGAGTTTTACTTGGCCAAATGAAGCCCAAGACGGCTCATTGGAAAGAAAAAATCAAGGAGAACATTTCTGAGAAGGTTCCACTAATAGATTTGGTCATTAATTGGGTCAAAAATCATGCAGAAAATCAAGCTCCGAATTTCTAAAACAAAATCAATTTTCTGATTTTGTTTTCTGCATTTTCATTTGTCCTAAACCTCTTCTAATTGCAGATTCGCTCATCAATAATATCTTTGGCCAATTAAACTATCCCAGGCATCAATAGAGAGTTTATATTTTATTTTCAATTATTTATTTAAATAGAATTTGATTGGATTTGTTTTAATGTTAAAAATAATATTTGGATTTTATTGTTGCATCTTAATTCATTTTAATTTCTTTTTGCAGGAAAAAACAATAGAAGGCATATTGAGAAAAAAAATTTCAATCAATGAGAAGACTCCAGCAATTAAAGATTGGATTTTTTTTGAGCAATTAAAGTTGGATTGGGCATATTTTTTTTTTTCTTCAAACAAACTCTCTTCTAAAATACTTTTGGGAGGATTATAAATTGCAGATTGCAAAATGTAAAAAAGGGCTGCTCTTCTCTGCAATTCCAGACTTCTAAAAGCATTTCTGTAATAGGAATTTAGAGTTGTAGATGGGGAGGAGAGAAAAATTTCAGATCTGAAAATTATTGAGGGTTTTTCTTTATGTCTTGAATTATGCATGATGGGCAGAGTTTGCATTTCTGCAGCTCTAGTCTTGAAAGCAGAAATTCAAGTAATGTAAAGTACTGTTAGAGACCAGGATCACAGAAGTGGATTCAATTAAATGGAATTTTTGGCATTTCTGTATCAAATACCAGTTTCATTTTTTAATAAAATTGTTGTTTCATTTTATTCATGTTTATGCATTTCTGTTGATATGGATAATTTGTCTCAAATTGTTATGTATCTCTGTTCTTATGGATTTAACTCTGATTTCTGAGTAACGATTTGCTCAGAAATCTGTCTTACAAAACTGATTTTTTAAATAATAGTATGTTGTGAATTTCTTCCACATATTATTGTTTAATTATTGGCTTGATTGATTCGATAATCAATATCATTTTTGTGAATTTCTTCCGAAGTGTTGTTGATTTATTATTTCAGTCAAATGGTCTCAATAGAATATGTTTTGGTACTCACAAATGTGAGCTAAATTGAATTTCTTCGTTAACTTGACATTAATTTAAAGCCAGACATATTTTAATCCTCATTACTTAATTATCTTGCTCTTAATTGGGATAGATTTATATCTACGTAATTGAGATAGGATTTAGATTAGTTTCTTTTGCTTGCATTATAGAATAAGTTTGTATTTAGATTAATTTCTACATTCTTTTAAGTCCTCTTCTCGAAGAGGCAAAATCTTAGTTGTGGTTTGGCTGAACCCAAATCAGCTTAAGGGTCATTCTCTTGCATGATCGGCAAGAAGAATTGATCTGATATCCCTGTCTATTGGTAGTTAACGATACATCGTAAACCAATAGCGATAGGGAAAAGGTAACTGGACCTAGTTAAACCAGTCGGAGCCACTATCATAAATGGAAAATGAGTTGTATTAAGGTCCGAACCGGGTGGTTATCCCCCAATGTTGTAGTAGCGATTTTCGAGGCTTCAACATATTTGGCGCTAGAAGGAGGGCCTGAAACTTGTTGTCTGTTGGAGTCTTTTCAATTTTAACATTTTATTTAATCACGATGGCTCCTCTTAAACTTCCAATTTGGAGTTGTATCCATGGATGTGCATCTTCCAATACTCCTCCCGAAGTGGTAAGACTCTTGTCTCAGGTAAAGTTTAATGGTGAGAAAAATTCTTCTGCTTTTAATCATGTCCTTCAATTTATTCAAAATATTTCAAATTATGATTTTCAAGGAATTGATGAAGGCATCTTATGCAGACTTTTTACTCTCACATTTGCGGCAAAAGCCAGAAACTGGTGTAGAACTCTTCCGGTTGCCTCGATTCACAGCTGGGATCAATTTGTTACAATTTTCGTTTGTAAATTTGACCACTATGATTATGATCAGGTATATGATGAAATTGAATATCTTCGAAATGAAAATGAGTCTGTTAGAGATTTTAATATTCGACTTCATTTACATTGTTTAAAATTTGATGTCAAAGATCAACCTATGAAAGAAGAATCACTAGATTGGTTTGAACATAATTATTCTCTTCCTCCTATTCCCGATCCATATGAAATTAGTTCAAGCTTTGTTCCATCCCCTTCCAATATAAATGAGAATTCCAATATGGATGCGCAAATAAATTGTGATGAAGAGGTTTCACAAAGCTTGGAAAATATTTCTAATCAAATGCAAGAAAACAACAACAACAATTTTGGAGAAAGACCTGCATTGGAATCTGAAAGTTTCTCTGCATTAAATTCAGAAAATCAGATTGCAAATCAGCAAGTGCAGCAACAATCAAAGTAAATAATAGCATGCAAACTACTGTACAAATTTCTGAATCTTTTCATGATGAACAAATGCTGAAATCAGAGTAGCAAAGCAATCTTATTCAAAAAAGCGTGAGTACGCAAAGGAATGATTTACAATCTGAAATCTACAATGAGCATAATGTACAAGAATTCTCAAACAGAAACATTTTTAAATGCATTATTGCAGATTCACATTTTTCCCTTTATCCTGATATTTTTAATGATGGTAGTTTTTCCCCTCTTGGTGTTAATGATATTTCAGAAAATACAGAGGCTGGTCTAAATGAATTACCATTTAGTTTTTATCAAGATAGAGAAGCAATTAATGATCATTCTTTTGCCATTAATGAACATGAAATTATTGTTCCTCCTTGTTTGGATATATTGGATGAGATTGAAGGGAATTCTAGAG
Source organism: Pinus albicaulis (assembly GCA_034641835.2). Classification (NCBI taxonomy): domain Eukaryota; kingdom Viridiplantae; phylum Streptophyta; class Pinopsida; order Pinales; family Pinaceae; genus Pinus; species Pinus albicaulis. The sequence continues at coordinate 151,809,632 of CM076579.1, read as the reverse complement.
AATCTTGTGAAGTCATTTATGATAATTACTCTGACATTCAAGATGTTGATTTCTATTTCTCTCAAGAGAATCATCATGTTAAAATTCAAATAATATCTGAGAATGAGGAACATTTCAATTTAGAAATTATTCCAACTAATCCTCACTCTAAAGTAGATAATCATCTTCATGATTTCACTATTCGAGAAAATATTCCAATTTATGATTCATATCTTGATCAAGCATTCATTCCTGTTCATAATCATAAATCTCTTTCTAATTCACAAGTTGGAATTCGAAATTACTCAAATTCCATAATTATGGCCAATCCTTGTGAAAAAGAAATTATTTCAAAACGATCCCGATTGTTCTGTAACATTAGTTGTACAAATATTCATTTCGTTTTATTTTTGTTTCCTCACTTATTTTGTATTAAATCAGATTTATTTTCAGATTTTATTTTTCAGATTTTTGATACATTACGCTGGCATATTGAGCACTTCACTATCAAACATTCAATTGATACATTGACCTGTTGGAAAATTGAAGTTTTATATTATAATCAAAAGCATCAAAAGCTATTTCAATTTCAATTTCAATCAATGCTAATGTTTTATCAAAAGATTATATCTTCTCAAAGGCAATATCAAAAAGAGAATGTATTTTTAGAAGTCTGCCAGCAATCAAATTTAATTAATAATTTTCCATTTCATTTGAAAGATTTCCATCCATTTTTCAATCATTCATTTGAAAAATATTTGGAAATTTTTCCTTCATGGAAGATTGTCAATAGCTTAACATTTACACATAACACTAACAGTTTCTTTCATGCCTTTGAATCTAAAAGCTCATATCCACAATCTGGCTTGTTATCTCTTCCTTTGAACATCTCCCAATCCTTAATAGAAATCCATCTAGATTTCTATGATCCAATTGGTATTCAATTGGAAAGAAAATTTCATGAGAAGGAGATTTTAGATAAGCTTCTAACAATAGTTGTACATTCTGATTTTAGGTTTAATTTTCTTAGTTCAATTAGATTTGTATTTTTATTACTAACATTTGAATTGTACATACATGCGGGGATTAAAATGAGAAAATGGTTACACTGGAAATATGACTATACCTAGTCATTTTTCATGTATATGGTTAGAATAGGAGTAGATTTAATGTAGTTAATTTATTTTCAACAGTTCTATAGATTAAAAATAAAATAAAGCAATCACCCATTTTCATACATGTTCAGTGAAAACATTTTTCCCAATCAGAAAATTTTAATTCTTTCTTTCCTTTTTAAATTTCTTATAGCAATACCTCTACTCTGTCTATTTTGAATAATGTCTTGATTAAATTCAATTGAGGTCACACTTGGCATCTATCCCATGAAATGTATGACTGTCTATGATAAGTTTAATTTTGACTCAATCATTTTTATTCAGTCTAACCTTTCGTGGTAATCATATGAAGTTCATATTATCTTCCTCGAAATTTGCTAAGCTGACCTTGAGGATGCCCATTTTGCTGCGTGCACACATTCAAATCTGTTTTGACATTTTTCCACAATTAGTGGCTTTAATCCCATTCGGACCTTTAGTTTATTATTTGATGTTGTAATACGCATCATATTTATTTACTAAAGGCATTATTGAAGAGTCACTATAACAATACAGATTTTTCTCAAGTTAATTCGGAATGGGCAGAAGTAATAATTTTTTGTTTCAATTCAAAAGGGAAGACTATTTTTATATTTATTTCTGGTAAATTTTATATTTCCTG